>OZ010615.1:35088485-35330985 GCA_963932145.1 Acanthosepion lycidas | reverse complement strand
CTGTTAAACAAACAAATCAGTCAATAAAGAATCTTGATATTTTATTCACTTAGCTATTTTCAGTGTATAATAATGATAATTTCCTAATCTCAGAAGTTCAGACAGTAAAAAAAAGAAACTACATAACTGCATCTACAATACATCTCAACAAAAACAGCTATCAACCTAGTTATATATAGACCAATTTTTAACAACACATATGGAAATCATCTCAGACTGATTTCTTGGGCCACCAAGGGAGGCTACATCAACAACCAATATTATTTGTTCTCTACTTGCTACAACATATTTTGACATTTTCTCCAAGCATCTTCCTCCTCTTCTATGTACCATGTCTCTTTAGGACATTAGCAATCATGGCTTTCGAAAAGTTCTTGTCCTCTTTATAAAATTTGTTTTATTATCTCTCCTAAACACTGTTCTGCCATCCATTCACTAGGAAGGTTATGCATTGTTTTCTGCTATCTCTTTCACCTTCAATCTATCCAGTGAGTATCACATTTTCCAAGCCCTCTTTCATCATTATGTGCCCTAGAAATTTCAACTATCTCTTTCTGATGTTAAATATGTGTCCTTTTTGCATTATTTACATTACCCAGACTGTTATCCTCATCTTCATTGCAATAACATAAAGGATAACAGTCCAAGTAATGTAAATAATTCAAGTAATCATAGTACCTCATTTCAGAGATATAGACAGACAAGTGTCTTTTTTATTTCTATTTTATCTAAAACTTCATCATTGCTCACATGTTCGGTCCATGGTATTCTCACCATCAATCTGTAGAACCACATTTCTGTTGCTTTAAGTCTCCTCTTCATCTGTGAGGAGACTGTCCAGCATTCACTGCCATATAGGAGGACTGATATTAGATAACAGTTCAGTAGATTTATCAAGTTTATCTATTAATCAATCAAAATCAATATTTCATTAATATAAATATCTGAAATCATATGTATTGACCAATTATTAACATTCTGATCATTGAATTCATGAACAGTTAAATCATTTTTTGAATTGTTTAAGCTGGCCTCAAAGCTTTCATGCCAGTATGGAAATACCAAGTGAAACTGTAACCTTCTCCTTCAATCACACCTGCTTGTTCAGCTGCTATAGTGCACAGGAACCATTTTTTCAGGCTATACAATATGACAATTTGGTTCATAGCAGGTGCCTCTTTAAATCTCCTCATAATGAGTGTAAGCATGTCCTCAGTAAGGCTAAGTCACTTTTCACTGATAGAATCAGACATTGTATGGCCTCTCCCAAGTTTGGTTCTTGAGATTACTGGTGGCACTATAAGAGTGTACAGAACAAGAGAATCCTCAATCCATCCTCTCTTGAATCAGTTTGACATATTGTCATCTACTGCCAATAAAGCAAAATGCTTTGCTTGGAAATTCTCTTCCAAATCCACTCTCAACTAAGCAGGAGCATTTTTGCTCCTTACTGAGAACTTATTTAATTACTTTTTTTATAAGTTTCGGTAGTTATTTGTGTTTACATTTATGTAGCTATGTATCTACTATCCGGTATACTTAGCAACATATGTATGTATGTATCACTACTTATATACCAATTAGATCAACAAGGATGTAATTATTTCTCATCCTAAGAGTATACATGGATTTTAATATCAATCACTATATATTTCATCAACACCAATTTATGTAATAGAGAACATAAGTGTGTGTGTGTGTGTATATATATATATATATATATATATATATAATCATGACACCCTACAAGTACACACAACTGTGCAGAGGGGCAGGCAAACACATGGGCACAAATGTACACATACACACAAACAATATAGGAAAAACCTTTTACCAATGATGAGTGCATGAAAAAAAACCCACAAATTTAAGCAGTCCACTGCTGATGCCCACTGAAGAGTGGACAGACAGGTCTGTCTACAAAACTCTAATGTCAGGATGCTGAAGGTAACATCAATCAGCTAAGTAACAAACTTTTAATTTTATATATATATATACATATATATATATATATATATATATATATATATATATATATATATAAAAAGTTGCAAATTAAAAAAATAATAATGTTCTTTTATGAAAGTATTTATTTATTTGTATATATATTTGATATTTCAGATTGGCCTCAATCTTTCTTCAGAAATAACTGTTTGTTCTGAAGAAAGATTTAGGCCAATGTGAAATATCAAATATATATACAAATAAATACTTTCATAAAAGAACATTATTATAAAATATTTATAAATAATATTTATCTCTTGATTCATTGATTTAATTACTTGATTTAGTTCTTATATTATTTAATTTATTTATTTTATTTAATTTACTTTATTTAACTTCTTGAAGTTGGATATTATTATTATTATTTAAAATTGTGATGATTATTATAATGTGATGATGAGTTTTTGCTGTCTGAAATGACATGCCTATTAGACATATTACTGTAACTCTTTTAATTCTGATCACACCTCCCCTACCCACCATATTACTATATTAGTAGTGATAATTTCTGGGATTGATCAAAAAACCACAAAAATCTGAAGTTTAAATTATATAATTAATTATATACATATGTGTGTGTGTGTATATATATATATATGTGTGTGTGTGTGTGTGCGTGCATGTATATATATATATATATTAATCACGTTCACCTCAATCAAGTCAGTAATGCCACTAAGACATAAGGTGTTAATGGGTGTGGAAGAATTTGAAAATGGAAACATTACTAAGGAACAAGAATAAAAGAAGAGTCATCAGAAGGACAGTAAATAGTAATTGACACTGCATTTAAATTATATATATATATATATATATATATATATATAAGTGGAAAGAGTGAAAAATAAACAACCATCCATTTTGAAAAATTGCTAATCATTAAATAGGCTCTAAATAAGTAATTAAATAAAAAACATTTTTTATATCTATTAAAAAAGCTCTTTTAATATAATTATTTAAAATACAGCACTCATATATACATAAGAAATGGAATATACAAATAACATATATCATTTATCAAATATGAATAAGCTAAAATAATTATATGAAGCTGCTGCATTGTGACCTGATTTCCATCTCTTTTTTTAGTATAGTAAGTAGTCTCACCTCTGAAAATATTCTAACGTTACTATTGATCTCATGTTACAATATTAACATGAATCGTTATTTGTACAGTAGCAAAGGAATTACATAAGTATGTAAGCTTTAAAAAAAACATTAATCTTAAAAGTAAGGAGAATAACATTAAATAGAATATCTTAAAACATTTTTACATAATTGTCTGGAAAGTTACATAAAATGATGTCTTAATATCAAAAGAATATGATATAATATATTTACTTTCAAATTAGAAAAAGAAGTAGAGAAAAAGTCATAAGTCAAATTAAGTTCTCCTCCAAGAATATAGTTATGGTTAAGTGTTGAAGACATGTGAGAAAGAAGGAATTTCTTAAAATGCCCCAAATATGTTCCCTCTCCTACAATGACTGCAATACGAAGCACACATGTGCTTTTTGGCATAGTTAAAATACATGAGGAAAAAAAAATGAAATAAAATGTAAACATTCTTAGCATTTTCTTGATTTGTTGTTATTTTTACAATCTTATTTTTTGTCATATATATTAATTCACAAGTATTTTGATTCCATATATTGATGTATAAATACTATATTTGATGGCATATAAGGCACACTTTTTTTTACTAAAAATATCTTTTAAAATACCCCTGCATCTTATATGCCATATGTAGGTTTAAAATTCACAATAGTCAGCTGAAATTAGCTACCTGGCAACTCCTATTAGCTTAGACTTTTGAATAACTTTCATATACCTATTATTTAAAAAGCTATTATGCAGATTTAAAATGTTATCATTGATAATATTCATTATATTAGTTTCATCATGTTTAATATTAGTACTTTGTTTCACTAAAATTATATGCAATAAATTCAAATTATATATTTGTAAAATATATTTGTTTCATCAATATCTTTCTTGCAATAACTTCGTTGGTATAAATGCCATCAGAATTTTTATATCCTAATTATTCATATTATTTACATTATTCAGACTATTGTCCTCATCTTTGTTGCCATATTTATTACAACGTTTCGGCCGTTGTACGCTTCGACCTTCTTCAGGTGGTTGGAATGTCGAACCTAACCCTTTATTTCGCTCACTGGGGTAGACTGGTCTAGCTCAACATGCCATGTTTTAATGGATGTCAGTTATCAGTTATTCAATGAGACATTTACAAGATGCAGGTTGTACAGATCCTATAAAGGATATAATGAAGTTTTTATAGGCTCATGTTCTTTTTTCCTATTATTTTTCATTTAATTGTAATCATGGCTTGTTTAATGAAAATAATACCTCATTAATACAGCCTAAGCTGTACCATTTACTAATAATTTTACTAATTACTAATTTTTTCTTGATTTGCTCTGCTTAAATTGGGGTGAATCAGATATGGTAGATAATTTTGGGTTATATGCTACAAGGTACACATACACAATTATATATGTGCAAAAATGGATATATAGATAGATAGATAGATAGATACAAACTTGTACAACTGTAGATCAATAAGTCCATAGCTTCACACTGTTATAAAATAATTTTGAACAGAAATTTACTACCGAATAAAGACTGTGCTATGTACATTGAAAGTAAAAGGGATTATCTTGAAAATCTTTTGGTTGTGAAAAATACATTTTTCTTCATTAAAATACAGATTTATTGTCAAGCCTATCTACAGACATACACAAATACACAGACAGATGCACACACTTTTGTTAATCAGCTAATTTTTCATTATAATGAAATGCGTCTTTGTGTATTTATCAGTAGATTCACCTTTGATCACTATACTAAGGAGGGTAAAGCCTTGCAGATGTATTGCAGTGTCAGGAGGAAAAACTGGCTATAGTAATATACCTGGACAAAATCAACTTGTTGAATCAACAGTATGAGGTTATGTCAAAATATAGACATACTAATAAATATACTTTAGACTAGTACAAGCCCGGATGATTACAAAATTTTCTAATTATTTTCCTTATTTTCGGGGCCAACTATTCCTTCATGCCTTCTCTTCTGATATTTCTAATTTGTGGCACTTTGTTAATCTATATAGGTGGGCTTAATTAGTACTACGAATTTACCAAAGTGACTATCCTGACAAGACTGTAAGGTTGAAACCCAGGTAGTGCATTATGTGTGAAATTTTTCTAATCTTTTAAAATTTTATTATCTGCTCTACACATTCTATTTTGTGAATTGTGTATTGAACACTTTTTAAAAAATTTCCACACATTGGCTTGACTCCAGCACATTGTAGGCAGGTTTATAGATAATATTATATATATATATATATATATATATATATATATATATATATATATATATATGTGTGTGTGTGTGTGTATATTTAGGCAGCAATTTTTCATTGAAGCATGTTTCATTAAATAATATTGACAAGTTTTGTCTATTTATTTTAAGTAAGTTCCTTTCATATTGTCAATGAATATATATATATATATATATATATATATATATATATGTATGTATGGCCAATTCCTTTCAATTGTATTTTTTATTGAGATGGTAGGTAATATTACAGGCCATGCTTTCTCCAATATCCTAATCTCTATCTATAAAAGCAGGATGTGTGTGTGTGTGTGTGTGTGTATAACGAATGCACGGCCACAATTTTCAACGGATTTGCACCAAAATTTACATGCACATGCTCCAAGTTAGCGGGAAGGCCAAGACCAACCTTGCATTTCCCAAATCCAATTGATAGTGGAAATAATCGATTTTTTCATGCTTCTATGGCAGTTTTCATGTAGTTTGCAGTCATTTTCTACTGGCCAGAGTGAGAGCCAATAGCTGGCTGCCATGAATAGGCAGGAAGATTCTATTGGCCAGTGTGAGAGCCAACAGCTGACTGACATGAATGTTAACTAGCATGCTAGCATGCAAAAAAAATCATAGCTGCATTTGTCACAAGTGGGAAAAATTTAAATCTGCATGGCACTTTACTCCAATTGGCTCATTCACTTGCTTAAACTCAACGTTGATTCTGATTCCGCAGAACTGGGTTGGGTGTGAAAAAGTATTTGTTGTTAACATTCTTTTTTCATTTGGTTTTTCCAGTTACGTGTCCTTTTTTAAAGCTGATCATTTTGTGTTCATTTTGTTTAGTTCTTTTTTCGTAACAGATTTAATGCTTAGAAAAAATTTGCAGCGTGTGATAGGCAAGAAGTAAGGCATGTAGCAACATCAGCACAGCAAAGGGCACTCCTTTAAAGGCAAGGAAGGGCAAAAATATTTTAAGTCAAGTGATAGCAATTGCTGTATGAGCCGTACAATTTTTGAATCAAGCATGGGCAATGCTGGGCCATGCTGCTAGTATCTAATAAAGAATACTGAAAAAATCTGGTAAAACAAAAACAATAGATAAAACTGGGCACATAATACTACCTATATATATTTTTGTACTTCCTTACTTCTGCAAAACAGAAAAATATGTAAGGATGCTGAAAAAACTTAATAAAAAATTAATTCAATCTTCTTTGTTGGACACATTCAATGAAAGATACTTGAAAGAAAGGTTACTGCCCAAATATACATTTATATATATATATATATAAACTGTTAGTTGTAGACAACTGCTAGCTGATACACCCTGATGAGTGGACAGACTGATTTCTGGAGGGTCTGTCTACAATACTCTATTATTGGGATACTGAAGGTAACATCAATCAGCTTAGTGACAAACATTTTACTTGTATTAATACTCTCATCCCACCCTCTCTCTCCATATCTACATACATCTCTTTCTCTCTCTCTCTATATATATATATTTAAACTATCAGTTTTATACAACTGCTATGATATATATATATATATATATATATATATATATATATATATATATATATATGTTATCTGGTTATATATATATATATATATATATATATATATATATATAACCAGATAACAGAGACCATATCACATGAGGATTTGCAACAACTAAAATGGATAGCCGATATTACTTGAACAGAAAACAATGACATAGTCAAGATGTCAATATTCCACACTACTTCAAACAAAAGGTTAGGAAGGAAACCCCCATTAATGCAGAAAAGAGCAAGAAAAGAGCAATAAAAGCTACTAGACTTGAGAAACCTATGTCCTGAAAAATTATTTTAAAAGGAAAGATTTTATAAATTTCAACTGACAGTAGTAATGGCTGTTTGATCAATGAATGCCAAATATTTGTTTATAAGGAAATAGCTATTACGATTGTCATATATAAAATTTAAATTTGGATGAGAATCTGGCAGAATGGTAAAATATATGACAATTTGGAAAACTTTTATTTTGATATATTTAACTAATGAAACAGTAACATCAGAAAAAATCAAATTTTATTTCATTCTACCTTTAGATTTAGTTGAAATTTTTTTTCTAATATCATGTATTTTTAATCAGTTAATCCCAAGCAAGGTGATAATGCCACTAAGATGCAAGGGGCTAGTGGGAGTGAAGGAAAATGAGAAAACTTTAGAAGGAAATGGAAACCCCAATCCTCAATAGTGTTGTAGCATACCTACAGACAATAATGGGTATGTCCCCATTCACATAAATACAGTAGTAAATACTGTATGTTGGTCTGCAGTTGGAGATTCATTGTGGAATTCACTTGACTCACTTCTAGCAGTTGACTACTTCTTCTACATGCCACTGGTGAATCTTATACGTGTTGTTCTTGTCCTAAGTATTATCGTTCATTACCAACCTTCATTTGATTATTCTATTCAGTAACCTTCCTTAGGTTACAACAAATAGGAAACAAGGCATATAAACCTATAGTACTGTTCAAAAGACCAGGAAGGCGTGTGAACTAGATGATAGATGAACCTATCTACACCTATTGAGAAAAAATTAAAATAAATAGGTGAATAAATTTTCAGAGTTTAGGTGGAGATGTTAGAAGGCACAGTGGAGTAATGGATAATGGCTCGGATTGAGGAATCGAAGATCCATGTTCAAATTCCAGTTGAATCCATTACATTCACTTACATGCTAATACCCTTGGGAAAGGTATGAATGCTCTTTTTCTCCCTCTAGCTATGGGTAAATAGCAGGACAGACCGGATTCTTGGATGGCAACTACTCTACTGTAGAACAAAATGGCAACCTACTGCAGGAAAAAAATCTGCTTTATAAGTCATGTATCGAAAGATACATGATCACCTAAGCGTGTATCATGCATGGTACATAACTGACTGACTGTTAGAAGTATAGAGTTGAAATAGACTTTAGAAACCACCAGAAACCCAATCCTAAACAGGAAACAAGGGATAAATCTCTACACCTATTCAAACGGCTAGGGAGGAATGTGAATTGGATGAGAGGTGAACCTATCTACTCCTGTTCAATCAGGGAAACATGTCAAAATAAAAGTTCTTCAAATTGTCATATATTCTACCAGACATAAAAATTCATTTAAACAAATTTTTAAAAATTGAACCTACAAAGTCTGACTGTTTAATTTTTTATTATATTTTTACAATTATCAAATAAGTTGTTAAACATTCTCCACCCCACCACACACACACCAAATTAAACAAACAGACCTTATCAGGTGAATTTAAACACAGTGTAGTAACATATAGCAGCTTCAATTGAGGAAAGCAGAATGCAAATTCCAATTGAATTCATTACATTCCCTTGCAAATACCCTTGGGAAAGGTATGAATCCATCTCTTCCCCTTCCAGCTAAGGGTAAATAGCAAGACAGACTGGATTTTATAGCCTTGAGTGGTTGCTAGTCTAGGAGAAGGACAATTCAGAATTCAAAACTTGTGAAGGGTCATTTGGAGACATTGTGACACATGTGCACCAGTATTTGCCTTTGACAAAAAGTGTGGATGGTTCTGCACAAGCTTTCTACACTATCCTTGTTTTTTAGTGGCCTTACTGCTTTGCTTGGGGGTAAATCTGATTAAAAAAGAAAAGTATAATCAAATCATATGTTTGAGTAGTCTGGCTATTTGGTTCCAAAAAATGACTTGCTGTTCTGTACCCTGATACATTGAAAACAATGGCAGATTCCAATACACACAGATACAAATGTGGGAGTTTGAAAGTTCTCAGATAGCTAGGAACATACTGAGAAAGACAGACTATCTGATTTAGCTTTGCTTGGTTTGCAAGTAAGAAAAGTTAGAAAAAAAATCTGTTAATACTTAGCATACTTTACTTATGCTTAAACAGTTATGTAGATAAATGATGAGATAAAACAAATAACATATGAGTAAATAAACATCAGGTACTGCACCCTGAATGAAAGAGAGATCATCATACAGGGAAAATAATTTATATATAGATGGACTATATATCTGTATCAACTTTCATGTATTTGAATAAATTATAATAACTGACATAGATATATAGCATGCATTTATTGAGGCACAGAGAGAAAATAATTCGAAGTGGAGTTTTAGAAGAGGCACTATGACTGACTAAAATAATCATCTTTTTTTCATATTACTATAGATTAAACACTCCAAATTACAGACATGACAAATTTTGTATTTTTATCAAATTTTATAAAAGTTAATAGGGGCCCAATTTATTGTAAATTGACCCCCTAACCACTACAGAAACAAAAAAAAATATGCTCATACATAGTTTCCAAAGGTTTACAGCCACATCACATCGAAACATTGGTTCCCATACAATCACTGAACTTAAGCAACATTGAGCCTGATCAGTACCTGGATGGGTAACCACGTGGGAATACCAACTTGGATGTGTGGGTGGTGTAATGGATAATAGCTCAGAAATGTTAAGAGAGCCAAGTTCCAATTTTAGTTGGGTTTGTTATATTCACTGATGTGCAAATACTTTTGGGAAAGGTATGAATCCACATCTTCTCCCCAGCTATGGGTTAATTAACAAAATGTATTAATAAAACAATTATCATCTCCCCACAACCCAAAAATAAAATTGCATAAAAAATATTTAGTTTAAATAACCAATAGAGGTTGATATGCTGCTAAACAAAAACAGTCATCTTTGTTTCCAAGCTGATACAAAATAGAATCTAATCATTTATTTTACAAAACTTTTTTTCATATATTACTTTTGATTAACCTTTATCTGTATGTGACTTCCTTTGCTGTGCAAAAAGTTTATCTGACCACTGAAGATGACTCGCTCTAGTTCTTGGGTAATAAAGAAAAGAATGCTGAGCTGTTACATGACATCTGTCCTTCTTTACGGCAGCAAATGTTGGACAATTTCCTCAAATATGAAGAAGAGACTCGAGGTGACAGAGATTTGGTTCTACAGAAAGATGCTAAGGATATCATGGACTGAGCGTGTGAGCAACAATGAAGTCTTAGAGAAGATGCAAACAAGGAGGAGGCTTATATTTAACATCAAGAAAAGGCAGCTGAAGTTTCTGGGACACATAATGAGGAAGGGGGGCCTGGAGAATCTGATACTCATGAGTCAAATAGAGGGAAAGAGAGACAAAGGAAAACAATGCATGACATACCTAGCGGGCTTGAGCAAGTGGATGACAGAACGTGGTCTGGAGGAGATGGCAGAGGGAAGGAACTTGTTAAGAGCTGCAAGGGGTAGAGGGAGATGGAGAGCCATGATTGCTTACGTCCTGAAAGGACATGGCACATAAAAAGAAAGAAGATGACTCTGATCTCTGAATTTGAATTTGTTTGAATTTTATAGTTGTGTTGTCATATCCTGCTATGATAACAGAGAACACCTTTGAGTGAAATTAACAATAAGGATACTGCAATTGAGAGGCCTTGAAAAAGAATGCAGTAGAAAGGGAAGTAATATTAAATTAGCAGATTATAAATTTTTTGTAAACATTTTGTATTTTTTAAATTTTTAAGTTATCCTGTGGTATGAACATATTTATTTGGGCTTCCAGAGTGGGCGGGATTGCTCAATTTAAAATGAATTTACATAGCAAACACAACTTCCCTATTAACTTTTATAAAATTTAATAAAAAAGAAAATTTTTTTTGATGTTTGTAATGTAGAATATTTACTCTATATTAGTATGAATAAAAGATGATTATTTCTAGGCGCAGTGCCTCTTCTAAAAGTCCACTGACCACAACTTGTAAGCATACAGTGTGAATGATATAAGAACTAACTATAGACATCAAGGGAAAAATATTTATTCGAAAAAAAGATCCTTTGCATAACCTGATACTTCAGGCAGTAATGGCCCTAGGTTTGCCAGCAACCCAGGAAAGCTGGACTTCAGTGCCCTTAAAATGGGTTTGATCATCAAACCATAACAGAAAGAATTAATAATCAAATTTTCAAAAATTTTACCCCACACAAGGAATTTAATATTTTGTACTTTTTTTACTTTTTCTTTGGATGATCTTTTTGTTTGGAAGATGGCACCCCAGCCAAATGCCTTAGTTGCCAGTACAGTGAACTGTCCCTGGCTTCAGGTATGTATAGAAAAATGAAAAGGAATTAATAAGAAATTAATTACTTACCTTTGGATCGGAATAGAGGCACTGAAGGAGAAGGTTCAGTAAGCTCTCCGGTTTCACTTTCTCCTCGAACTCTGAAAACGTAATCCTGTGTAGGTTTTAAGTTTGTTATTAAGTAATTTTTAGTTGGTAATCCCTTGACCAAAGTCTTCCACTCCTTGGATGGTGGTTCAAGTACTTCAACTGTATATCCCTGTAGTGCTGGTTCTCGATCATATGGTGGGAAATAGATCCTGTGCCATTGCAAGAGTATTCCCGTTTTATCATCAGATACAATTCTTGGTTGGAGGAAAGGAGTCACTGATAGATGTCCTGAGTAAAAAAGAAAAGATAAACAGCTAACAGTGAAATTGTTAGAATAAGACATTCTGTATGCAGTAATGCAATATCTTTATTTTGTGTGTGTTTATATATATATATATTCAAACACATTTGGTTAAATAATTTAGGCATATCATGTCATTTAGTTTTTGTTGTGATCCTTTCAAGTTTGCAGATTAATTTTTTGTCAGTTTAAAAAATTGAGTAAGAAAAATACCAAAATATTCTTTTGAATAGTTTTTCTTTTCTCAAGTACTTTCAATCTAATCTGAGACCATCTTCAGAGAGTTAAGTTGCCCTTGAGTATGGATATGCATTTCTGTGAATTTAAAACATTTCAATTGTTCATTTTTTTTTTACTACTTATGCAGCATTCTAGATTTCAAAGTTCATGTGTTCTTTTGGGGTTTTTTCAGGGTAAGGAGAGTAACATTTTATTTTTGTTCATACACATATAATAATTTTTTTTTTTTTTTTCATAAACATTATGAAATTAATCTGTGAACTTAAAAGGATCACAATGAAAGTTAATTAACATGATATGTCTAAATTATTTAACCAAACCTGTTTTAATGAAAATATGCTGCCTATATATATATATATATATATATATATATATATACAACAGATAACAATATATAAATTTTTAAATATCAAGATAAAATATTGGGAAAAAATGTTTTTCACGTGATGCTTTTCATCCTTTAGTCTGATGAAGTACTAAAGGCTGAAACGTGACACCAGAAAACATTTTCCACTCTGTCAAAAATATATATATATATATATATATATATATATATAAAGAAATATAGTTTTAAGGTGTGCTATATTTATGGGATAAAGTGCTCAATATCAGACATAAAGTGTATGTAAATATAAATATAAAAGTGAACATTGAAGTCAAAACTCAGAGGCGACAGGCTATTTCATGCTAGGCACAATCGTTACCCCTGAAGACTGGAAATTTTACTAAGAAAGATCAATATCAGGATAAAAATTGATAATTTGAAAAGTTGAGTAATCTTTTCATATAATATGATTAACACTCTATTTTAATATTTTTAATATTGAGCAATGTATATAAAAATGTCTGCTGTTTCTTAATTCTTATGTATATATATATATATATATATATATACATACACACACATATTACCCACAACTATGGACTAAAATAGTAGTACAAAATGTACTTTTTACCCTTGGTTGTTAACCAGTCTAAGAAAATGACAATTCTGAATTCAAAACTTGAGAACTACTTGGATATTTAATGGCACATTATATAAATCAATTCTCTGGTGTCAGTTTTTATGAAAAGTGTGGATGGTCTTGCACAAGCCATCACCATTATAAACAAATTGTATGTATGTGTAGTCTGCCTGGGAGAAGACAATGGGAGAGTCCATCATATACATATATATATATATATGGGTATCAACACTAAATGATGACAGTCTGTTTCATGGTTAAATGCATTTATCATGGCTTGACAATTACAAGTATGAAAGATAAGATTGCCACTACTTAGTGTTGATACCTATGTTCACACTGCTTATATTTATATACTCTCTGTCCAAATTATATATATATATATATATATATATATATATATATATATATATATAAATAAAAGGCTCACACACTAATATTTCATGATTATAATTTATTACATTGTAATAAATTATAACCATGAAATATTAGTGTTTGAGCCTTTTATATTATATTCTTGTTCTGTCTTGTACATAGAGCTGTACCTGGATTTTATCCTCTTGGAAATATATATATATATATATAGAGAGAGAGAGGGGGGACCGCAAAAGTAGGTATACAATAAGTATTGCCATTATTATAGTAGCAGTTCTTTGATTCATTTAATTCATTAAAATCAGTTTTAATATTTTTATTTTCATAATTTTTATTATAGTACAGCCATTTCTAGGAATTTTTTTTTTATAAAAAGTTGTACCATATTATCTCAAAGTTGTATCCACATAAATTATAGTTTGAGATTTAAAATTACCAGCAATTTGATTTGTTTGTTTAATGGCACACCAACTCCTTATGGGTCATTTAATGCTGAAGTTTAATTTTCTTGGGAGCTTTGAAGTAGTAAAAATATGATACATGTTATTCTGCTTTCACAGTTGAATACATGGTAGATGATACTCAGATTTTATGCGAGCATAATCACTCAAGACAGTGATAAGTGTGTTTTATGTTGTAGTTTTGTTGAAATTACATTTTGGAATGCAGTTTGATTTCTTTAACAAATTGTAGGATATTATATGGATTAATGCCATAAAAGAGATCTCCCATGATGATTGATGTATTGTTGGTAATTTTTTTTTTTTTTTTTTTTTTTTTTGCATAAAATTATATTGCTGGTATTTTTACTATAAAAATGTATTTTTATAATTTCATATGTTTTATTTTTGCTTGGGGTTTCCTTATTTGTCCATAGCTGGGGCTGTAACAGGTGCTACCAACCCACATCAAGGTGAACCTGGGAACAATAGCAGTTAAGAGGTGTTACCACTCACCTCAAAACATCCTGATCAGAGGCCCTTGCTGCCAGATGTAATTTATTGTAAAATTACAAGTAGCAGTGTACACTATATAGATGATATATTTGTACGAAGTAGCTAAGTGGTTTTGGCTACTATAACCAAGTAGAATACGGTAGCAGTAATCGATTGGTACGCGTCGTAGTCGCAAGTAAGAAGTGTAGATCAATGGCATAGTCCAATGGGCGTCGTTATAGACTTAGACTCTGACTTAGTCTTTGACCCTCTCGTACCTACACGTCCGTCCGTATTTATGATGGACACCAGCCAATCATATTCTAGCGAGGGGGAACACAGGTGTACACATATTCCATTATCTCAATAGAGGTATAATTATGTCAAGCTTGTTTGCATAACTATTTTGTATTAATTTATTTTTTCAAATCATCTGAAGTTTTCAAACTGGATATTTTGTGTCACCAAATGGAGGAATATGAAAAAAACAACCTCACAACATGGGAATTATTGACCACATTTTCAAGCCATTTTCCTGGGATGAAGGTGTATATTTTCTCTTATTTTAGCTTGGAGAAGATGCCCAGTTCAAGGGATTTCAACCCTGCTATATATTCGGGTTTAGTGTAATATCGAGGCCAACATGACAGAGGTTATTTACACTATTTACATTGTTTGGACTGTGGATAAAAGCGTTGGTTGAAGTAATCCAATGATTTGATCCAAAGAGCTGTGAGTTCAATATCTGGTCACAGCAGAGGTGAACAAAAACTTGGAGATTTGAGTTACTGAAGGTAAATAACTGAAACTGAGATATCCAAAAAAAGCATGACATGTGGAACTGGAACAATCTACCCTGGTGGATGAAATAAAGGATTCAGTTTGAAATTATAACACATATCACCTGAAGAAGGCTGGAGTGTACAACAGCCAAAATATTATGAATATAGCAATAAAGATGAGAACAACAGTCCAAACAATGTAAATAGTGAAAATTGTTACAATACCTCATCTAAGAAATATAATGACAGTGGTATGGGCATCCCACATTAAAAATGACCTTGTGTTACATCCTGCCTTTGTGGGGAGGTTGAGTGAATAATTAACTCATTTTTCAAGGGGCACACATGGTAGAGGATTACTAAATGAGGTTGGACATAGTGGGGGAAATAAGTTCAGATTATGAGAATGTGTATGATAGATATGGTTAAACCCTAGACTTGAAGAGGTAAAGAGTGTTGTATTTGGGGAAGCATTCTCAAAAGTACATAATTTATACAATAGTTAGGTCTTTGTTGTAACATTAATGTTATCAAAACATGACATATGTGTATTCACTTTATCAATATCTTTTAAATCAAATTTGGTGAATTTCCTGTCTTTGAAACAAAAGATATTCAATTAGGATGATTCCCAAAGAAAAAATATAGCTGACATATCGAATACTTTTTATAAACAATTGTGATCAACACCTACTTTGTGTTTTATTATCTATTGTGCTGTTTATTTGCAATCTTGCTGTTTTAAACAAGTGGATTTTTTAAACTGAGCAAAACTTTTTTGAAAATATGTACTTGTGTATAATACAACCCCTGCTTCTTTGCCTTAAATTTCTGTTGAAAATTTCTCACATTATGTACAAGAAAATATGGTATATACTACACGATATAAGATATGGGAAAAACTAAATCGTTTTGAACAAAGATCTAAAATAAACATATGTTGGATAGAGAGGATATAATTAGAAAGGCATATTGGATTTAATCAAAAACAAAAATATAAGAAAATTTATCCAAATTAAAAGATAAGAGGGAAGAGGTTATATGAAGAATATTAATTTAATTGACATAGGTAGAGAGAGAAGATTCAAACTAAATATAAAAAATATGGATGATTGAAAAATGATCTGGTGCCAGATATATAACAAAGTAGGATTTGCGGGTAATGGTTAATAGTTTGGAATGAGAAATCAGCTAACCAACTCCAATCAAGTTTATTGCATTTATTTTCATAAAAACACTCTTTGGAAAGGTATGAATCCATTTTTCCTTCCCACAAGATATGGGTTAAATAGTAGAATAGACTTGGCTATTCAGCCTTGGAAGGCAACCAGTCTAGGTGAAGGAACACTTTGTATTCCCAATCCTGCATAAATGGAACTTGTTAATATTTGAATTTCAGAATTGTAGAAAAATGCTATAGATTTAAGTACTATCACTGAAAACTTTTTTTTTTGTACAAACCAGATCATACAAAAAGGAATTCATTTTTTGTACACTGACCAGCTTCATAATTTTAATTTTTGTATATATTAACCAATCAGCAACATTACATGTGACATGCAGTATTCTTTGAAACTGCAAATAATAAAATTTCTTAGATATTAAATTTTGGAGGCTCACTTGGATAGCTTCTTCCCAAGAGCTGTTACTCTATGGAACAAACACACCAGAGGATGCTTCCCCAAATACAACAATCTTAACTTCTAAAAGTCTACGGTCAAACCTTATCTATCATACATATACTCATGATCTGAATTTACTTCTCCCACTATACAACAATTTCATTTAGTAATCCTCTACCTTAAGTGGCTCTTGAGTTTTATATTGGCTGAACATTTTGTAAAATAAAATTAAAAAAAGAGAAATATAGTTCTCTTTCATGCAGGTCATCATGTTCACAATGACAGCTTTCAATGTGTTCAAGGTATTAAAAAAATATCAGCCTTCAATATGTTCCAGGTATTAAAAAAAATGTTAGCCTTCAATGTGTTCAAGGTATTAAAAAAATGGCAGCTTTCAATGTGTTCAAGGTATTAAAAAATGTCAGCTTCCAATGTGTTCAAAGTATTAAAAAAATGTCAGCCTGCAACATGTTCAGGGTATTAAAAAATATCAAGAATGAAGATTAAATGTATTAATACATTTAGCACAAAATTAAAATAAGAAAAACAACAAGCCTTCCTCAGAGTACTGAGGTAGGATGTGAGGCCAGTTACTGCACCCTGTGGAACAATATGATTACAGAAGCTACACCAGGGGCCTTATGTGCCCTGGGGCATCAAGCAGATAGTAATAATAGCAAACTAACAAAGTATGTCTTGTGAAACATAAGATTTGTATTCATGACAAATTCAAGAATTTAATATGTAACTGACAATGTAATGTGATATGAGATTGATATCAAAGACTCCTGTGAGGCAAGTAATGAGATATTTGTGTGTATAAACTTGAGGATATATTTATAGTTCTTATATTTATATATTTGCATTCCATTTTCTTCTCCTATATGCAGTGTTCCTTCAAGACATGGGCAATCATGGCTCTTCACAATTTCCTGTCCTTTGTAGCTCTTAGCTTTTTGTTACCTCTCCTAATACCTGTTCTACCAACCATTTACACAAGCTCATTAGGTAGGTTTTACATTGCTTTTATATATCCTTCTTGCTTTCAGTATCTCCTGTGAGTATCAAATTTTCCTAGTCCTCTTACCTCATTATGTATCTTAGAAATTTCAACTAATTCTTTCTGATTCTAAATATAAGTGTTCTTTTTGTTTCCATTTTCCCTAAAACTCTGTAGTGGTCAAATTTTCAGTCCATGGTATTCTCAACACCCTTCTCTAGAACTACATTTTTGTTGCTTCAAATTTCTTCTTTATCTGTGAGAAGACTGTCCAGCATTAATTGTCATATAGGAGGACATGCTATTACATAACAGTCCAGTTGCCTTTTCTTTGTTTCTAATAAAATGTTCTTTGTTCCTTAATACTTTGCTTAGATTTTAGAAGGTTTCTTTCTCAATGTACCTTCAGATTTCAGTGTCCCATTTTCCATACTCTGTTAAAAAACTTTTGATAAATTAAAATGTTTGTACTTGCTTCATTTTGGCATCTCCAGTTTGTAGTGCATAATTCCACAGAATCAGCATTTCTCAACCAGAGTTCCCTGGAACCCTAAGGTTCCACAAGAACAGGTGAGATAAGCTAATGCACTTTTGACTTCTTATTTAGATCAGATATCAGAAAACTTCAAGTTTTATTGAATCCCATCTGGAGGAACTGTATATCAGAACTGAAAATTATTTTCCTTCCCTTTCAACACAGGTGTATAATTGTGTGCAGGATCCATATTCTGAATCTGCTGGTCATCCTGAGAATCTGATATTAAAAAAGAGGAAGAACTTTGTGAGCTGCAGTGTGATCATACACTCAAGATAAGATTTACATACTCGTCTCTGGACAAGTTCTGAATTTCTGTGAAAGAAGAGTTTCCTACTATTCATAGGAAAGCAATTAATATATTGCTGCAGTTTTCAACGTCTTACATGTGTGAGCAAACCTTTTCTTATTTAACAAGTATCAAGAGCAATGACAGAAATTGTCTCCTCTCAATTGAGAATGAAATCCATGTGTGTTTATCTAAAGTTCAACCTCAAATTAAGTATTTGTGTAGCAAAAGACAGGCACAGGACTCACATTAGAGAAGCATGTTTCACTTTATCAAATGACTCTGAAAGTAACATTTTCTTAGCCCATTTGTTGGTTCACAGGACATTTTACTTTTCAACATTGCCAGTAAAGGATAATAAAAAATTAAAAAAACTGATGCAACAATTGTTTGCTTTCTGTTTACATTTATATTATAGGTATATGATATTGGTTACTTATGTTTATTTTTTACACTTGAGTCTATAACTTTTTGTGTGAATGAAAACTCCCTGATGAAGTATTATAAATGAACAATATGAATTTTATTTAGCATTACTGAGAAATTCAACAAATAAGTATTAATTTTTGCTGAAACCAGTTATTCAAAAATATATACTATGATAATTACTGCATGAACTACAATGAAAATAAAATGAGAAATATATGGTATATAATTTTGTTTTTGAGGAGGGGATCCTTGAGACATGTAATTTATTTTAAGGGTTACACAAGGGTAACAATGTTAAGAAACCCTGCACAAAATGATGAGAAGTAAATTTAAAACATGATGATTCAAAGATATATTTCTAACATCATATAAGTTATTGTATATGCATATAGACACATTAACAATTTGTAACTTAATGTTTTATTTCATAAAGCATATATTTCTTTTTCAAAACAGTCTCCTTCCTTGAACCTTCTCTCACTTAATTCATTGATGAATATTAATTATATAAATCAAACATCAGAGACTGAAAATTTCATATCAAAATTCAAACAGATAACATTTTATATATATATATATATATATATATATATATATATATATATTGTATATTTAGGTAGCAATCCTTCCTTTATGCATGTTTCATTAAAAATGACAGAAAAGGTACTACGGTTAAGCTTTTTATTGTGTTCGAACAAGAGCTTTCTTTTCTAGACAAAGGGTGTGTAAGAACTGTCCAAATGTTTTATATTTCCGAGCACTTTCTGCTATACCTTTAGCCATTATCAAGGATGATTTGATTTTTCAGTTTAATTCAGTGTGTGCGTTAAGTGTATGTCTTAGTGTGTAGTAAGGATGTTTTAATTTCAGAATACGGTTAACACATTGTGGCCTTGTTCGTAGTTAATATTGTTAAGAGTTGGCTTTTTCTTTTTTTATTATTAAAGCTTCCATTATTTTTAGTCTTTTTTTGCAGGTGGATGCAGTTAATATATTTGTGTTTTCTACTAGTATGTTTCTAATGGAGTCTGGTAAATTTGTGTGTGTGTTTAAATGGATTCTAATTTTAATGAAACATGCATAATATATATATATATATATATATATATATAGAGAGAGAGAGAGAGAGAGAAAGAGAGAGATAGATAAACTTAGTGATCAATATGGATATTTCCAAAAGGATATAAATACAAGGAGAGCTCTATGTTAGACGCAGAGCAATAATTATTATTCTAAAAAATGTACAAACACTAAAATAAAGCTCTTTTTGTTTTGTATTTGAAAGTCTGAAGAAGTAAGCCCATTTTTATGACCCTAATGAAATAAATTATTATCTTATGAAGTTTTAGTGTTTGTATATTTTTTAGAATAATAATTATATATATATATATATATATATATATATATATATATATATATTATTATTATTATTATTATTATTATATTTTTATTATAAGTGATTATAATAAAAACATTTTGAAATCGCTACACAAAAACTTTCATGTTTTGGTACTATGATTGTACTTCTTTATTGTAATGGTAACTAACTGGTGATTAAATGATTTTTAAATTTCTGTTATATTCCATGCTAATAGGAATATATACTTGAAAAACATGGTGGATAAAAAAAGTAAAGGTTTATTGTAAAAACCAATACAACAAGAATAACAGTAACAGTTATGCACAAGGTCATTGCAAGTCAATCCAGTAGTGAGTGCTACTATTTGAAGGTTGATAGTTTTCATGTCAGTCTGAGTTGTACTCAACCAATCCCAGCTAGTCTCTGTAGTCCATCAACTTACAGATACTTATAGATAGTTACTACCTATAGTGTAGTCACACATGTGACTGACAGGTTATTCCATTACATCAATTTCCTTAAAAATCATTTAATCACCAGTTATTTACCATCACCTGATGAAGTACAATAATCCTTGTGCTTTGAGGAGGTAGTGCTGCCCTAGGCCAAGAGGGTGGCTGCTGGAAGACCCTATGTCTGGCAACAGGACTCTGACACAAGCAGGAGAACCCATTTCTGCAACCACATCACCCCTTACATCTGGCCACCTAACTCCCCAGACAGCAACCGCCTTGATTTTATGTGGGGCACAGGTGAGAGAGAGACCAACAAAAGTCCTTGTAACAACAAAGATGAACTGCAGGCAAGGATTATGGCAGCATTCACCAACTTAAACAAAGAGACCATCCAGGAGATTTGAAAATTATCTGGAGGCCATGGTTGAAACCACTGGTGATTTTATTGAATAAATTTACTCTTTAGTATTTAATATTTTTGTGGAATTTTAGTAAATATATCTGTTAAAAGAAGATGTCAGTGTTATTTTCATTTTAGTGTAATTTAAACGACAATTTATATATTGCAACCTCTGTGTGTGTGTGTGTGTGTATATATATATATATATATATATATATTGCAATAAATATACAGAATAAAAAAGTAAGAATCAAAGCTACTTAAATTTCACCCTTCTAACAATGAAGGTTCGTCAGGTCACATTCCAATTTTAGTTCTACTATGCCCATCAAGTAAACTTTAAATATGGGGAGGTAATAATTTTTATCCTTAAGGGAAGTGGATCTCATCCTGATCCCATATTGGAAATTAGAAGTTTTTTAGTGTGGACACCACACCATAATCTCAGCCCTGTTGTTTAATAGAAAATACAGACCTGCAAACAACAGGATTTATATATATATATATATATATATATATATATATATATATATATATATATATATATATATTCCATTTTTTCACATATATAAAAGTATATAATAAAAAGGATAAAAAAACAGAGGAAGAAATTGCAATTTATATAGCTGAAAAGAACTGAAAATCATAGAATTCATGAATGTAAATAGTTTAATAAAAGAACCACAGATCTTATGTCCAAAATAAACATGCACCCATGAAGAAATGTAAAATTGATTTGCATGAAAAAGGCTTTAAATAGATAACTAATTAAGAATATATATATATATATATATATATATATATATATATATATATATATATATATATATATATATAATCCATGAAGAGAGTTCAATGTATTGTATACAGAGCAATATGATATACATCAAAGGAAAAACTTAACACATTTCGAAAAATCTGGTAATAAATTTATTTTAGCGGGTAAGTTTTTAATACAAGTTTCATCAGACCAAAATTACAAAATGGTTTAAATTTATCTAGAAAGTATGTTAAAAAAAATTTGAAAATAAATCACAATATATAACTGGATTTTTTGAGATATGTTAAATTTTTTCCTTTGAAATATATATGTATATATATGTATGTATGTATGTACACACACACACACACACACACACAAAGGTGATGGAGAGAAAAAGAATACAGATGAATTTGACTAGATTGAAAAAATATTCTTTCAAAATTTTGGAATTGCCAGCATCTCTCATTTTGTGCACATTTGTAGATGCGGCAATATCAGCAAAGCCCAGTTCGATCAAATCCTAACAGATGAAACACATCACAAAAACTTGTTCCCAATTTGTCATACTATTTTTATATATATTACATATTTCATGTTTTATTTTATTTGATTAATATCAATGCCGTATTTCTTATATTGAATACTTTATTTATAAAGACTGCTTCCGGAAACAAATTAGTGAATATTTGTTTTGTAAAGACACATTCTTTAGATATATGTATATATTTTAATCATCTCACCCCAAAATATGTATATATTTTAATCATATCACCACCTAAAGCCACTAAACGTCTAAGGGTTACTGTGTATGAAAATATTAGAAAACAGAAATATTACTAAGGAACAAAAACAACAGAAGAGTAATCAAGAAGACAGCAGATAATGATTAACAATTTATTTAAATTTTTGAAGATTAAAGTTAACTTTAAAGCATATATGTGTTTATATATATATATATATATATATATATATATATATATATGGGCACATATATATTGCCTGAACTTTTGAGATAAGAAATTATTATTTCATTCTTTAATTTAGATCAGCAAATTAATCTTGTCTGCTATCCTCACAACGTTTAAGCTTTTTTCAGGTCTCTGTTAGGTTGAAAGTCACATCCTCTGGTTCAGTGGAAGAAATGGACAAGTGACACAAAAATGAGTAAGACTTGTGAGTATTAATCGATAGGAGTTATCTCCCATAAGTATAGATGCCAGAATAAGAACAATCTACTTGTGTTTACTGAATAAAGCAATCAATTCAAAATTCAAAATTTAGCAAGTACTAAACAAAACACCTGAAAAAGGTTGTAGGTTTTATGAGGAGTCAAGATCAAGATTAACTAGCTGGTTCAAATAGCAAATCATAATATACGGGTGTGCATGTGTGTGTCTATATATATATATATATTCAAATATGTTTTGTTAAATAATATAGACATATCACAGCTAGTTATTTTTTATTGATCCTTTCAAGTTGTCTAATTAGTTTCTTGATATTAAGATGAAATCCATCAAGTAAGATGCTGTAGTTTTGGGGGTTTTTTTTTACCTAAGTACTTTTGATTTTTTTAAGATCATCTTCAGCAGTAAATTACAAAGACAAACATATTATTGCAACTGCAATAAACTGAAAGACACACTTAAACATTTTTTAAAATATGTATTCCATTGTCATAGTGATTTTTAAACATATGTAAATACACTCTGTTAGAGTTATTTTAGAATTTTAAAACTTTTATCTGTTGTACTCCTGGAATTTTTACAAAACAAGTATTTCAATATAAGGGCACTGACTGACAACTGGTAGAAATGTAAAATAGCATTAGTATACAAATGTTATATGCACTTTAATATGTTAAGGCTATATTTACAATAAATTGTGTTGATTGTTGATCTTGATACAAAGAGCCTTGAGAATGTAGAGGTTTTGTTTATTATTTTTGTGGTGTAGGTTGAAAGTACTTAGTTCAAAAAAAATAATGGTGCCTTCCTTCACGGATTTCATCTCAATATCAAGAAACTAATTAGACAACTTGAAAGGATCAATGTAAAAATAAGTAAACACAATATGTCTATATTATTCAACAAAACCTGTTTAAATTCAAAATATTCTGCCTAAATAAATATATATTAAATTTACTTAGTTATAATAATGTATGAAAATTAAGTAAATAAGTAACATATAAATATATATATATATCTTTCATTAAATATGATGGACAAAGATAATTTTATTAATTTTTTATCTAGTTTTCGACAGAGTTCTTACATTTTCCATTTGGTGGGAGTGAGGAAGTACCTCATACATTCAAAATAGGAAAAGAAACTAACAGCACCAAAAATAAAACCCCTTTGAAAATGGGTAAAGAAGTGACCAAAAGCACTGGGGACAACAGACGATATGGACAGTTTTTGTACTCATTCACATCCCACTAAACAGAAACATGTAAGAACCCTGAAAGAATAAAATTTTCCTTGTCCATCATATTTAATGACAGATGTTTAAAAGTAAAGTGGCTGCCCATATATATATATATATATATATATATATATATATATATATATATATATATAAGTGAACACTGAAGTCAACACTCAGAGGCGACAGGCTGTTTCAAGCTGGATGTAATTGTCAGGCTGCCTGACAATTGTGTCCAGCAAGAAACAGCCTGTCGCCTGTGAGTGTTGACTTCAATGTTCACTTTTATATTTATACTTACATGTGCTCTATCTCTGATATTGAGCACTTTATCCTATAAATATAGCACACTTTAAAACTATATTTATATATATATATATATATATATATATATATATATATATATATATATGTATAAAGATTGATGGCAAAACAAAAAAAAAAGCACTAATAAATGATCTGAAATGAGTACACACACAAGGTGCTTAAAAGTTATCAACTTGACCCACTGAAACTCTTCTTGGTTTGACTGAGAAATTTCCAGCACACTCTCTTTTAGAAGAGAATTTGGAAAAATTGTTTTGGGAAGTTTCACCAATGAACCAGCTTCACCAGAAAAAGAAATTTATTTAAAAAGAACATAACCAACATTTAGATTTTGTTTTTATAAAATCTTTTTTCTTATAACATCAGTTAATTGGCAAAAGATATCAAAAGTTTTCCATATTGGCATATTTTTATTGTTCTGTTGAATTCTCATCCCACTTTATGCAGATATATTACACACACACACACACACACACACTAAAATATAAGGTATTATAGATTAAAATTCCCTTTTAATGTGATAGAAACAAGGAATGAATCATACATACACACACACACATTTGTGTATTTAGGCAGCAAATTCTCTTTTAGGCATGTCTGACTGAATAAATTACAAACATAATGTCTGCTTACTTTTATCATCATCCTTTCATATTAACAAATATTTTTCCGTATATTACAATCAAATGAGGCAAGAAATGCACTGTAACAATGAAAATCACTTTTATTTCCCAAGTACTCTTTCTGAGATCATCATCAGAAATAAAAGTGGTTCTCACTGTTAGTGCATTTCTTGCCTCATTTTATTGTAATATACAGAAAAATATTTGTTAATATGAAAGGATTATGATCAAAATAAGCAGACATAATATTTTTAATTTATTCAATCATACATATATATATATATATATATATATATATATATATAGTAATAAATATACATATTTATATATAAAATGTATATTTGGGCAGCAACCTTTCTATCATATGACAGACAAGGAAAATTTGATGATTTTTTTATTAAGTTTTTCTAGTATACTTAAATTATAATCCATTTAGTGAGGTAAGTGAGTGTAAAAATTGTGTATAGCACTTTCAATCATTCCTTAGAAATTTTCAAGGGGTTTTAGTGTTAAATGTTGATTTCTTTTCATGGTTGTCTTTTTAATATGTAGTTGAGTGATGCCTATGTAGTAGTATCATTTATTCCGAGCCCCAGGGAAAGGAACATGGCTGGAATTCAAGTTGGTGCCCTTCTGTTTTAAAATAAATAGAAGGACAATTTTTACACTCTCTTATCCTCAACAAATGGAAAAAATTAAGAATATTAGAAAAACTAAAAAAAATTAATCATATCTTCCTTGACTGTCATATTCAATAATATAGCCAAGTGAAGATATATATAAATATTTTATTTATTATTTAAGCATGAAAAAACAAAAGTTACTTATGTAAAACCTGAAATACAATTTTCCTAACTCAAGAAAACACTGAAACAGACATGAATTAACATCGACAGTATATGTCTGGAAAACCAGAAGTCAAAATGGCTCCAATTGAAAGAAAAGAAGAAAAAGAGGGAAAAGGTAAAACAATAAGGACTGAGTCTAAAGTGAAAAAATAATGAAAAAGTAAAATAACCACAACATTCTAAACATACACACAAATACACACTTGGGCACACACTTACACTATTAAAAAAAAAAACTTACACCAATGAAAAGTGCATCTAAAAAAGAAAAACAAGAAGTATTAGCAATCAATTGCTGACGAGTGGACAGAGTGATTCCCAGAGTAGTCAGAATGATGAATGTAACATCAATCAGTTAAGTGACAAACCTTTTGTATTAATTATATATATATATATATATATATATATATATATATATATATATTTCATTGTCAAATTTGCTTTATGAAGTAAAAAATTTTAGGAAGTTATTTTGATCATATACTTAGGTAAATCAATAAATATACAGCCCAATGGTAAAAAAAAATCATTATTAGAGAGTGAACATTATATAGTCAAAGTTTCAGGTCAAAATTCTGTTATTTGTTAGGCAATGTTTTCATTCATCTCTTCTTGTATAATAATGCTATATAAATATTGAAGTTGTCACATACTGAAACTTATTCTTAAAGACAAGAAAAGTAATCACTATATATCAATACTTTTTATATACAGGGTGCGATGGGTAAATTGTCGCCACTTTATATTTTTGATTTCATGCATACATATTGTTTGTTCTTCATTTTGTCAATGACACAGTATTATAGAGTCAGTTGGGAACCATCTGTTAGAAAAAGAGCACCATGACACAATTCACTTTGCCAGAAATTCAGAAATGGCATACTGTAGTGCTTGACATTTGCACCAGAAGTTCCAATACAAACATTGTTTGGGTGTTAATCTGAGGACAATCCAGAAGATTTGGAAAGAGTTGGATGAATGTAATGGTGATTACAAATATGTTTTGAGTGATCACTAGTGATGGTGATGTTATGCCTCCATTTCATCTTCCCACAGGGCCTGAAACTCAACATGGAAGCCTTCATCCTTGTGGTTTGAGGAGATTGTGCTGCCCTGAGTCAAGAGGGTGGCTGCTGGAAGACCCTATGTCTGGCAACAGGACTCTGCACCATGACACAAGCAAGAGAACCCATTTCTGTGATCACACCACCCATTACATCTGGCCACCTAACTCCTCAGACTGTAACCCCCTTGATTATTTTGTGTGGAGCACAGTTGAGCGAGAGACAAACAAAACTTCTTGTCACTTCTAAAATGAACCACCTGCACATTCTATGTATAGATGACATAAGCTAAAAATGTTTCTTTTTTTTTCTATAGGACAAATTTAAGGTAAGAGGTAATTGCCAGACTTGATAGATTTACTGAA
Organism: Acanthosepion lycidas; assembly: GCA_963932145.1. Classification (NCBI taxonomy): domain Eukaryota; kingdom Metazoa; phylum Mollusca; class Cephalopoda; order Sepiida; family Sepiidae; genus Acanthosepion; species Acanthosepion lycidas. The sequence goes on along the minus strand of OZ010615.1, from coordinate 35,303,298 downwards.
CTGTTATGTAATATATGGTATTATCTATATGACAGTGAATACTAGACAATTTTCTCACAGATCAAGACTTGAAGGAACAGAGAGAATGAAAATAGTGCTGAGCTGCTATGTAATATCAATCCTCCTATATGGCAGTGAATGCTGGACAATCTCCTCACAGATGAAGAGAAGACTTGGGGCAACAGAAACAATGAAAAGAGTGCTGAACTGCTATGTAATATCAATTCTCCAATAAGGCAGTGAATGCTGGACATTTTCCTCACAGATGAAGAAAAGAATTGAAGCAACAGAAACAAAGAAAAGAGTACAGAACTGTCATGTAATATCAATCTGTCCATATGGCAGTGAATGCTGGTCAATCTCCTCACAAATGAAGAGGAGACTTGAAGCAACAGAAATGTGGACTAAACAATGAAGGTTTATTGAAGATGAAAACAAAAAAATACTTATACTTAACATCAGAAACAGATAATTGAAATAAGGAACTTAATGAGGAATGATGACTTAGAAAATTCGATACTCTCAGGATATATCCAAGGCAAAAGGTACAGAGGAAAACAACACTGTGAGTATGATGGCAGAACAGGATTAAGGGGAGAAAACAAAAAGACAAAATTTATCATGAACTACAAAAGACAGAAAATCGTAAAGAGCCATGATCGCCAACGTCCTTAAGGGACATGGCACATAGAAAAATAGTATAAAATATTTTAGAATATTTAATATTGCATAGCCATTAAAACATATTGTACAGGCATTAAAATGAAACAGAAATAACTACATTTATATAGCATTCTTTAATGTACACAACATTAAGATATATTATTATATAGAAAAACGATTCTTTTAAAATAATGAAGGACAGTTTAAAACATACATTATTGATGTCATCTTACATCAGGATGAAATATGTTTACACATTTTCTTATAAAAAAGCAAGAGAACACAACTCTGTATAGAAAAAAAAAACAAAATATATCTATATATCTATATATATATATTATATATGTATATAAAGTAAAGACAGCCTTGCGGACAGGGTGATTTGATTAGTTTAACAGATAATATGGATAGAATATACAATCATGTTTATGAAAGTTAAAATAATAACATGAACATGAATAAATATAAAACTATGCTGAAACGAGATATCAAAATAAAATGTTTTTTTTTAGAAAAAATTTGCACTCTCCGAGCAGGATTTGAATCTGCATTTCCCCTTTGCAAAATAAAATATATTTATTATTGAAGTTACATCAGATTTATATAATATTATAAAGAAGTGATAGATTTTTATTTATTAATCCAACAGATTTTATTACTTAAATGTTATTTTTAGGGGATACCCATATTTGAGTAGATGCTCTGTTTATTTATTAAACAGTGTATTTCTTTATTTCTGTCTACCGGCAGGAGAAAGTGTTGCTTAATTATCAATACACTGTGGCCAAAATGGTGTAAAGCATGTAAGATCTAATGACAGTTTCTCCTGCCAACTGGGACACAGGTTCAAATCCTGCTGGAGAGCTCATATTTTTCTTTAATAAGATTTCTCAAATATTTAGGCTGGTAGATGAAAATAAATAAATATACTGTTTCATAAATAAATGAAGCATCTACTCAAATAAGGTTATTCACTAAAAATATAGTAATAAAATATATTATAATGGGTGTTCCAATAACTTGGACTGATTTTAAATGTGAATTAAGTTTAAGCATCTAATGATTTTTCTTTTTTTCTTTCAGATTTGGCGGACATCTGATCGATATTATTTTTCACACATAATTGCCATGACTTAAATAATATGATCCAATAGAGAAATAAAAAAATTTTCACTAATAACACTGATTTATTTACTACTGACTTTGATCCATCTTAATGAAACACCCTCATATATAATCCGTCTTAAGGAAACACCCTTTATAACAATACTAAATAAAAAGTAGGTCTATTTTTTTAACAAACTATGCCAGTGGAATAACAATAATTATACCATATGGACTATATTGAAATAAGTATTGATATTTCAGAAAAAATTACGAGTTTTTTTTTCTTTTCATAATAAAGTTCACCCATTAAAAGGCAAAAGAGTCACTCAAAGTAGAGGGTTACAGTCAATAAAATAGCAATGCTGAATGAGGCGTGTGATATGAATGGAAGAGAAGATGATAAGAAATGAAGATTTGAAAGAGAGATGATGATTGATCCTTGACTTGAAGAGGTCAACATTGAAATATACAGGAAAGCATCTATGATAGCAGAGAATAGATAAAATGCTAAATTTACTTCGAAATGTTGATGGTGTTTTTTCAAAAGCTATGATATATATATCTATACATACACACATACATTTCTATGGTGTTTGTGAAAGTAAATTTTAAGTAAATTTAATGTTATTTTTATCATATATATGTCCATAAAAGTTTGATTAAAAAGAACTGACAAGATCTTTCTGTTAAATTTTTTATATTATTTTGCCAATTTTTGCATTAGGTGTTGAGTATTATGATTGAAATTGGGGATAAACTGTCCAAAGTTCACACACATATATATATATATATATATATATATATATATATATATATATATATATATACACATTTATACTTAAACACACACACACACATATATTATATACATATATATATAACACACATATATATATAAAACATACACGTGTTTATACTTACACATACACACACATATATAAGTACATACATTTATACTTAAACACACACACACACACACATATATATATATATATATATATAAATGTCTATTTGGGTAGCAATCCCTCTTTTATACAAGTTTCATTAAAAACAACTGACAAGGTACTGCAGTTAAGTTTTTTATTTAATTTTTCTTGTGTTCTTATAATTTTTTTCTTTTCTGGACATAAATGATGTAGAAATTGTCCAAAAATATGTCTGAATACTTTTGGTTATTCATTTAGCCATGATGAAAGATGATTTTACTTTTACTTTAACTGAATGTATGGATGTTTTTATGTATGTATCTAAAGTTATGTTTTTCCAAACACGGTCAGCACATTGTGGCCATGTTCACAGTTGATGCTATTGAGCATTGGCTTCTTCTTTTTTTTATTGATAATGCATCATTATTAAAAATATAAAATTAAATAATTCCAACAGTCAGTAACATAAACTATGAACATGCCCACACTGTCCTGACCATATTTGAAACATAAAACATTTCTTTAATTCTAGATACATATATAAAAAAAATCCATACAGTTAAAAGTAAAAATTATAAGAACACAAGAAAAATTTAAATAAGAAGCATATATATATATATATATATATATATATATATATGAGAGAGAGATCCATTACATAAAAATCTATGTATTGTATATAATTATACTATTGTAATATGTATAATAAAGGCAATATTGAAATAAGTATTGGTACTTGAGAAAAAATATTATGTAATAACAGGGGATATATGAAGTATATAAATTTTGCATTTCCTTCCAAACATTGATGGTGTCTTTTCACAAGCAACATCAAAACATTTATCTGATATATATATATATATATATATATATATATATATATATATATATATATATATATATATAATTGTGCAATTGGGTAGCAGTGCATTTTATAGAAGTTTCATCATGTATTGCAATTAAGTTTTTTATTTAATTTTTTGTGTTTTTGTGTTCTTATAACTGTTTTCTTTTCGGAACATAAGAGTAAAAATTGTCCAAATGTTATGTATATCCAAGCACTTTTGGCTATTCTTTTAGTTATTATCAAGGACTATTTTTTTATTTTATTATATATATATATATATATATATATATATATATATATATATAATGTAAATTTACTTAAACTTGGTGGGTGAAAAATGCTGGATAGCACAATTTTCAAACAATTTGCTATCTGAGAAAAAAATTTGTAAAAAAAAAATAGAAAGAACCAGAAACTTCTGAAGTGGGCAAAAAAATCATCCAGTACCTTAAATTTCTAGTACAAAGAAAAAAAAATCCCAGCAAGTTGAAACAAAGAGTGCTCAATATGCTAAGTAGAGCAAAGGTAAAATAAATAAATCTTAATGAGCCAGGTACTACTACTTAGTAGTCGTGAAACATCGGTAGGTAGTACTTGGCTCATTAAGATTTATTTATTTTATATATATATATTTATATATATATGTAATAATAATAAAAATAATAAAACATCAAAGAGAATACATGGAAATTATGAGCATTTTAATTGTTTTTTCAAGTTTAGCAGAACTTCTACCAAAAGCACTCAATAGAAAACTACAGTTATAATCTCTATATACATTGTCAGTTGAATGAAACTGGGTCGAATGTGCTTTTAAATTAGAAAAAAAAAGTTATATTAAAAAAGATACTGAATGACAGATGTCAAATTCATTTTCGTAATTAATTGTACAGATATATATGTGTGTGTGTGTGTGTGTGTGTGTATACAGACATTCTTTATGAAACTTTATTAAGTGTCTTGAATGAGTAAGCCGGTAGACATAATACAAACAAACAGTTTAAAAAATACTAGGCATCTACTCAAACTTGATTATCCACAAAATAACATATGAAGTAGTAGAATATATATATATATATATATATATATACACATACATATAAAAGAGCAAGAGAGTTTAATAGAATACCTTATAACAAATTTTAAAAAGTAATTCATAAAATATGTTTTTTTAAGGACTATACCAACAAACAATAATTATGTCACATGTACATAAAAAGACTATTAAACCTTAGAAAAAAATTCACTAAAAACTTTGGTGGTATTTTTTTTCACAATACATATATATATGTGTGTGTGTGTGTGCATATTGAAAGAGAAAGGAGGAAAGAGAATAAAAAACAGTAACATAAAATTTGCCAAATAAATACAATTACTTAAAAAAATAAGAACGGAGAAAAACAACAGATATGAAAAATACGATGAATCAAAGGTGAATACAAAGTTCGCAACTTAATTCTTTTTCTTTAATTCTATTAAATCTTTAAAGATCATTATGCACCTGTAAAATTTACACAAGCTTATTTACAAAAAAAAAACCCCAAAAAAACCTGGGTGGAATGTACTTTTAAATTAAAGAAAAAAGTTATATTAAAAGAAACATTGAATGACAGATTTCAAATTCATGGCTTTTTTTCTTGCTATCTCGAAAAAGGTGTTATAATAAAAAAAAAAAACAAAGTAGTAAACATTATTATACACATGTACCTTGGGGTTTTACTTCATCACCGTTAGTCCAGAGAAGAGGCTGATGCAGAAGATGAGGAAAAATAATGTGATGGAGTAAAAAAAAAAAAGAAAAAAAGAAAAAAATTTAGAGCATCATGTTACAAAGGTAATATATCTCCATCCAACTAATGAATCTATCTGTATATCTATATACCTATCTATCTCAGGTGCCCAGCTGACATGTCTTAGTCCCGGGGAGAAAAGCATGTAGAGAAATAGCTCAAAAAGTTTTGGCAAAAATAGTTGCCAGCCTCCAAGACAGAATCACTGGCAGAAGTAGCAGCAGACTTTTTGGTAATGGGAGGAGTAGAGTATTCAAGGCAAAATGATAAAGGTGGAGGACAGAGTGGGGGGCTTTTAGTTGCAGATTTTAGTTGAGAGGAGTGAGAATAGTAAGGATGGCAGCACCCAGAGTTGATGCCGGGGCCCCCTGACAGTTACCACAATCAAAATCAGTAGCACTGGCAGAGATAGAGAATAAGGCTAAGAGATTCCAAGGTGGAGTAGCATAGGGTGAGAGGAAGAAAGAGGAGTTCAGTAATAATCTAGAAGGAGTCAGGTGTGTGTGATGAGTACAGGCCGCTGAGGAATGGTAGTTCTCTTTGAGAGTACCTTTACCTATCTCTCAACTTCTTCTGCCTGACAGAAGCCAAAGTAAAGTACCATGTTAATAGAAACAAAAAAAAGTTCCCACACTTCACTCAAAGGACCTCCCCAACTACAGGAACCATTCCCTGGGTTTCCAATTCATTTTGGACACTTTGTGATGAACTATCTTCTTATTAACATGTGTTTACTACACTGGGATCTAAAAGTAGTGTAATGGTTATTGAATTGAAATATAGCAAGCTGAGTTCAAATTCACGCTGAGGATATTACATTCATTTTACACTAATGCCCTTAAAAAAAGCCTTTTTCCACAGGGATGTAGAGTGTAATAGTCATTTAAATTAAAAATAGAATTAGTAAGCTGAGTTCAAAGCTGAGAATAATGCTTTCACATTACATTGATAGCCTTAAAAAAGGCATGAATTTATCTATCTATCTCAAGTGAACTCTTTTAGTCAAATAGAATAACAACTCCAAATTGAAAATTTCAGAGAAAGCAATAAGAAATCATTCTATTGGTTTACTGTGCTGTGCGAGACAATTTTTCTCTCCAGAATCTATCTTACATATCTATGTCTACCATTCATCCATGCTTAGAATATTGCTGCCACATATGATTTGGTGGCCTTGCTATTTACCTTGAGCTCTTTGGTAAAATCCAAAGAAGAACCAGCAATATTATTGGCTCTGATCTGGTGACTTGGCTTCAGTCACTTTCCCATCGCCGTAAGGTTGCCTCTCTGTGCCTCTTCTCTAAACACTTTCATGGTAATTGTTCAGATGTTCGCAATGGTACCTGGACCTTTTGAACTTAAGCACAGTACTAGATTAGCATCAAGATCTCATCAATTTACAGTTGAGCTAGCTAGATGTAACTGTAATTTCTATGCTAACAGTTTCTTTTCTCACTTGTGGAACTCTTTTTCAGCAAACTTTAATCTGCAAAAATTTAAATTCACTGTTAATCGCTATCTACTGTCCTGATTACTCTTTTCTCTTCTCGCTCATTATTAATGTTTCTGTTCCTAATTCATCCACACCCTGTAACCCCCTTGTATCTTAGTGGGTTTACTGTCTGACATGAGGTGATATCAATTTAAAAAAAAAAAAAAAAAAGGAACCACTGCCTGGATCTCCAATCCATTTTGAACACTTTGTGATAAACTATCTATCTCTCTTCTTATTAACATGTGTTTTCTACATAGTGATCAAAAAGTAGCACTATTGAACTGAAAAATGGAATATAGCAAGCTGAGTTCAAATTCAGGTTAAAGATATTGGATTCACTTCATACTGATGACTTTGAAAAAAGCCTGAATCCCTCTCTCTTCCTCAATTATAGTTTAAGTAGCAGAGCAGAGTGAACTATCTAGCCTTAGTTGGCAACCAGTGAAATAGAATAACAACTCCAAATTCAAAACTGCAGAGAAAGCAACAAGAAGTTATTCTACTATCTACCCAAAGGTCTCTCCACCCTAGGAACCATTGCTCCAATCTCCAATTCATTTTAAACACTTTGTAATAAACTATCTCTCTCCTTATTAACATGGGTTCTCCAAGTATCATAATGGTACTATTTGGTACCTAGAATTTACAAATTTTAAATGAAGAAATATATTGGCAGCAAGATTTCATCATTTTACAGTTGAAATACTGAAATGCAACCATAAATTCTATGCTAACAGTTTCTTTTCTTCTACTTCATGCTTGTGGAACTCTCTTCAAGCTAATTGCTTTCCAGTTAACTTTGATCTTCAAAATTTTAAATGCAATGTCAATTGCTATCTTTTTAATTCTTGTTCTTTTATTGTTCTCTCTCCTTATTAATGTCTTTTTCTCATATTCTCTTACACTCAGTAACTGCTTGAATCTTAGTGGCTTTATTAAATTGCTTGGGGTGAAATGAAAAATGAAAAAAAAAACTTTCATGACTTGACAAAGACAGATTTTTAGAACTTCTTTCTTGGTACAGGTTACAGTGAGATAAATTCTTCAACTTGTCATTAACAGATCTGCATCGGAGTTGAACAGTAACTTCCTTAAGAGTTCTCATCATTTTTGCTACTTCCAATATTCTTTTACATTTTGCAACCTCTGAAGTTATTAAATATTTCTCTTTATCAAGCAACTCAGCTGTTCAATCCATTTTAAATTCACAACATATCTCTTAATTTGAAATTTCAAAGTACAGAAGATTTCATAAAATTGGCTTTCATCCTAGAATGTTTAATAATATATAAAAATAATGTTGTTTATAATTTCTCATGTTCTTTGGAAGATATTATCTCCAATACTAATAATAAAAAAAAAATGAAATTAAATTCTTATATTGGCCACATATGCTCTACACTCTCTTGTAGGTTAACTTGTCTTTTGTTGAAATTTAGTGCAATTCATGCAACTAACAACATGACAAATTTATATTAGAGAATTCACTGCAAAGAAAGATTCAAAACCGTAGAAGCAACCAACATTAAATAAAATATATTTTTCTACAGATGATATGCTTAAGTGTATATAAAATATTTAATACACATACAATATATTTAATTTGTATAAAAAGACAACAATATGTACAAATATTCAACACATGCTTTTTGATTTAACTGTTAGATATGAGGTCATTTTGAACAGAATCCAAATCCAGCAATCTAAAAACACCAAGAATTAGTGAACAAAATCTTGTTAGCCATACTGACAACAAGCAGTTCTTGATAATGACTGAGTTAGTTGAAAGTACTTAAACAAAAAAAAAATCATGATCTTTGGACAGTTTATTCATAATTTCAATCCTTATTCAGAAATTGGAAAATTTGATAAAATATTAGGTTGGTGCAAAAATAATGTCGTTTTCTCACATATGTTACTATGTGAGAAAACGACATTATTTTTGCACCAACCTAATATTAAATAGACAGGCTTGTTTAGCTGAATTTAAAAAAAAACTTGTTTGAATGAATTATTGCTGCCTAAATACACTTTATATATATATATGTGTGTGTGTGTAAAATTTCAGATATAACTAAAAAATATATCTGTAAAAAGGCAATATAAATGAAGACAGAATGAAAACCAACATACATGACTATAAAAACATTTAAAGAAAATGTTTAAATTTAAAACCTATTATTTAAAATAAATAAATACTTAAATTAATTTCTCGAATGGAAATAAAATAAATAATAATTACATTCTATAAAAAAAATTCAACATTTACTCACTTTCACTTATTAGATATTAAATTACATCACTCTGTATCCTTTATAGTTTACCTTGACTTTCAGTTATCCTAAGTATATTTATAAGCATTCTTAAATTTACAAATACTGAAAAACTAACATTTTTAATTCTGTTTATAAATACCAGTTGCAAAATAAAATGGGAGGATAAAACATGCTTCTCTCTCTCTATATATATATATATATATGAATGAGCACAACACACTTCACAAAATCTGACCAAATGATTATACATTACATTTGTTTTGGAAGATCATTTTAGTCGGGACAAAAACTTTTAGCATCCTCTTATAACTGCTTTCCAAAAATAAATACCAGCAAATATTTTCTTCTCAAAACCAGTGCCTATATATTTAGTTGTTTTTTGGGGTTTTTTTTTATCAATTCACTCCAAGTAAGGTGATAATGCCTGTAAGACACAGGAAGCTACTGCAAGTGAAAGAGAATGAGAAGAATTTAAAAGGGTCTGGAAACCCAATAATAGTATAAATTTCAAAGTTTAGAAGATGTTAGAAGTATAGAATTGAAATAGAATTAAGAAGGAACCAGAAACTCAATCTTAAAGAGGAACCAAGGGATAAACTTCTACTCCTGTTCACAAGTCCAGAGAGGAATGTGAACCAGATGAGTTTTAATTGATTTCTTCTCAAAACCAGTCCACAACCAATGTCCTATTTCAGGCTGAAAACCTCTTTATGCATCCTTTTCAAAACCAGTTCATAGCTCTTAGCTATTTCCAGATAAAGAATTCCAACTACTATATTATCCTCAAAAGTAATGCATAGGTATGTATGATAATGAAGATAAACAGTTGCAAATGCATTCTTCTGAAAGGTTCTTATACCTAACAAAGAAGGAATTCCTCAAAGTATTCTGATGCTTGATCATTTTATCAGATTTTGGGAAGTAGGTAGGCTGAGAACTTTTCAGCAACCACTTTTTAAAATCTAACACAACACCAGAAATGTTCTTGGAATGTCCCTTTTTGGTTAAACTGAGAACTTTCTAGAATTTACAGAAATATATGAAGGTAGATAAGCCTGCAACTTGACACAATTATTAATTGGATTTTGAGCTGAAATTTTCATAATATAATGTGTGATTTATCTGACTATGAGACCCTAGTTCTAATCTCATCACAGTCAAGAAGGTAACTTCCTAACCTTTAGCACTCTCTAGGTGACTATTTTTGCCAAGTTAAATGTTAGTCCTGCCAATGTTAAATTTGAATTTGTCTGTGTAGCCATATCCTTCTATGGTAACACCTAAAACAATCTTGACTGAAATTGAGAACCAGGCTACGGCAATTTCAAATACATTGAACTAATATATAAAACACTATATTTTGATGGGATTCCCTATACAGGAAGTAATATTTATAAATAATGCAGAGTGCTAAAGGTTAATAATATGCAGCATGTGGCACAATTGGGAAGTGCTTGAAAACGCTGCCACTGGTTGACCCAAGCCTTGTGAGTGAAATTGGGCAGATGATGTTATTTGGAAGCCATCAAGGGTCATGATAGCATGAAGTTACAAATCATCATGACTGAGGGTCTGTGTATACTGGTCATGTTTAAACTGCTGATCATGCCAGATTATGTACTCTCTCCAAGAAATGGTGACTAAAGTTCATTCAACATAACTGAAATATAAACCACAGGTTGGCTCTGTGGGTGTTGAACAAACACAAATGTGCCTGAGTAGGCACCTGTAACAAGGATTGGCTAGCCACCCTAACAGACAGGTTTGCTGAGAAATAAGTAGCCATCTATTATATCAGACAAGTATTCACCACCAAATTAATACATTGGCAAAGAAAAAGATGTTAAAAAATAATTCTTTGCTGTTTAGATGAATATTTTTCATCATTAAGCTATGTACTTATTGATGTGTGTGCATGTTGAAAGATAGATAGTTATTGCCACTTCTTGACAGAAAGCTGCCATCCCTTCAATTTTGGATTGAACAGTTGTGATCATGTCAGTCACTCAAAAGGCCCGCTTCCCTCCTGCAGCCTTTCCTATATGTATGACTTGTGTATGGTCTTAGATTACATGTGATCCATATGCTTTCTCACGTGATTCTTCAGACCTGCTGCTGATCCACATACTTTGTCACAAACAGACTATTTCCTATAAATCATTATAGATAGCAATCAACATAATTTGTTAAAGATTGCTTGCAGTCATGGAATCTTAGATGACTAACAGGTCCTGCTTTCTATATGAAAACTCTACTAGAGATGTTGTATGTAAGTTCAGGCTGGAAATTATCAGGAATTCTGGTCCTGTCCTGCTTTCTAAGAGCATGTAACTAGATTACATGATTAATTCTCTTTTCCTTAAATACATTTAAGACCCTTTTCCTCCACATTATCTCTGAACATTTCCTATATATATATATATATATATATATATTAATTCAAACATCATTATAGTGAATACATGTATTTAAAATAGATATCCCATTTTTAGTTTTACTTTAAACAGTGAATATTAAGTCTATTAGCCTGAGTAGTAAGGAAATCTATATAAAAAAAATATGCTCTCTGTCAGGAATTGAAGCTGCATTGCTTTTGTAGGGGAAACAACTGTTTGATCCAGCATGCTTTAACACATGGCTATGAAGAGCATCATAGCTCAACAAAGCTCTATTTTCCATTTTAAGGAAATCACACTTCCTTACCAAGATATTTTTCTACTTACTTTAAAGGGAAAATGTGTGTGTGTGTGTGTATATATATATATATATATATATATAAATATATATATTTAAAGCAATTCACCCCAAGCTAGGTGGGAGTGCCACTATTATGCAAGGGGCTACAGAGAGTGTAAGTAAAGGAAAAGACTGGATAAAGGGGGGTTGAGGAAAGGATAAAAAGGAGAACAGAGGTGGATAAAAAGAACAGAGATCAAGCCAACAGAAGATGTCGATTGACATTACATTTAAATTTTTGAAGATTACAGTTATCAGGGAAGCAATTAAGAGGAAGGGAGTTCCACTTTCGGGAAATGTGAGAGAAGATGCTGTTGGAGTAGAAGAGGTGGTTACATTTAACTGTTTCAGCAGTAAAATGGTGGGATTGAGATGCCAACCTAGTAGCATACTTAATCCATGCAGGTGGGGTACCAGTGAAAATAGCTCATCAGAGCAGATGATGCCATGAAAATATTTATAGAAAAGACAAAGGGTTTTAAATAGAAGTATCCACTATAATAACATTTGAAGTATTAAAAATGTCAGATTAAAAATAAATCTATTAATTATTTATATATATATATATATATATGACACACACAAATACACACACAGGGGAATGCTGAAAAGTTCTTTACCCAGACAAGCAAGGATTCCAAAAAGAATATTGATATTTAGTCAGATTTTTAGAAGTGGCTCAGACAGAGAACTTTCAGCACCTGCCCTTATATCTATCTATCTATATATATATATATATATATATATATATATATATATATATATATATATATATATATATACATACATATATATTAGGTTGGGGCAAAAATAATGTCGTTTTCTCAAATATGTTACTATGTGAGAAAACGACATTATTTTTGCACCAACCTAATATATATATTTGGGATATGGGTAGCAATCTTTATTTTATACATGTTACATTAAACCAAGAAATCTTTTGCAAGCATTTTATTAAAATTTTTCTTGTGTCCCTACAATTTTTCTTTTTTGAGGACTGAGTGTATAGAGAAAATGTTCATTGACCTAATTGCATTATTCTCCAAACAGGTGTATATATTTCTTTTTTATATATTGTCTATTTATAGATCTTCAACTGAATATAATATATCAAGATAAAGGCTTTCAAATACCTTTTATTAATTGATTTGTTTTTATTTTTTTTTACAGCTTATCAATATTTGTAGATTATTTAAAGACAAAACATCTCTGGGATTTTAAGAATTTTTTTTTTTTCAAGTGAATATTGTATTAAAAATCTTTGGGAAACAAAATCCTTTTCAGATACCAGTCCAACTATTTAACTTATGCCACGTGTTTAAAGAGATAGACTCATACCTTTCCCAATGATATTTGTGCATAAGTGAATGTAACAAATCCAACTGGAATTTGAACTTGGCTCTCTGATTTTTCATTCCAAGCTGATATCCATTACACCAGCCACACATCCAGGCTAGCAGCACCTGGTATTCAAAAGTCAACTAGGCCCAATCTTGCTTAACTTCAGTGATCAGAGAGTGTTTCAATGTGATATGGTTATAAACTACATTAGAACTAAGGCATGTGGTTATATATATATATATATATATATATATATATATATATATACATATATATATATGGCCTAGAGGTATGATATGTGACTGATGTCAAATCAGTCGAGTTTCAATCCCAGCTTGAAGGAATGGGATGTCTAGCCATATTGAAGAGCTGTGATACAGTGAAACAGTCTGTCTGTGGATGACTATATATATATATATAGTTTTTTTAATCAATTTCACCACAAATAAGGTAGTAAAGCCAATAACAAACAAGGGGTTATTGAGAGTAGAAGAATTAGGAACAGAAATATTAATAATGAGCAGGTAGAGAAAATAGTAATCAGGAGGATTGTAGATAGTTATTGGCATTGCATTTAAATTTTTGCAGATTAAAGTTGGCTGGAAGAGAGAAGTGCATAAAAAGAAACTGTTAGCATAGAATTTATGGATATATATATATATATATATGAATGAAAAGACTAGAGGAAAACTATGCTTAGTTTTTAGCCAATACATTCCATCATCTGATGGACTTTATCAAGGCAAATGTGATGGTTTTATTTTGCAATAAGTATATATTTAACAGTTACTTAAAATTTTTAAATATAAGAATGCTTATGAATATTTACCAGGTCAATGGAAAAGTTCAGGTTTTAGAACTTAGATTAAGTCATATAGGTTCTTTGAAAGGGAATTTTTAAATTTGAAGATGCTCATAAATACTTAATAGGTTAATTGAAATGTCTAGGCATTTAGGCCTTAGAATATGTCATTTAGTAAACTCGAAAAAGAAAAATTGTTTTTGTTTTTTTTGTATTATACATTTCTTAAAGTCGAAATAATGGATTCAGCCATTGTCCTTTAATTTTTCAACACATTTGTTGTGTATGTTGGCTTGGGAAAGTAGTAATTCCTTAAGAAACAGTGATACTGGAAAAAAAAAAAAACAGGGGTAGATTGATATTCTGATAATATTCAATGGTGCCACTCTCAAGGATTTTCTTTCTGAGTAAATTACTTTCTCTTTTGATGAATGTGGCATTTTTTTAAATCAAAATTGTGGTTGAATTTATTTTTCTGTATATGACTAGTGCATTTGTTAAATTGTCTCTTTTGTGTTCATAGACATGTTCTTTAAATTTTGGCATGTTTCCCCAATGTATTGTGAAGAACAGTCGAGGCAATTTATTTCATCTATGTTTGCTTCTGAACTATTATTGATATGGGTGTTTGTAGATCTGATTATATCCATGATGGTTTTGAAAGTGGTTGTGACTATACCCGCTCTTCTGGAAACTTGATGGTGAACTAGTGTGTCCTTTTTATAGATCTTCAACTGAATGCAAGGTATCTAGATAGAAGACTTTCAACTTTTTTTTTAATCATTTCACTGGAAGCAAGGCAATAAAGCTACTAAGACACAAATGGTTACTGAGTGTGAAGGAATGGGCAAAAAAACACTAAGGAGTGAGAACAATAAAAGAACAAGAATTAAGACATTAGATAGCAATTGACATTGCATTTAAATTTTTGAAGATCAAAGTTCCCTTGGAAGCAAGAAGCAGAAAGGAAATTCCATAAGTGAGAAGCGCAATAGAAGAAATTGTTAGCATAGAACTTATGGTTACATCTAACCACTTCAGCTATAAAAGGATAAGACCTAACCACCAATCTAGTACTGCACTTAAATTCATAGTTTAGGTACTATAGAGGAAAGTTCATCAGATCAATTGTCATGAAACTATTTATTGAAAAAGACACAGGGAAAATACATTACAGCTGTAGGTAAGTGAATGAAAGTGATATAACATTGCAGATTCTTCTTTGGATTTTATCAAGAATCTCTAAATATATAACAGGAGCACCAAACCATATGAGGCAGCATTATTCAAAGGAAGGACTAAAGGTAGACTTCAAAACTTATATGTATAAAAGTTCCACAAATATATGTCAAACATTTTTAACATATGAGTCAATCAACAAAGGGAAAATGAATGATTGATCTTATCTTCAAGGTACAACTTTTCTCTTTGGTTTAGTTAATAACCACCAGAATATTCCTTGACTGAGTAAATGCTGACATTATCATTACTTCTTAAGCACTGCCATAAGCAATATGTGGGGATATCCTGACATAATGATTCCTACCTGCTTAATAAAAATTGTTAACAAGGCAAATGCAAAGGATTTTTCTGAAGCAATAACAAAGAGGGTAAATTGTATCATTATCTGAAGAAAGGTGAGAAAAGTGTTTCATTATTTTAAAAAGTACAATAATCTGAACATTTCTTCACTTTCATAGCTTCAAACCCCACAAAAAATGCTGTTAAATCCACAGTTGCATATCCCATTATACTATTAGGTTGGTGCAAAAATAATGTCGTTTTTCTTTCGAAGTTGAACGTCAAAAAAAACGGCATTATTTTTTTTTTTTGCATCAACCTAATATAACTAGTCAATTGATAAGAACACTCTCTTTTACTTTTTCTTATTCACTTATGAAATAAAATAAGCAATTATGAAAATGTAGAATTACTGACTGATCTCATGCAACAATATCCATTCAGTAGTTTCCAAGCTAAAAAGGATAAAGTTTTTTTTTTGCAAATTAATAACACTACCTATAATTTCATCAATAAGAACATTACTTTAATCTGATAAAGTCCATTTTGAACCCGAAACATGTTACTTAATTCTTTTTTCTATTTTGTCATTTGATTGCTATTAGGTTGGTGTAAAAATAATGTCGTTTTCTCACATATGTTACTATATGAGAAAACGAAATTATTTTTGCACCAACCTAATACTTCTAACATTAAATGTTGTCCTATCATTAAAAAATGATTTTTTTCTTTTAATTTGACAATCATAATTGTCAAATATAATTTGACAATCATTATAATAATTTTATAAATTTTTATTTTACTTTAAAGGCATTATTTTTTAGGTCTTGAGAACCGTTAATTTTATCTATATTATAAAAAAACTGATTCTCTGTCCATCACACATTGCATGTGACTTTACATGCATGTACATAATGTATATGTGTATATCTGCACATTATTGCTGTAAATCTTTAAAAACATCAAGTAATGGATATAACCATTTTCTTTTGATTTTTGTTGTACATCTTTCTTGTCGGCTGTTAAATGAGGATGCTAAATATACACATCTGATGTCATCAATCCTATAGTGGTTCCATAGCCTTGATGGCATCATGCTTTTAACATCTTTATTATATATATATATATATATATATATATATATATATATATAAGGTTGGTGCAAAAATAATGTCGTTTTCTCCCATAGTAACATATGTGAGAAAACGACATTATTTTTGCACCAACCTAATATATATAAAAAATCTTTGAAAAAATAACTCATCCACCTCCACCCACTGACCTTATTTTTCTATTTAGTGTAGATCTGACTTTCAATTGGTTAATCGAGACATACCCACGAGTATATTTTTAATTCTGACCTTATGTCCCCCACACCTTTAACTTTCGGAAAAGAGGTAACGATGTGTTTTTAAATTTCCGTAAAAAATAATTTTTATCACCAGTTACCAACCATTGCCTGAGGAAGTACAATCATAGTATTGAAATATGAAAGTGATGTAAAATGTTTTTATTATAATCTCATATAATAAAAATATTATAATATTTTGCTCTACTTTGTACTGAGCACTTTTTTAAAAAAGTAAATGCTATGAACTTTGGATTTTTACTCCAGTTGTTCCTTCTCTTATTTGTGTGTATATATATATATATGTGTGTGTGTGTGTGTATATATATAAATACACACATACAATAATTCTGTAGCTTCATGATTGAAAAAGCATTTATAATATACAACAAGTATTCTTATTTTTTTAGCATAATCTCCTTCTTTGCCAATGTATTTAATCCAGCACTTCTCCAAAGATAGATTGAACTTTATACAGGAAAAATTTCAAATTTAAGGTATTAGCTGTGTTAATGTAAGGAATTATTAATCCATCATTATATATGCACAGTTTCTGCACATTTTTCTAATGAAACAGTGAAGAAAATGAAAAAACAAATGAAACATTGACTTTTAACACTGACCTTGTAAAACATATCTCACCAAAAAAAAAAAAAAAAAAAAAGATGGAAAGATCTCACCACCCAACCATTGGTTCTTTAGTTAGCCTAGAGCCCCTTGGGTATAACCATTCATCATTTGATATACAAGGTGCTTTTCTGTTGAATCAAGATTCAGCATGAGAAGTAACGATACATTCTGTAACAAATGAGACTGGTTTTGGAGTTGACATGTTGTCATGTAATATAAATTCACCTGAGAAGCCAGTGAAATCCTAAAATTTCTCTTATAGCAAAAACCGATTCTCTTGGGTTCTTTATTGGCATTCAAAAATGAAATATCAGAACAAGGTGAGCAGATTGTTTTCATGTCATCTGATTACTTATAGAACAGGTTATATTTATAAATTTTTGCCAAGTGATAGTACAAGGCTACTAGATCAAAAGTTCAATTACCTAAAGTACATAAAGAACTTTATAGACTAATAATGAGTAAAGTTTTCTATTTTACACAACACATATATTCATTTTTTTTAATAGAATGTATGGTTGATAGCAAGAACAACAACCCAAGATGTAAATAATAATCTAAAGATGTTGAAATCAGGCAATAAGAAAAATTGAAATTTCCCAGAAGAGTTTTAACACAGGATTGAAAATGTGGCACTGAAATCTAAAGGTGCATTGAAATAGTAAAAGGTGTTTTCCACAAGATAAGAAAAGTATTAAGAAACAGGAAAATTTTGTTAGAAGCAAAGAAGAGAGTACTGAACTTATGTAATATCAGTTCTCTTCTATGGCAATGAATGTTAGACAATCTTCTCACAGATGAAGAAGAAACATGAGGCAACAGAAATTTAACTCTACAGAAGGATGCTGAGAATTCCATGTACTGAAGTACATGTGAGTAACAAGGAAGTCTTCAGGAAAATGGAAACAAAAAGGACACTTATATCTAGAATCAGTAAAACTGAAGTTTCTTAACACATAATGAGGAAAGAGGGCTTGGAGAATCTGATACTCACATTGAAGGCAAAAGGAAGAGAGGAAAGCAATATGTAACCTACCAAACAAGCTTGTGTAAATTAATGGCAGAACAGGGATTGGGAGAGATAAAAAAAAACTTACTATGAGCTACAAGGTATAGGGAGTTGTGGAGAGCCATGATCACTAATATCCTGAAGGGGCACAGCACATAGAAGAGGAAGAATAGCTCAATATATAATTATTAAACCACTAAATCAAAAGCTACATGATCAAAAGTTTAATGAATAATGATTGGTAATGTTTGTTAAATATATTTTGTCATCACAGCTCATTGTTATTTTTAAGATATTGATACCATGAAATCACTGGATGGGCCTTTCCAACTATAAAATGCTTCCTAACAGGAAGGATCCTCCTCAGACCAACACCATTTTTGATTTACATAAATCACCTGTCTAAGAATATTATCAGATCATTTGTAAACATCTAAGCCAATGATACGCTTATATACCGGTGAACCTCTAAAACTGTTGATGATCAGAGATTGGCAGGTGATTTCCTTTCTGATCTAACAGGAATTACCTAGTGGGGAGAAAACTAGCTGTTACATTCAATGCCTCACAAACCAAACTAGTTACATTCCACCATCATTGATCAGACTCCAAACTACTACCAAACATGATAAATGAATGTCCCCTTAGAGAGGCACCATGGCTTGAAAGACTATCAGGTCTTAAACTCACACCTGATCTCAAGTAGAACACATACATATCAGCCATCACTACACGATCCAATGCTAAGGATATAGGTAAAATGTTGAGCACTCTGTACAGCTCCTATAAGTACCTGACTCCATATGCTATCTTCTAACTTTACAAGAGCCAGATCAGTCCAAGAATGGAGTATTGTTGTCATATTTGGGTGAGAAATACAGAGACCTCACTCTCCAGCCTCCATAGAGTCCAAAAGCATCTCTGAGTCCTTGTAAGTGACAAATTATTTTCCATCCTCCATCCTCTCTCTCACAAGTGGGATGTATCGTCTTTTGATGCTCTATTGTTACTTTCACAGAAAGTGCTTGGATGAACTATTAGGTTGGTGCAAAAATAATGACGTAATAATGTTGTTTTTTGACGTAGTTTTTAACGTCAAAAAATGACATTATTACGTCATTATTTTTGCACCAACCTAATACATTCCCTGGTTATTCCAGGACTACCTTGGCAAGGACCTGCCATGCCACTTACATTGTAGCAAACCACCTACATTCCCTCCATGTTCCATTGGTAAGTTCCATTTGAACAGCTTCTTCCTGCAAACTGCTGCTCTGTGGAACCAAATCTCAAGAGGATGTTTCCCCAATTACTGCAATCTTAACCAGTTCAAGGCTAGGGTTAATCTCTTGTACATACAAACTGCCTCCTAACATAACACTCTACCTCAATTGGCCCCAAGCCTTGTACAGTGTGAACCTCACTGTTAAAAATAAAAATGTTGAAAATGTAAAATAAGAATAAAATTTTTTTTTTTTTTCATGGTGCAAAATTGATTTCTCTTCTTTTATGTAAATGTGAAATTTTAAGCATCACCAATCTGACACTTGAAAAAGAATCTTGAAACCCTTTTCTTTAATTTTATCAGTACATTGATACAAGAGTTCAAAGCATCATTTTCATTAAATGTTAAGGAATTTTTCAGCATCTTTGAAGTTTACACAACTCTATTGCTTGCAGGTTCTTATGAACAAAAAACCTTGGCAAAATTATACGATACACTCAAATATATTTCAGATTAACTTTGAGAAATGAAGATCAGAAATCTGTTTTAACATTTATTGAATTATTAATTGATTATAAACCCCATTGAGGAAGAACTGGATTTTTTTGGAGAATCCAAAATGAGGAAAGCTGTGGCTTGATTCAGAACATGCTTCAAAATCTTAACTTAAATGTACTAGGAGGAAAAAAATCTTCTAACAGCTCTGTTATTTTTCCCTAGTGCCCCAAATACATGAATTTAAGCATGCTACTAGATTGGCATTGAGGTCCCACCTGTTGAAATAGCTAAATTCAACTACCACTTCTACTCCAAAAGTTTCTTTTCTCCCACTTCCCACCTGTGGAACTCCCTTCCATTTACTTACTTCTCTGATAACTGCAATCTTCAAAAATGTAAATGCAACATCAATCGCCATCTTCTGTCTTCTTGAAGCCCATTCATCTTATGTCCTTTCGTGAACCCCCCCATACTCAGTCTTTTCTCTCACTTTCACTCCCTGTAATCCCCTGTGTACTAGTGGTATTCCCACTTTGCTTGGGGTGAAATGATTAAAAAAGATATTTGGTATTGTTCAAAGAGAATGTAATAGGATTCGCAAATAGGATTTTACCTATTTGTATATGAGTTATAGGAGAAATAAAATATAGAGTAAAGATTCAGACAGGAGGATGCAGATTACTGATCATGTGTCATAGAACAACACTATACAACAGGAAATACATTATTATTAACTGCTGCAACCTGAACAAAAAACAATTTCCATGGCAAATGTTTCTATGAACTCTGTTCTTTATAAAATCATTCCCCTCCCCACAAGTAAGGGAATAAACCACTAAGATGTAACAGGTTTCAGAATATAAGAAATACAGACTATTAAGAAGAGAGAACAATAAAAGAACAAGAATTAAAAAGATAAAAGATAACTATTGACATTGCATTTAAATTTCTGAAGATCAAAGTTCCACAAATGAGAAGTGCGATAGAAGAAACATTATTTACATTATTCAGACTGTTATCCTCATCTTCATTGCCATATTCATAATGTTTCAACCATTGTACACTACGGACTTCTTCATGTGAGTAGAATTTTGAACTAAACTCTTTACTTCGTCCACCGGGGTAGATTGTTCGAGTTCCACATGTCATGCCTCTTCTGGATGTCTCAGTTATTTCCCTTTAACTCAACTCTCCAAGTTTTTGTTTACCACTGCTGCAGTCTGGCATTGAACTCATAACTCTTTGGGTCTAGTCACTGGATCTAACCAATGCCTTTATCCACTGGCCCATGTGTCCTTGAAGAAGGCCGGAGTGTACAATGGCCGAAATGTTGTGAATATGGCAATGAAGATGAGGATCACAGTTTGAATTATGTAAATAATATAAGTAATCATAATACCTCATCTCAGAGATATAAACAAAGAATCTGTTAACATAGAAATTATGGTTACATCTAGCCATTTCAACTATAATATGATGAGACATTGCTACCAAAAGTGTGCTTAAATTCATAAAGTCTAGGTACCATAGAGGAAAGATCATTAGAAAAATTACCATGAAAGTATTTATAGAAAAGACACAGGAAGCCAAATTACAGTGGTTAGAAAATGACTGAAGCTGAGATGCCAGGTCAGGACAAATAAAATTGCAGATTCCTCTTTGTATTTTATGAAGAATCTCTAAATATATATCAAAGAGGAAAGTTCATCAGAAAAATTCCCATGAAAGTATTTATAATTTTGCCAGTTCAGACATTTACTAGGGCTCACCATGTTATATCCATAGGGATAAATCACTCATATTTCCACCAGATTCTAATTCTAACATAGAAGTTTGACTCAGAGAGCTTTTTCCAAAGAACTACTACTTTGTAAAACAGACTCCCACATAGATGCTTTCTATAAGAGTGCAATGTTAAACACTTCAAGTCAAATGTCAATCATTATCTGTCCTCCTCATTCTCATAACCTTCACCACCTCTATCTCCTCTTATATTCATATCACACACCGCATTCAGTAACCCACTATCTTGAGTGACCCTTGAGCCTTTTATTGGGTGAACATTAGGAAAAACAATCTACATGCAATATATTCTCCAAACAAGGTTCCCCATTAGAGTACCCCATAGTATTCACATGCTTCTTCCTGGTACTCTTTACATATCATCATTGGGATTTTGGTTGCATATATATTAGGAGACACAAGGCACTATTCTAAGCTTGAGTGATCTGGTTTTATTTTCACAGCTTATCAGCTCTTTGCGGGTTATTTAAAGCTGAAACATATTTAGGATTGTTGCCATAGAAAGTCAGAAAAAATACTTGTACAGCTGATTAATGAGGTTAGGAATGGATATGAATAAAAAACCATTATAAGAAGTGTTTGAAACCTTTGCATATGTAGGTGGATCAATAAGTCTGTAGCCATACAATAAGGTACTTAAAAACATATAAAACCTCTTTTTCCTCAAAAAATGGCTGATGAAATATCACCTAGATTTCTATATCCAGAACTAAGATGTACAGCTGCTGTAGACCCCAAGTTTTTGCACTTAGCCTAACTCCATAATACTGTAACATTAAATATCTTTCCTATCAAATAGTGAAATGAGTGTTATCCTTAATGGCCACTCATCTTGATCCTTTCATACTAACACAGGTGTCCTCAAGGGCTCCATCCTTGGTCCTACTCTATTTTTAATTTTCATTAATGACCTTCCTGATGACATCACCTCCCAACTTGGTACCTACACTAATGACACAACAATTTACTCCTGCCTCGATAGTAAGGTTTATCAGTTTGACAAAGTAAAATGGCAACTGATGTCGCAAATAATTTTAATGCCTCCAAACTAAAGTCCTCTCCATTAATCATCTGAAAGACTCCTTGCTGCCTTCCATCATCATGGCTGATGCTATCCTCCAGGAAAGTGACTCATTGCACCTTCTCAGACTCATGTTCTCTGCTGATATAAAGTGGAAAGATTAAATTGAATCCATTGCTAGGTCAGCTGCTAAGAAAGTCGGTTCACTATGTTGGACAAGACAATATTTCTCTCCAGAATCTACCTTACATGTATCTATAAGTCTACTATACATCCATGCTTAGCCAGATATGGTCCAGTGCCCCTGCAATTTAACTTGAACTCCTTGATAAGAGCCAAAGAAGAATCTGCAATATTATTGATCTTGATCTGGCAGCTCAGCTCCAGGTACTTTCCTACCACCATAAGTTTGCCTCTCTATATTTTTTCTATAAATACTTTCAGATGTTCAGATGAGCTCCTTGCTATGGTACTGAGATTTTTTTCATATAAGTGCAGCACAACTGGTGTTGAGATCTTATCAATTTACAGTTGATCTGGCTAGGTGTAGCCATAAATTCTATGCTAACAGTTTCTTCTCTCACACCTCTCAGTTGTAGAACTCCCTTTCAGCTCCATGCTTTCCAGCCAACTTTAATCTGCAAAATATTAAATGCAATGTCAATCACTATCTACTGTCCACCTGATTACTCTTTTGTCTTGCTGCTTATTATTAATGTTTCTGTTCCTAATTCTCTCACACCCTGTAAACCCCTTGTAGTTTAGTGGCTTTACTGTCTTATATGAGGTGATACCAATTGAAAAAAAAAAGCATGTCTCATAATTCTAAGAAAGAAACCAACATGGATATGGAACCATAGTAACTTTCGCAGACAATGTTGTTTAACTGCAATTATTGTGTCACTCAACCTGTCTTTTTCAGCAGAAATAAGTCTCTTCAATTTTTTTTCTTATTTTTTATATTATTCAATTATATTCACATTTTTTTAATATTTTTTCTACCTTTTCTATAACATTGTAAACTCATTTTCTTTTTCTTCTTTTTAATATTCATATCTTTTCTTTTCATTCCTTTTCAAATCTTTTCATTTTGTTTCATATCTTTTTTCTTTTCAAATCTTTTCCTTTCATTTTGTTTCATATCATTTCTTTTCATTCCTTTTCAAATCTTTTCATTTTGTTTCTTCTTTTTCACATTTTTTCCTATCTTTTGCTTTCCTTCTTTTTCACGTCCTTTCCTTTCCTACTTTTACACGTTTTTCCCTTTCCTTCTTTTTCCTACCTTTTTCTATTCTTTCTTTTCCACATCCTTCCCTTTCCATTCTTTTTCAGTTCTTTTCATTTCATTCTTTTTCATATCTTCTCCTTTTTCATCATTTTCACTTTTCTTCTGTTTTTTCTCTCCTCTTTCCTTTTCATTTTTTTCCTTTATCTTTTCCTTTTTTCATCTTAAATCCCTTCCTCCTCCTCACAATGAGAAGGATTCTTTTCAGAAAAAAAACCATGAAATGTGAAGTCATGAGTCTTCTAGAATATATTCACATTCCATTCAATTATAACTTCCTTCCAATCTTTAAGTGAAGCCAATTGTCAAATCATGTGTCTCTTTGTCATTATTTCTTATTCCTATGACATGTCAACTCCTGGAACAGCATATTTTCACTCATCTTTTATAATTCTATGAAAGAAGTCTTTGTGTACTTTTGCATAAATCATGACAGGAAATTGTGGATAGAAACTTACAATGGCACTTTACTTTTTTGTACGTACAATTTGAACCAGTCACCCAATACTTTACAAAAAATTTTATTGATATTTTTAAAAAATTATTCCTTGGGAGAAAAATGTATAACCATCCAGTTGAAACATAATGATAATATGAATAAATACATAAATAAGTATATTATTTAAAAAACAAAAGCAACAGAAGTTATATGAATGATACTTAAAACATTTTTGTTCCTTATAACAAAAAAAAAAAGAAACCTATATTATGGAATATATATTAATATACATTTATCTCACATAATCTTGCAACCCTGAATCTGAGCTCAACAAAAACATAATATAGGTTTTATTTAATTAACTATTATGTTTCTCTAACTCTTCAAATGTTGAATGTATAACTAATTCTAATTTCTGTTTTCCCATCTTTACACTATATTAATTTTATCGTATAAATTGGGACAATCTGTCACCCATGTAATAAAAATAATTGTTTGTACAGAAAATAAGGATCTACATACATCAAATCATCTTTAAATTAAGTGGCAGCAGAAAAAGTATCATTGAACTTTTAAAAGGAAAGCTTAAACATTAACAAATTTTGAGTTCTTTAGTTTATTGATGCCTATCACATCTACTCCTGACTAGCTATTGGGATGATGGCCAAACGAAGAGTCTTCCACAGGAGCTAGCTTAAATGCTGCTCAATATAGCAGCTTTTAAGCTAGTGTCCTATATTTCCATTAAACGTCACCAAGAATATGCAACCTACCAATCCATCTACAGTAACATCAAACCTTGTCCCCAGAACTTACTCCACTTTCTGACAAGATATTAATATGTAAAGAAACGCTGGCCTAATTTGATTAGTTTATGAAAAAAGCTTGTATGAATTAAATATTGACTTACATAAGAAATCAAAAGTACAATCATACACTATCAAGTGCAACAAATCCTGGGGACAAGATTGCTGTCAAACATAAAATATTAGGGGCAACCATTATCTACCCATATGTATCCTCATAATCTGCACTTACTTCTTCCTCTTACATCCATAGAACAATCTCATTCAATAATACTCTACCTTGAGTGGCTCTTGGACCTTTTATAAGGTTAAAATTTAATAAAAAAAATTAAACTTATTCAAACAATCATAAAAGTGTTCTAGAGAAAAATTGAAACAACAATAATAATTACTGCTTCCTGTTTGAGCTTGATGGGGAAAAAAGTGCAAAATTAATCAACAGGGTGGGCTTAATAAGTACAGAGAATCAGAAAATATCCTTAAAAAAACTAATGTCATTTGCCTTTTATTAAGCACCTAAGAATAGGTTAGCACTGGCCTAGCTTAGATGCTTCCCAATTTCACAAAATGAGGAAGTAAATTTAATGATAAGATTAAAAACCAGGTATACTTGCGAGAGATAAGAAAAAGTTTTGGAAGAAAGATTACGTTTGAGTTCTTTGATAAAATTGGAAGCAGTGACACAGATTAAAAAAAAAAGAAGTGTTCACTGAGAACACACATGGAACTGAGTGAGCTGAAAACAAATGAAATTGCCTTTTTTTTTTTAAATGCTTAATTTTTCTTTTAAATATATGTAATATTATTCTTGATAAAAAATAATATAAAAACTCTTAAACATTCTTGGAGAAAAATGGCCAAAAAAAGAAAATAATAACACATAGAACAGCTACCAATGTTCCAGGAATTTATAAAATTACAAAGTGAAAAAGAAAATAAATAATATAAAAATTGGGGATACATTAAATTAAAGACCCTGATTTTAATTTCAATTTGGAAAATGCCAAAAATGGATACATTTATTCATTATAAATCATTTAGAATAATAAATGAACTTGCTATGCTATCATGATTCAGCCTTCCTATATGGAAGTGAATGCTGAACAATCTCCTCACAGATGAAGAAGAGGCTTGAAGCAACAGAAATGTGGTTCTACAGAAGGATGCTGAGAATAACATAGAGCAAACATGGGAACAACAACAAAGTTTTAAAGAAAATGGAAACAAAAAAGACATCTAAGATCAGAAAGAAATAGATGAAATTTCTTGGGTGCATGAGGAAAAAGGGCTTTGAAAATTTGATACTCACTTTTGAAGGCAAAAGAATAGAGGAAAACAATACATAACCTTTCTAGAAAGCTTGAGTAAATGGATGGTAGAACAGGGTTTAGGATTGATAGCAAAAGGACAAAATTTATTAAGAGCTAAAAAGGACAGGAAATTGTGGAGAGCCATGATCGCCAACATCATAAATGGGCACTTCAAATAGAAGAAGACTCTTATAATATAGCACCTTTTCTAGATAAGATAATTCTGAAAGAAAATAATATCAAAATACTGGTCAACCATATGAAATTTTAGTTAAATACAATACTTATCTTCATACCTAAATAATATATCATAAATTATATTTTTAATTATTCAATATTTATAAGTATAAGTAAATATAAGTATTTTATATTGATTATATAATAAATAATATAAAATAAAAGAGGAATGGTGATATACTGGATAATAGCTCACATTGAGGAGAGCTGATTTGAATATTTAAAGACCACTTTAGTTTGTTACATTTACTTAGATGCTAATACCCTTATATGACATTTGATCTTAAAAAATTTAAATACCATGTCAATCGCTATCTTTTTTCTTCTTAATTCCTGTTCTTTTATTATTCTCTCTCCTTAATAATTTTTTTTCTTATATTTTGTAACACTCACTAACCTGTTGCATCTTTATTGCCTTGATTGGGGTGAAATGATTTTTTTTTTTTAATTATTGCAGAAAGGTCTACTCTTTAGTGCCATACTGCCAATATACACCTCTGGCATCACAGACCAACATTAAAAAATAGGAAGCAAAGAGTTTGAAGAATATAATAATATAATTAATAATAATTCCTTCTTCATTTCTACATTTTATCTTACCAAATACATTTCAGTAAATAAATATACAGATGTTATGCAAAAAAAGGTTTAATAATAAAAGATGAAAGTTTAAGATCAAAATAAATAGAAATTCTAAATTTTCACCAGGAAATTGTTATCAGTGAAACAAAACATTAAACACTGCTCCATAAGATAAAGCAACAACAAAAAAAATGTAATTTCAAAAGGAAAGATATCAGCAGAATCATTGGTTTTGTAACAGGAAGTATAATGTCTTTTAGAGGTTCAAGTACCAACAGAGTTGATGAATTAGAATATAAAAACATTTTTTCCCAGCTGGAGATTATATCAGTTGATTTATAAAACCTGCAATAATGCACTTCAGTTATACTACAATAAAATAAGTCAGGAACGTTTAATACATATATTTCTTAAAATACATCTATTGGATGCTTTAGTACACATCATCAGCATTGTTTCCAGCCAACGTTTATTATATATATATATATATATATATATATATATATACATATACACACACACACATATATGAATATATTATATAACACAGAGTGCTGGTGTTAATATAACATTGCTCGATGTAGAGTTATGAAGTATATATTAATAAATAAACATATTATCCCTCACCAGTATCATGACTTGGAGTTTCATGCACAATGCAATCTTCAGGTGGATAGAGACTGAATGTTACATAATTTAAATTTTAAGAAAATATATGGTTAACACAATGCTGGCGCAGTCCATATAATATATGAGGATTACAGTTTTTTATTTTAAAAATATATGTTGCAATTAAAATAGATGAGATTTTTTATTTCATATACATAAGATAAATGGGGATAAATATTTTATTTATATTTAAACTGGGATTAATGGTATTTATTACAAAAAAAAGTTATATTAAAATAGACATAAAACTACTATATGAAACACAAATTTTTTTTTATTTAAAGTTAGGAATATTATTTTATACTAGCTTAAAAGCCACCCTATAAGGTGGCATTTAAGCTAGCTCCTGCAGAGTTTTCTTGATTGGACCTTCATCACAATATGTAGTGAGGAGTAGATGCAAAAGGCAACAAAAAACGACAGAACTCAAAACTGATCACTGCATTTAAGTATCGCCATTTAAGCTTGCCTTTTAAAAGTTCAATGATAATTCTTCTGCCGCCACTTAATTTAAAGATAATTTGATACAAACAATTATTTTTATTTCATGGGTGACTTTTGCTGGATTTTGCAATTAATTTTGATTATTCCCAAATTTATTTCACTGTTATAAAAATTGTTACCATACAAAAAAAAATTGTCACAAAAAATTGCCAAAAACAATAGCAGTAATAAAAACTTGGGAATACAAAATTTAAGGATTGGGGGTCTGGATCCAGCTCAGAATGTTTTTACAGAGTCAACTTGATTCCAAAATGTTATATATTGGACTACGGCCTCTAGGAGTAAAAGTTGAAATGTGTGATGCAGTGACACACTGACACTTGCATTTATTATATAGATTAAACATAAAGGGAGATTACTGGATTTTTTTTTACAAATATTTTAGAAAATTTTGTTAGAAAAATTATATATATATATATATATATATATATATATATATATATATATATATATATAATTTTTCTAACAAAATATATATATTTCCTATTCCGACCAGTTCTCACATTCACAGCACCCTCACTTCCTTCATATTCCATTGATATAAGTTCCACTTGAGTAGCTTCTTCCTATAAACAGCTGCTTTGTGGAAATGACTCCCAAGAGGATGCTTCCATAATCATTACAATCTTAACCTGTTTAATTCTAGAGTTAACCATTAACTTCCCTTCATATCCATATAAACTGGGCTTTATTCTCTGTAACCCTCTACCTTGAGAGACTCTTGGACTTTGTACTGGGTGAACATCATTGTAAAAAAAATTACACGCATCTGCACACACAGATCAAACTTTTCATCTAGATATATTTGTATATTCTTTAAAACATAGCGAGTGCTCAATTTTAAAGACTATTAAAAGAGCTTTTAATAAATGTAATTTTTAGTTACCTATTTACAGCCTGTTTTATGCATAGCAATTTTTCTAAATAAACAAATGCCCATTTTGTTTCAATATCTGAGGATTGATTTTATCATGGAACTGACAGTAATGCCTAAGAGCTTGTAAAAACTTGTCTTTTAAACATGTTTTTTAAATCTTGAAAGGCAATTTTTAAATTCATTGGTCTATATCAGACTATATATACAGGGTGTATTGAAAATACTTTTACAAACTTTGCGGGCAGGTTCCTGACACCAAAACAAGGTAAAATGTCCATATAAACATATGTCCAAATCGTCATCATTTTACCTCAACACAGCAACTCATAGCAAATGCTCAAAAATGTCCTTTACTTGCTTCTACACACACATGCACCCATCGATTGATTGGTGAATTTTTCAAATACTCCCACCTGATGTTGAATGATTTTGCAGGCCCCCATGACATGTTGATGAAGTGTCTCTGCATTATTAATGTCTGCTGCATAAACCAATTGTTTTAGGTGGCACCACAGATAAAAATCCAAAGGATTGAGGTTGGCTAAATGTGCAGGCCTTGGAACCAGTCCTCCTCTACCTATCCATCTTTGTGAACAATCTGACTAAAGTGTGCAGGAGCCCCATCATGCATGAACCACATGCATCTTCATATTAGCAGGGATACATCCTCTAGCAGGTCTAGACAGCTCCATTAAGACATGCTGAGAGAATATATAGATCTAACAGACAGTCAACTACAATTCCAGCCCATATATTAATTGTAAACTCATGCTGGTGTCTAGCCTGTATTGTACCATGGGGATTCTGATCTGGCCACAAATGATGGTTGTGTAAATTTGTTATTCCATCTCTTCCAAATGCTGCCTCATCCATAAACAAGACTGAAGAGACAAACAACAGATCAGCAGTTTGTACAATAAATGATCGGCATAAGTTTTCCCGTGGTGAGTGATCAGAGGATGAAAGACTCTGCACACATTGCAAATGATACGGATTCAGTAATATATGTGATATAATTTCTCTGTGTAGGACACAGATATATATATATATGAATATATAATTTTGTGTACAATGTAGCATTATAAAACTCTCTCTGTGAACAAAGCATGTTTGTCATTCCTTTTCTTTTCAAACATTCCATTCTGCCCATGAAATATAGTTATTATTTTATGGATATAATAATGTCCATAATAGGGGAAATACAAATCGGAGAATAAACATTTCTTCCAATAGCTTTTACCATATTATATATATATATATATATATATCAATGAACCCTTTTCAGGTTATTTAAAGCCAGAATATATTTTTAGAATGTAAGAATGTTGGGTTCTTTTTGGATAATAATGATTTAGTGATACAAGTCTTACTAATTAAATCATAGTTGGGAGGAGAAGGAGGGGATTCATACCTTTCCCAAGGATATTTATTTATTTTTTTCTTGTCAGTTTTCAAGAAGAAAGAAAATGTATAAAGTCTCTTTCATATTCTTAGGTTTTATTAAAATTGTAATCATAGTTTTTTTTAAAAAATAAACATTGCCGAGGAGTGAAGGTACTTAAAATAATAGTGGTATCAATGGAAAAAACATCCTTTTAACACGCTGTTTTTTGGCAGGCATGAAAATCCAGAGGTACAGTGGAGTAATGGATAGCGTCTTGGGTTGAGGAATCAGAGAGCTGAGTTTAAAATACAGTCAAATCCATTTATTTCACTTATGTGCTAATACCCTTGGGGAAGGTATGACTCCTCTTCTTCTCCCTCAAGCTATGGGTAAATAGCAGGACAGATTGGGTTCTATAGACTTAGATGCCAACTGGTCTACCACAGAAAGAAATATTAGGTTGGTGCAAAAATAATGTCGTTTTCTCACATAAAGTTGAATGTCAAAAAACGACATTATTTTTGCACCAACCTAATAGCAACCTACCGTGGGAACAAATTTGCCTCGTCAGTCATGTATTGAAAGATACATGATCTCCTATACATGTATCATACATGGCACATAACTGACTGATGAAGATCCAAGATTGTTAATTATATTTGTATGCATTTTGTTCTAATTGAAGAAATATCACCTTGGTAGCAATAAAATTTTTGTATTTATATTCAAATAATGTCATGCCATAACTCTAAGCTACAAATGTTGGTATCAGGTTAAAAAATGTATTGTTAATTAAGAGGCCAACTATCAGGTGAATAAATCATAAGGCAAGGGAAAAAGCTCCTATCAGTACAGGCAAGAGCAATAACAGCTACTGAACTTGAGAAACCTATTTTCCTGAAAAATAGTTTTAAGAGAGAGATTTCATAAATTTCAACTGAAATGTTCAGTAAATGAATGCCAAATGTTTCCTTATAAGGAAACAGCTAATATTACTTTTACTTTAATATGGGATTCAAATTGTTTCATTTATATTCAAAAAAGAGAGCAAATGACTATAAGCAAAAAAATCTAAGCTTCAAATCTTGGTGTCAAGTTCAAATAATTATTTTGAGGACAAAAAGGAAGCCTAAAATCAGGTGAAGAAATTTTAGAGCTGTCAATTCTACCTGCTGTGATTAGCACCTGAGTGTGCAGCTAACAAAGCTATCATATGGTTGAGTTGCATAAGCAAGTGACTCAATCAAATAAGAGAAAGCCTACTTTACACAGCTGCTAAAAGATTATTAATTTGACAACTTTTCTTCAAATTACTGTTGCTATTTTATCCCAACATTCTAATTAAAATACC
The DNA here is from genome assembly GCA_963932145.1 of Acanthosepion lycidas. Taxonomy (NCBI): domain Eukaryota; kingdom Metazoa; phylum Mollusca; class Cephalopoda; order Sepiida; family Sepiidae; genus Acanthosepion; species Acanthosepion lycidas. The sequence goes on along the minus strand of OZ010615.1, from coordinate 35,270,816 downwards.
ACCTCTCCTCATATTGATTATTATCTCCCAGTGGGTCCTTTAGTCCAGACATGTGAGCAAGTTTGTCTCAGTGCATGGGTCCTCTGCTCAGGCATGTTGAGTTAGACTCAAGGATAAGTTCTGCTGTCCTGGATTGACAACAACAGTTTACATTATGTAGTATGCTGGTCCTCCAGCTATAGGTAAAATAGCAGGACAGACTGTGTTCTATAACTTGGGTGGCAACCAGTGTAAGAGAAGGAAACTGAATTCAAACCACCTGCTGCCTTGTAGGTGCTGCCTCTTTAGACAAAGGCTAGAATGTAATTTCAAAAACAAATTGACCTCAACATCCCCAGTGTAAAAAAAAAAGGCAAGCTATTGCACTATTCTGCTTTGAATGTCACTGTGAACCACAACTGTGAGAGGGACAGGAATGGCGACCATATTGACAGTGTAAAATGCGCTAACTGAACAAAATGAATGAATGAGTATGCCAGTATTTGCATTTGTGGATTGTTTGTCTTTTCTTTAAGTAGGTAAATGTTTTTCTGGGCTGATGCTATCCACCTGATAATACAGAGATCTGAAGTGTACAATAATTTCTGGTGGACACCTCTAGATTCCATAATGAAGTGTACATTTACAGCTATAATTTCTGGGAATTAATCTAGTTAGCTTACACTTACTACTTATTTTTTGCTACCTTTATTCCTCCCCTTATTGTCATAAGCTTCATTTTATTCTACTATTTTTCATTCAGTAACTCTACCATGAGTAACTCTTGAGCCTTGTTTTAAGTAAACATTAGTTAAAAAAAAAAAAACAATAAAGAAATGTAGAATAAACTACTATTTGTTTTCTTTTTAATAAAGGCTACAAAATATCTATTAAAACTAAGTTTTAAATTAAAATTTAGGTCATGTCACTCAATGAGTGCAACTGGTACCATGTAACCTAATATTACCTGCTATATGGTTGAGTTAATGGCAACTAAACCAGTTCCCTCACCAGGCTTTTCTAATGAAGAAGGTGGCTAGACACCCAGTAGTATTTAAAACAAGACCTGTCAAAGGGTGGATGAATGTTCATGTAGGACCAATGACCATCTAGAACAATGAGATGGACTGGGTTCCACAGCTATATGTGCTGCGAATGTGATGACATGGTACTACTGGGTAGAGGGTTTCCTAGACTGAAGTCAACACCCAGGGCTGAGAGTTCCTTCCAATGGAATTAACATCTACATGACCATGGTGAGCTTTCAAGTTGGTTGATATCCGCTGTGGGTTTGTTTCTGTTTTTTTTTTTAAACTCAATTTGTCAGTTCTGAACAAAAAAAAACTTGTACTTTTGTTCCTATTAAGACATATAAAAATATGTCTTAATAGGAAATGTAAAATATCTTCTTCTTTTGAACACTTACATATTTAGCAAAGATATCTTTCATGTACCCCAACAGATATGGAATGAATCACAAAGTCTTTTATTAAAAGTACTTTAAAAAATGACTATATTATGATAATTTAATAATATTATTGAAACTACTAAGTAACCTTGACATATTTGGGAAGGACAGTAGAATAATCCGAAACCCATACATTCAGAAAATGTGCAAAAATAGAAAGGGACATAAGACAAAAGTGTTTTCCCACTGGACTTATTCAACCTTTACAGTGCCACAATCCTGAAAGAACTAGAAGTCCTACCAGGATTTATAATTGGCAGACACAATCTTAACAACATAAGATATGTCAATGATAGTGTTTTGATGGCAGATACAGAAAGAAAACAACAGGACCTCAACACAAATTAGTAAAGGAAAGCAAGAAAAAAAGACTAAAAGTACAAAAATAGAAAGAGCCATAAGATAAGGATGTGGCTTCTCATTAGATGTAATCAACCTATACAGTAAGGTGATTCTAAGAGAATTAGAAATTCTAACAGGATTCATTATTGGTGGCCACAATCTTAACAATATAAGATACACAAATGATATGGTGTTGATAGCAGACATTGAAAGGAAACTACAAAACCTCCTACAGAAGGTAGTGAATGAAAGAAGAATGAAAGAAAAAAGATTCAACATCAATTGCAAGAAGATAGAATGCATAGTTATCAGCAAAAGGAACAGCCCAAGATGCAAATTACAAATTGGGGATGCCAAAATCAAAAAAGAATAATTTAAATATCTAGAAAGTGTTTTAACAGAAGACAGAAAGTATGACACTGAAATCCAAAGGCGTATTGAGATAACCAAAGATGCCTTCCAAAAGTTAAGCGAAGTATTAAGAAACAAGAAAATTTTGAAACAAAGAAAGAGTACTCAACTGTTATGCATTCTCTTATATGGTAGTGAATGCTGGACAATGAAGAGTCTTGAATTAATAGAAATGGGGTTCTACAAAAGGATGCTAAGAATACCACTGACTGAACATGTGAAAAATTACAAAGTTTTAGACAAAACAGAAATGAAAATGATACTTATGCTTAACATTAGAAAGAGATAGCTGAAATTTTAGGGTACATAATGAGGAAAGAGGGCTTGGAAAATTTGATACCCAGAGGACATCTTGAAGGCAAGAGGGATAGAAGAAAGTAATGTATAACCTACCTAATGAGCTTGGTTAAGGGGTGGTAAAATATTTTTGGAGAAATAACAAAAAAAGGCAAAATTTATTAAAAGTTACAAAGAACAAGAAATGCCTGTAGGATCTTGGTATTCATTGCAGATAACAAAAAGTATATAGACACTTTTTTCTCATTAAATTAGATATTTCCACTAATTCACTAAAAAAAGCAACATAGCATGATGAAAAAAAAAAAAAACTTATAAAAACAAAATTTTAGCATCAAAATGTTTATATTAAGAGAAAAGATCAAACTATTTTTTTTTATTAAATTTTTTAATCCATCCTAGCACATTCAAAATTTTGGTTAAAAATCTTGTTTTTTTTTTGTTTTTTTTTTTTGCATTAACATTTGATGTAATATTTATGATTAGTCTTTTAGCATCTTTTTTCCAGTGAAAAACACATTGATCTGGAAATACTTATTATTATTATTAGGTTGGTGCAAACATAATGACGTAATAATGTCGTTTTTTGACGTTAAAAATACGTCAAAAAACGACATTATTACGTCATTATTTTTGCACCAACCTAATACAAAGATTATATAATCATCAGATTTTGATGATATATTTTTTTTTTTTTTAGAAAATCTTGGTAAAAATATTTTTTAACCATCACTTGCTTTCATGAAATTTCAGGAAAATAAATTTTAATCCTAAAATTTGATTATTACTTAAAAGCAGGACTCCTTGTAGAATATAAATCATCAATTTTTTTTTTTTAAATTGCTACTCATTTACCAAAAGTCTACTCTGAATGGTAAAATATAAAATGCAATAAAATTGATATTATTTAATTAGAAAAGCTTTTAATTGCTTTTATAAATAAGATTTATTAAGAATACTATTGTCTAAAGAAAAAACTTTTTTTTCAATGAATAATGAATTTTTACAAAAATTGTTTTCATTTTTTAATTTTACTTATAAAAATGTATTATAACAATTTAAAAACTTTTTTGAATCTTTTAAAATTGTACATTAATGACATTAGGTGATATTGTTATTAAGTGAAAACTATAATTACTAATCAAAAATTGTAAAGATTAATACAAATTATTTTGCACCAAGATTTTTAAAATAATTTTTATTTTTTTAATGTATATAAAATATTATGTAACATGCCCATTTTTGGAAGTATGGTTGACCATACATGACATTATCCAAAAATAAGAGCGATCACTATAGTAAATTTAAAGTCAGCATTCCTAAAATTAGATTATGGAGAATATTTTCCAGTTTTAAGATTAATGAGTACTTAAAAATTATATTAAAAAGGTGCTCATGTCTTTTTCTTAAATCATGTTTTACAGATAAAGTCTCCATGGAACAACAATCAATCTGTCATCACCTTGTCAATCACATAAAACATGGTGATATTTGTTAAAAACACAGCTACTTTTTGTTTTAAAAATATATTTCTGTGTTATTTTAAACTTAAAGTAAATATGTTTCAAATCAGATTAATTATACTTTAAATCAGTTAATATTCCTCAAATAAGTTTCAGAAAAGTATATTTTATTTTTGGAAGATTTTTTAATACAGAGAATTACATTGCAATGAAAAATGACTAAAAATAGATGCTCATCAACTATTTTTAAAAAAATTTTTATAATCGATTTCAATCAACTTCTGTTTGAAATAGACCAGAGTATTTTGCTTACTGGAAATAGTAAATTTAATCCTTTAGCATTCAATTAAAGCTAAAATGAAAGCTTCAAGAAAGTTTTTTCATTTACAAAAATTCATTTTAAACCTTAGGTATCACAAATTAGTGGAGGTACCTACTTTAAATGCAGCATGAATATGTTATTATGGGTGAGCTTGGTGGATAAATCCTTTTTGTAAGTAAAAGTCAAACATCTGGAAGAGACAGTTAAAATTTCTAGGGCACATATTGAGGAAAGAAAGTTTGCTGAAGACAAGAGGGACAGAGGAAAACAATGCATAACCTACCTGATGAGCTTGAGTAAATAGATAGTGGAACAAGATTTAAGAGAGATAACAAAATGACAAAATTTCTTTTATATAATAAATGCGAATGTCAGTGTGTCACACTATTTCAACTTTACTCCTAGAGGTTGTAGCCCAACATATCATACCATTTCTGAATCAGGCTGACTCCACAATGAAATTAAAAACATTCCAGGCTGAATCTGAATCCACAATCTTGAAATTTTGCATTCCCAAATTTTCATTACTGCCATTGTTTTCAGTGACTTTTTGCAACAAATGTTTTTGCATGATAACAATTTTTCTAAATTTGAGAATAATCAAAATTAATTGGAAAATTCAACAAAAGTTACCCATGAAATAAAAATAATTGTTTGTGCAGAAAGTAAGGACCTATATACATCAAACTGTCTTTAAATTAAGTGGCTCAAGGACACATGGTCCAGTGGATAAAGACATTGGTTAGATCCAGTGACTAGACCCAAAAAGTTGTGTGTTCACTACCAGGCCACAGCAGTGGTGAACCAAACTTGAAGAGTTGAGTTAAAGGGGAAATAACTGAGACATCTGGAAGAGGCATGGCACGTGGAACTAGAACAATCTACACTGGTGGATGAAATAAAGGGTTCGAAATTCCAATCACCTGAGGAAGGCCACTGCATACGACAGCCAAAATGTTACGAATATGGCAATGAAGATGAAGATAAAGGTCTGAATAATGTAAATAATATAAGCAAATTAAGTTGCATCAGAAGAATTATTATTGAACTTTTAAAAGGTAAGCTTAAATATTAATGCAATACTTAAATGTAGCAATCAATTTTGAGTTCTTCCGTAGTTTATTGTTGCCTAACACATCTACTCCTACCTACCTATTGTGATGAAGGGCCACGCAAGAGCCCTTCATAGAAGCTATTTTAAATGCTGGCCAATAGGGTGGCTTTTAAGCTAGTAAGAGTTACAAAGAACATGAAATTGTACAAGGCGATGATTGCTAATGTCCTGAAGGGACATGGCACATAAAAGAAGTAGAAGGTTATATCTCTATATCCCCAATAGATATGAAATGTAGCACAAATTCTTTTATTAGGTTGGTGCAAAAATAATGACGTAATAATGTCGTTTTTTGACATATTTTTTAACGTCAAAAAACGACATTATTACGTCATTATTTTTGCACCAACATAATACTTTTAACTCTATTAAAAATGCCTGTGTTATCATTGCATAAATGTATCTATGTCCCAAAAATTTGACACCTCCCAAAAATGCCCGTGGGATCAAAGATATTGAAGAGTATATAGATCCCTTTCTTCTCTTTAAATGCAGTATGAATATGTTATTGTGGATGTGCTTGGTTGGGTGGATAAATCCTTTTCATTTCACACAAGTCAAAAACTTATATTAACAGAAACCAGATGCTACTTGTGTATAGAGAAGATCAAAAAGAAAAAAATAATGGGTTGAAATGATGATCTCAAATCACAGGTTCATGCACCATTTCAGAAAGATCTAGAAATGATTGTCACCTGTGCATTGAGGTTGTTATTTTGTCAATAGTCCAAATCTGTTTTGGCACAGAACAAAAGTACTGAAATATAATAAGGTTATATAATGCACAGTAATTTCTAAAGAATTAATGGACTTATTTTTAATCTGACATATATATTTAATTTGTTATATAACATTATTATTATACTTTGTATTTTAAATAGATGCTCCATTTTTATTTATTTACTATTAAACAGCATGTATTACATCTGTTGGACTGCACATTTGAGAAAAGAAAATGCATCCTCCAGCAGGGATCATACCTGCATCCACCTTTGTAGGGGTAACCACCATTAGATCTGGTGTGCTTTACTTCTTGGCCATGAAGAACATCACAGCAAGTAAGGTTCAAAGGGGAATATAGGTTTGATTGTTGTCAAAGGATATATTTCTTTACTAGGATCTCTCAAATATGCAGGCTAATAGACAACAGACATAAAACACACTGTTTAATAAATAAATAAATAAAAATTGAGTGTTGATTTCAAATATGAAGTGTCCACTGTAATAATATTTGAAGTAATATAATGAAGAGAAAATTAATTCCAGGTAGCAATTCAAATGGCAATATCATTCTCTCTCTATTTTTTTAATCATAATCATCCCAAGCAAGGCAGTTAAGCCACTAAGATACAAGGGGTTACTAAATGTGAAAGAATTAGAAAACAGAAGCATTATTGAGAAGTGAGAACAACAGAAGAGTAATCAGGAAGATTGTAGATAACAACTGACATTTCATTTAAATTTTTGCAGTTCAAACTTGACTGGAAAGAAAGAAACCAGCAGAGAGTTTCACAAGTGAGAAATGTGAGAAAATAAAATATTAGCATAGAACTTATGGTTACATCTAGCCAATTCAACTGTAAATCAAAGAGTCCTTGTTGCCAATCTAGTACTGCACTGAAATTCATAGTCTCAGTATCATAACAAAGAGCTCATCTGAACAATTACCATGAAAGCATTTATAGAAAAGGCACAGGAAAGCAGCTTTAAAGTGGTGGGAAAGTGACTGAAGCCAAGATGCCAGGACAGGATCAATAATATTGCTGATGGTTTCATTTTACAAAAAAAAAAAGTCTTGGCAAACTTGGACCTTTATACCCACAAAAAAAACAGAATGTCAAAAGGACAGTTTTTCCATTGACACCCCAATTATTTTAACTATCTTTACTCCTTGGCAATATTTATTATTTTAAAAAGAAATGATTAAAATTGTAATAAAACCTAAATATATGAAAGTGAATTGTTCATGAGAATTTAAAACAAAAATACTAAACACTATTCATTTATTAGACTGCTTATTGGAATAGTTGTCAAAACATCAGCTAATTGCCAGTTGATTCAAACTTTATAAAATGGTAAAAGAGAAGGATTTCTTTATAGTTGGTTCATATATTTTAATAATTTAGTAAATGTTTATACAGCTATGAATAAAAATTTTTTCATATTTATTTCTTTATAAATTCATAAATGATAAATATTGCATTGCATTAGTTTTAATTGTATTAATTTTTAGAATGTTGTAAATATAAAAGTATTCTTGTAAATAAACAATCTAATAAGTAAATAATGTTTAATATTTTTCTAGTAAATTCTCATGAACAAAAATAAATGTATAAATTCACTTTCATATGTTTGGGTTTTATTACAATTCTAATCATTGCATTTTAAAAACAATAAATATTGCTGAGGAGTGAAGGTAGTTAAAATAATAGCAATATCAAGGGAAAACCTTTTTTTGACATAATTTTTTTTTTTTTGCTGGCAAGATGGTCCAAGTTCACTAAAAACTTTTCTTTTCATATTTTTTGATAATATTCAGTATCCTATCAAGGCAAATGTGATACTTTGAAACAATAAAAAAAAAACAGTATAGTTTTGGCATCACGATTATTTTAACTACCTTTACTCCTCAGTAATATTTATTGTTTTAAAAAGCAATGATTAGAATTGTAATAAAATCTAAACACATGATGAAAGTGAATTTATACATTTTTTTCTTGAGAGTTGGCAACAAAAATAATAAATACTATTTTTTAGATTGTTTATTTACACTATTTATTAGATTGTCTACTGGAATGGTTGGCAAAACATTGACTAATTGCCAATTGATTCAAACTTTATGAAATGGTAAATAATAAGTATTTCATTATAGTTGATTCACATATTTGAATAATTTAGTAAATTTTTATAAATTTATGAATTAAAAAATATTTTCATATTTATTTTTTATAAATTAGTAAATGATAAATATTACATTAATTTTAATTTTATTAATTTTTAGAATGTTGTAAGTATAAAATTATTCTTGCAAATAAACATCTAATAAATAGTGTTTAATATTTTGCTGTAAATGAACAAGAACAAAAAATATGTTTAAATTCATTTTCATCATATTATTAGGTTTTATTAACAACAAACATTGGCAATGGTGGAAGGTAGTTAAAATAATAGCAATATTAAGGGAAAAACCATTATTCTGATACTCCATTTTTTTGTGGGCATGAAAATCCAAGTTAGCCTAAATTTTATATATCAGACTAAAGATGGGTACTGAATGAGAAAACAGTGAAGAAGAATCCTATGTAATATGTTTCAACCTTCAAAAGACTAAATCTTTTTATTAAGAGAATCATATATATGTAGGAAAGAAAATCTGAAAATTAAGAACAAATTAGGACTAATGATAGAGCCCTAAGAGACACCTGATTTAGTAAGAAAAGATCTAGAAGAGTGGCCATTCAGGATAACTTTCATTTCACAGTTTGATAAGAATAACTGAATCAGTTCAAAAATTTGTCCAGAGACACCATAACTTTTTAACTTGTAAAGAAGACCAGTATAGCAAACCCTTAGTGTTTATTATTTTTCTCGTCAATTCTCAGGTGAAAAGAAATCTATTAATTCACTTTTATCCTATTTTTAGGTTTCATTACAATTCTAATCATGACTTTTTAAAACAATAAACATTGCCAATGATGGAAGGTAGTTAAAATAATTGCAGTATTAAGGGAAAGACCATCATTCTGATTCTCCATTTTTTTGTGGGCATGAAGATCCAAGTTAACCTAAATTTTATATATATAAAGTTGGGTACTGAATGACAAAAAGGGGAAAAATCCTATGTAATATGCTTCAACCTTCAAAAGGTCTTTTGCAGACTAAATCTTTTTACTGAGAGAATCATATATATGTAGGAATGAAAATCTGAAAATTAAGAACAAATTAGGACCAATGATAGGGCCCTAGGGGACACCTGTATTATTAAAAAAGGATCTAGAAAAGGGGCCATTCAGGATAATATTCATTTCACAGTTTGATAAGAAAGACGAGGCTGTAATGCCACTCAGATGCAAAAGGTTACTAGGAGTGGAAAAACATGAGAAAACTTTAGTGGGGAGAAAGGACAATAAAAGAACAGTATACAAGAAGACAGAAGATGGCAATTGACATTGCATTTAAATTTTTGAAGATTGTAGGTAGCAGAGAAGAAAAAAAACAGAAAACAGTACCCATCTTTAGTCTGATATATAAAATTTAGGTTAACTCGAAGATTGATTTATTCGTTTACTATGGCTTATTCAACTCTTTGTAGATTATTTAAAGCCAGAAAATATTTCTAGATTGTATGAATGTTTTTTGTGGAGGAGATAATAATGATTTAGTGATACAAGTATTACTAATTAACCCATAGCTCGGAGGAGAAGTGATGGATTCATAACTTTCCAAAGGGTATTTCCATGTAATGGAATATAACTAACCTAAATGAAATTGGAACTCAGCTCTCTGATTAACAATTCCAAGCCATTATTCATTATACAACCTGCACATCTGGTATTCCCAAGTGATCACCCATCTAGGTACTGACAGGTTCAATCTTTCTTAACTTTGATGACCATACAGGAACCATTGAAGAAACCAGAAGAGTTTCACTGGTGAGAAGTGTGAGAAAAGAAACTATTAGAATAGAACTTATTGTCACATCTAGCTAGTTTAACAGTAAAATGGTGAGACCTAGCAGCCAATCTAGTAGTAAGCTTAAATTCATAAAGTGTAGTTACCAAGGTGGAGAGCTCATTAGAACAACTTTGTTAAGAAAGGTGAAATGTTCTTTAAAACCTGGATGCAAATTTACTATTGAAGACTCAAAAATGAATATGCTTTTATGCATTTTCTTTTTAATAAAATGTTTATCAACAATTATAAATACATAAAACTGATTTCTAAATTATATAAATATATAAAATTAACTATTAGGTAGGTGCAAAAATAATGACGTAATAATGTCGTTTTTTGACGTAACGTCAAAAAACGACATTATTACGTCATTATTTTTGCACCAACCTAATATAAAAATGTTATAAATAAATCCATCTTATAAATATAAAACCTCAGTTATAAAAGTTTTATAAATAGATAAAACCATGTTCTAAATATCAGTTTTATAATTTTGATCTGTATTACTGATACATTCAGACTTTCATCTTCTCATCCTGATATCATTTTAAACAGCTGCCTCAGATTAAGGTAGAGCTTATAATTCAATTTGCATAAGAACTTCTAATAATCTTTACAGTGTTAATGGAGATACAGGCCAATAAATTAACTTATTAGGACTTCTTCTCCAGGAACCAATTTAGCAGAGTGTTTATTCCATTGCTACTGGAGCAAATTAACATTGGAAATTACAGAAAAGTTAATAGACAAAACCATTCTGAAATAATGTTGCAAATTCTAATATTATGACCTGGATGACCAGTGCATACTACTCCCAAACCACCAACTGCTAAGGGGGAGTTAAGCCTGATTGAGGGCCTTGGGCAATGTTTTATGACCTTCACTATCTTATAAACATTTGCTTTTTTTCTACCTACATTTATATGTTACAAATTAAGGGCAACAATAAAAAAAAATCAAGAAAACAGTACATAACAATTGACATTGCATTTAAATTTTTGAAGATTAAAGTTAGCTGGAAAGCATGGAGCCAGAATGGTGTTCCACAAACAAGAAGTGCGAGAAAAGAAACTGTTAGCATAGAGTTACTTATCATTGCCTGAAGAAGTACATTCAAAGTATTGAAATGTGAAAGCTTTTATGTAGTGATTTCAACATGTTTTATTATAATCTCTTATAATAATAATAATAATAATATATTAATCTACTTTGTATTGAGCACTTTTAAAAAGTGGAATTTTACTCCATCTGTTCTTTCTCTCATTTGAATATATATATATATATATATATATATATATATATATATATATAAAGAGAGAGAGAGAGGGTGAGAGAGTTTGTAAGATACTTTAACATTTTAATACTTTTTCTCTAATTATTTAATTGCTAAAAACTTCAGATGTTTTGAGGTTAAAGTCATTAAAACCATGATATCCTATCTTGATAGGAAATAGATTACACGATTAAACATTTGCTTTATATTTTTATCTCCTATCTGTATGACACTAAAACTGTATGAGAATCTTTTCAGGCTTTTTTTTTCCACATCTTTATTTTTAGGCCATGGAAAATAAGGGATCAAAAACAAAATAAAAAACTTCAAAAATTATATTAGAGCCAATAAGAAAAAGTAAGATATGAATAAGATCCAATTATGGAAACATGATCCTCTCCACTAAACACTAAAAAGAGAAGAATAATGACTTTAAACTTAAATAAAAAAAATGCAGAAAAGAAGTAAACCTATTATTAGTCAGTGGTAAAGTCAAATATTATCAAAATACCTTTAGTACATTAAACTAATGCAAAGAAAATAAGATTCTAAATATATATTTCATGTTATATAATGATCACTTAATCAGATTTAGCACAAGGGCAATACTAGACTGGCATTGAGATCTCATCACTTTACAGTTGTGCTAGCCAGATGTAGCCCTAACTTCTATGCTAACAGTTTCTTTTCTTGCACTTCTCGCTTGTGGAACTCCTTTCCAGCACCATACTTTCTAGCCAACTTTATCTGCAAAAATTTAAATGCAATGTCAATCACTATCTACTGTCCTCATAATTACATTTTTCAGTTTCCACTTATTATTAATGTTTCTGTTCCTAATTCTTCCACACCCTGTAACCCTGTGTGTTTCAGTGCCTTTACTGCCTTGAATGGAGTGATACAAATTAAAAAAATAAAAAATATCAGTTGGTTATTTGCCAAGGGTAAGTGTTTTGTAGCAACTGAAGTGAACACATTTAATATTATCATGGCAATTCTAAGAATGAAGAATATTCTGATTTGAAGATTCCAGTAATACAAGAAGGTACTGAAAAATCCTGTTTCTATGTTACAATCACATTTCCTTATTAGAATTTCAATTTTCTTCAATTATCAATGATTAAATATCAAAAGTTTCATAAAATTATATTGACTAGCAGAATTTGAGTAGTAGCTTAAAATGTGTTTTTTTTTTTTAGCTCTCAAACGTTTCAGTTTATTTTTCATTTCAAAAACAAGTCACTGTTTTAATATGATTGAAAGAAATGATTTTTATATCAGATTTTCCACCAATTATTCTTTTTAATATGCTTTTAAAAAAAGCCATTATATTTTTTGTGAGGTCATCTTTATTTTTTGAAAATTCTGTATTCAAGGGAGATAATTATTTGTGATTTATTTATACCATTATAAAAATGGTGATTGAAAAACTTTATTTAATTACATTTTATGACAGTGATTTTCTTCCAATTAACAAGACAATCATGTAATTTCATTTTCATTTCGAACCTTACCTTATGAATAAAAATGTTCAAGAATACAAAATTAATTCACTGTTTAGATTTGACTCCTGATTTTTCAATTTACACTCTTATTTTCAGTCCCTAAATCTAAAAAATTACCTTTAGTTCAGCACACAAAGCTAAGAAAATATATTAAAACCTTTCAACATGTGCTAAGAATTATAAAGATATAGAATAAATATTAACAGCTTTTTTTAAAAGTCACTCATTTTCTTTCTTCTTTAATCATGAGAAACACGAGTTTAGAGAAAAAGCACTATGACTCAAATACACACACACACACACACTTTCTTTCATTTTTGGATCTGATGAAGCCTAGAAAGGTGAAAATTTGTAATCAATTCTAGGTTCAAGGAAACAGTTATCTGCTTGTCAAATTTCTTAATATATATATATATATATATATATATATATACACACTACAAGGAAAAAAGTTTGAGGCCCACCCAGCATTTCTTAAAAAACATCTTTGTATCTTTTTAAAATTAAAAGATAAAACTTCACTAACTACAGTGTATTTGTTTTTATTTTCACAAGAAATAAGCACTTAACTATAAAAATTATCATACAATGACATCATATTTTGTTTTTTGTCAGTAAAACCATAACATTATAATCTTGGATACTCATATTTGAACAGACATTCCATTTACTTATTAAATTGTATATTTATTTATTTTCATCTACTGGTCTGAATATATCTACTCAAATATGAGTATCCACTAAAATAACATTAAAATGATGAAATCTGTCAGATTAATAAAAAAATCTATTACTTCTTTAGAAAATGCTTTGTTTACATTTGTATATGAAACTGAATAGATATGAAATTTTGGGAATCTATGACAAGAAAGATTTTGCTTAAAAGGCACTATTCAGGGTTGCTTGATTGGCAAATGTCCTTCGTGGCTGAGTCGGTATAAGCAAAGTGTATTTAATGACAGTTTCTCCTGCTAAGGAGATGCAGGTTGAGATTCTGTTGGACAACTCATATTGTAATTCACATGTATTCTGGTCAGTAAACGAAAATAAATAAATATACCATTTAATAAATGGATGGAGCATCTACTCAAATATAAGTATCCTCTGAAATAACATTTAAAGTGATTATATATATATATATATATATATATATATACACACATACACACAAAATTATATGTGTCTGTGTGTATTAAAAGTGATTGTAAATATATATATTTGTTTATACATAATATGCTAGAATTAGCTGTTTTTGTCTGCTGAATGATAGAAACTCTGACTGACACTAAATCAGTTGGGTTTCAGTCCTGGCTTGAAGCATTATATTTCTTATATATCTATACACACATATAATGAAATATTACTGTACTTCATTGATTTATTACATGTGTGTATATATATATATATATATAATTTCACTTTTATAAGTATAAGGCTTGGTTCCAAAGACATTAGATATATAGTCACCACCTATTATTTTGATATTTGCACCGTTATATTATATTCACACCCTTCCTTGATATCGTGTTTACTTTTAAATTTAAATTTAATCTTTTAATTCTTCACCTTTCAAACTTAAGAATTTGAATGATATAAATTATAAATAATTCTAATATTTTAGGCAATAATAATTAAATAAACAAGTTTTAACACACAATTTTGAATCATCATCATGAGAACATTAACTCTATAAAGGCCAGAACATAATTTTCCCTGAAGATTACAAGAACTCCATGAAACGTCGAGTTGTGCTATTAAAGTTGGAGATTATGTATATTCACTAATACATATAAACATATATATATATATATATATATATATATATATATATATACACACACACACACACAAATAAATAAATAGCAAACACAAACTGAATATATTACATACTATTTCAAAGAAGATTCTCCCATAAAGATGTTAAATAGTAGGACTTGCATCTAGAAAAAATCATTCTTAATTCTCAAAAAAATCATTTATGCAATATTCACTTATAAAAATAGAATTATTCTTAAAATCTAAAATACAATTTGTTTTTAAATAAACCACAAAGGGTTGATAATTCATAAAAAAAACTAATTAAATTGATCAATTAAAGACCATGTAAATTATGTATTCAAGGAAGTCATTTTTTTTTCATACTGAAATTTCTCAAAGTCTTGAGTAGCAGTTTTGGATAGGACAGATTCTTAAACAAATCTATTTATCACTTTAACTTTTAGCATGTTGAATTATTAATATTCCCTCTTTTTCCACTACATTCTTTTTTTAAGGCTTCTCAATTGTAATATCCTTATTGTTAATTTCATACAAAAGTGTGTTTTGTTGCCATAGCAGGATATGGCAACACAACTATGAAATTTAAAGAAATTCAAATTCAGGAATCAGTCACCTTCAGTGGCAGGATAAACATTTGTACAGCAAATGAGGGTCACATTCAGAGTGATAAATGTTAACCACTTTTAATAAGTTTTAAACAAAACCATATTTATTGAATTATAACTCAGTTACATGTTCTAAGCTTCCTTTATGTTTCATCAGATCATTACACTGTATATTTTTATCTTATATAAATAGAATGAAAAATTCACCATGGCAAATTTAATAATCCTCTTGTTCAGCCTCCCTGCATCTGTCGGCAAGCATCTTCTTTCTCTTGAACACTTACCTGACTGAACAGGTAATAGGAGATGAGAAAGTATCAGGTTGTGAAGTATTTGCTATTCTTACAGAATGTGAAATACACCTGGGTTGGTATCTATTGCTCAGAAACATGTCACAAAAATTTGGCTTAAAAAGGATCCCTTCTTTATCTTACAAGTTGGTACAATGAATTCTACAATTTACTCTTTCAATAAAACTAAATAATTATATATACTACTGATAATGTTTTTGTTTTTTTTTGTTTTTTCTCTTTGAGGACATAGTCAGTCATGGTTCTCCATGGATTCCATTTCTTATTAGCTGTGAAATGATATGCCTTCTTAAGAAAGACAATGGAGTGGTTTCCCACTGCTTTCTCCATGGTTGGAATTTAGAGTTTTCCTTCCTTTAGACTGCTTCTCTCTTAAGAATTGAAGAGTCAAGTCTACCCTGCTGTTTAACCTATAGCTGGAAGTAGAAGAGATGGACAAATGTCTCTTTTTTAATTATTTGTAAAAGTACAGAAATTTTATTCACTATAGTAGAGAGGAATATCATTTATTATCTGTAAACTGCCACACATTCTTGGAAAAGGCATGAATCAACTTCTATTATCAGTTATGTATAAATGGTAGAGAAGTTAGAACCCTACACTCATGGGCAACATGGCTAACATAGGCGATCATGACTCTCCACGGATTCTATTTATTTACTATTAGGTTGGGGCAAAAATAATGACGTAATAATGTCGTTTTTTGACGTATTTTTTAACGTCAAAAAACGACATTATTACCTAATATCTGTAAATTACCACACATTCCTGGAAAAGGCATGAATCAACTTCTACAACCTCATGTATAAATAGTAAAGTAGTTGGTACCCTATGATCGTGATAGAAAGATAGAATAGACTTTAATAGAAAGATATGAATAGATTTTAGATAGAGATAGACAGAGATGAACAGTCTTTGATAGATATATATGAATAGACTTTGAAAAATGAATAGTCATTGATACATAGATATGAATAGACTTTGATAGAAAGATAGATAAAACAAGAGAGGGAAAGAAAAGATATATACATGGAAAAAGTATAACTGAGGAGAGAAAGACTGGTATAAAAAAAAATTTTATTATTTCTCTTAGTTCAATTAAATAACAATTCAAATCTGTTCAGCCTTTTTTGTCACATCTTTTAATGTTTTTAAGCTATGGAAAATAAGGTTAAAACCAGGAAGAACTAAAAGCAAAAAAAAAAAAAAAAAAAAAACTTTAAAAATTATATCAATGCCAATAAGAAAAAGTAAGCTACTAATAAAATCCAGTTATAATTCTCTCCACTAAACACCAAAAAGAGAAGAATAATAGGTTTAAACTTAAGTAAAAAAAAATACAGAAAAGACGTAAACCTATTATTAGTCAGTGTTAAAGAAAGTCAAATATTATCATAATACTAATATATCAAACTAAAGCAAACAAAATGAGATTCTAAATATATATTTCATATTATATAATGATCACTTAATCAGATTTAACACCTAAAAATAAGCATGTGTGGGTTATTTGCCAAGGGAAAACTTTTGATAGCAATAGAAGCAAACACATCTAACATTACCAGGACAATGGAATTTTCTAAGAATGAAGATACTAATCACAAATATTCCAAATTTGAAGATTCTAATAATACAAGAAGGTACTGAAAAGCCCTGTTTCTATGTTACAATCACATTTCCTTATTAGAATTTCAATTTTCTTCAATTATTAATGATTACAGTATATATTTACTATAATCTTGTAAGATAGTCCACCTTGAGCATTTGGTTAGCAGCATGGTTCCATAAAAATTAACATAGTACTTAAATTATCACTTAATGTAGGTGTGGCCCTCTCTATGCTCTACAAAGTTTTTGATTGATTTGTTTTTTTATGGCTTATCAACACTTGTGGGTTATTTAAAACTGAAACCTTTTGGGATTATAAGAACAACTCTTTTTTTGCAATTTAATATTGTCTTAACGGGGTTTTTTTTAAGAATAACAATTATTTTCCAGAAAGAAGTCGTACTGTTTAACCCATAGTGGGGAAGAAGATGGATTCATATCTTTCCCAAGGTTATTTTGCATAAGTGAATGTAACGAACCCAACTCAGCTGATTTATCATTCTAAGCTGCTATCAGTTACACTACCCACACATTTACCTCTACAAGGAGTCTGCATGAATAAAGAAACAACTACAAAGCTGAAGTATTGAATTGATATTGTTTTTATTTATTATATTACCATGACTGACTATTTTATAACCTTTGCATTATCACAGTCTGTGCTTAAACACCATTTATTGTTTAATATTTTCTTCAATATAGGGTTGAGGACAATTAGAATTAAAATACAACAATACCAGTAGTGGGGCGTTATTGAATAACTGCCCCCAAACTGAAGGAACTCCCAAGGTACTAAGGGAAATGAAAAGAGGAGTACTAAAATATGTTTACCATTATTATTAACTGTAACAATACAAAACAGTAATAAAACATGACACAGACATATTACTTGCAAATATGTAATAGTTGTACTATAGAAGATTACTACCTTTAAGTTATAGATGAGGTCATAGGTTACAATTGGTATAAGTCTGGACATTATTGTGGCAGGTCTTGTTCCAACCTTTTCTTAGGTTCAAACTACTTCTCTAATGTTGCAAAGGCACCAGCTCACTAAGGTGAGGGGTTTTATCTAAAATCCTTACACCAGAAAACAGAAATGACACCTTTCCAAGTTCTGTAACTAAAATAGTTCATTGAATCCCACCAGTTCTGACCTTCATAGCTAAGACCTTGTTATAGTGGAACACACCCTATTCTATAGTTAATAGACTCTCCCACCTATAATAAGTTGGAGTAGTAAGAGTAACGAGTCGGTCGCTCAGGGGGTTGGTCAGTCAGTCGATGCCAGATGACAGTTAGTCAAATACTAAACTATCAGCGACCACAACTAGATTTCTCTGCGTTACACCTATTATATCAAGTTCCTAACATTTTGTACGTCGAACCTATTTTAGGACTGACTTAGTACAAGCCTCCACTGTGAAATCACTCCATAACAGACCTACAATGCCAAACAGACTGGGATGAATCATTTCCATTGACTTTGTATAGCATTAGTAAGGAGGAAGCACCATCAGACAGTGTCTTCCCAAGAACCGCTACCTTGTAGAACAGACTCCCAAAAGGGTGCTTTCTCATTCACTACCATCCTAATTTCGTTCATATTACATTACAAGAAGGAAGTTCCATTCAGATAGCATCTTCTCGAGAACTGCTACTTTATGGAACACACTCCTGAGAGAGTTCTTCCTCAATCACTAAAATCTTAACCTTTTCAAGTCTAGGGTTAACTGTTATATTTCTTACTTATCCTCATAAATTGTACTTCTTACATCCCCCTGTTTCACTCATACAACAACATTATTCAGTAAACCTCTACCTTGACTGATTCTTGGGTCTTGTATTGAGTGAACAATTAGTAAAAAAAAAAAAAAGGTGCATCTATATAACATAGATTTGTTCTACATCATCAATTTACTAATGCTTGACTTATTTCTCACTTTTAATATTTTCTAAATAGAACAGCTCAGGTATTTATTTCTACCACTCCATACAAACAGTGCACACCACTTAACAAATATATAAATAAACTTTGTTCTTAGTGTAAAAAGCTGTCAATATCAAGCAAAGGGAACAGAGATGTATTTCGACAGAAGAATGCTGAGAATATCAACAGAACATGTAAGCAATAAGTCTATCTTGCATATATATATATATATATATATATATATATATATATATATATGCACACACACACAGGTAATAAGCCATTGGTATATAATCCAAGTGAATCCTAATAATATAAAATATTAAAACTGATCCACAAAAAGAGCTCAATGTATTTATTATAACAGAACATATAAATTACATAAAATAGAAATCTAAATTTACCTCATCAGAATAGTCCTCCAACTTGTGGGTTGAAAATAGCTATTCGGATGAGGTAAATTTCTATTTTATATATATATATATATATATATATATATATATATATAAATTTCTTTAAAGACAATTGACAGGGTACAGCAATTAAGCTTTTTATTTTATTTTTCTTGCATTCATACAAGTGTTTTCTTTTCTGGACATAAAGTGTATAAAAATTGTCCAAAAGTTCTGCATATCCAAGTGCTTTTGGCTATTCTTTTAGCCATTATTAAGAATGATTTTTATTTTTAACTGAATGTATGGGTTATTTTATGTATGTATTTGAAGTTATATGAACGTCTTATTTTCCAAACATGGTAAGCACGTTGTGGCCATGTTAATAGTTAATGTTATTGGGTATTGGTTTTTCCTTTTCTTAGTTTCCATTATTTTTAATCTTTTTTTTTACATGTAGATGAGGCTATTACACTTTTATTTTCTACTAGTATGTTATGGATGGAGTTTGGTAGGTTCCTGTGAGTGATTAAATGAGTCCTAATTGAGCTATGATCAAATAGGTGTAATGTGAGTTGTCGAGATAGGCATGTGATAGTGTGACCAATATAATTATTTGTGAGTTTGGTTTGATCAGGAACACAATATAAAAGAGGGATAGCTACCCAAATACACTATCTATCTACCTATATATATATATATATATATATATATAAAGGCTCAAACACTAATATTCCATGGTTATAATTTATTACATTGGAATCATAATCACAATCCAATTCATCAGACCTACAAATATATATATATATGGGTTTCACACTTTTGCGATCGTCAGACAAATGTCTGACGATTGCAAAAGCGTGAAACCCAGGGTCACATCAATCCAACCAAATATTTTAGCTCTATCTCTGATATTGAGCACTTTCTAATAAGTACCGCCCATATAATATATAAATAATAATATATATATTTATTTATATTTATATACACACACTTTTCACATTATATATATATATATATATATATATATATATATATATATATAGTTGTAACCTATGGAAGGTTACTGAATAGAATAATCACATGAAGATTGGTAATGGATGATAATACTTAGGACAAGAACAACACATATAAGATTCGCCAGCAGTGCGTAGAAGAAGTCAACTGCTAGAAGTGAGTTAAGTGAATTCGACAATGAATCTCCAACTGCAGACCAACATACAATATTTACTACTATATTTATGTGAATGGGAACATACCCATTATTGTCTATATATATATATATATATATATATATATATAGAGAGAGAGAGAGAGAGAGAAAGAGAACATGCATTAATGCATTTTTACTTTAGTGCAGACAGAGATAGTTTTTATTGAATTGCTTTCTTATCTGAAATAAATCTTCTACTTAGACTCAGAATTAAGGAAAGCATTCAATATAACAAGCCAAATATTCAATATTCAAAAAAAGGATAAAAAAAACAACACATCAAACATAACATTTTATTATAAGAGTCAAAAACATAATATCTCTTCTAGATCCATTACAACAATTATTTTTATAATAATCCCAAGTCAAAAAGCCCCATTAATCAGAAGTGTCAAGTTCGTAATATAATACCAACAGTACCTGTAGCAATTCCCCAGTGAACCTTTGAATTTTAGAAATAGAACAATTCATCTATTTTAACAAGACAGAAAAATCGTGTTAATTCAGTTAGTAGTCCATACATTAGAAAATTTATTTTGTTTATACATATATAAAGAGGTGCAGATAAGTTCTTGCATAGACCAAGAAGAGTTTTCCTCCAAAATGTTGATGTTTATCAATATTTTTTTCTTTTACATTAAGTTAAACACTGTACAAAGCCCAGGAGCCACTTTACATTAAAGGGTAGTTTATATGGATAGGAGGGGAAGATAACAGTTAACACTAGACTTGATCAGATTAAGATTGTAGTGATCAGGAAAAACATACTCTTGGGAGTCTGTTCCACAGAGCAGTGGTTCACAGGTGGAAGCTGCTTGAGTGGAAGTTACTTCTCACCAATGGAGGGAATGTGGGTGGTTTGCTACTATGTAAATGGCATGGTGGGTCCTGGACATGAAGGTTTAACCTGGTGGTACCAAGGAATGTACTTCGTCCAAGCAATTTCCATAGAAGTAGCAACAGAGCAGTGAGAGACTTGCCATATCCCACCTGTGTGAGAGAGGTTGGAGGATGGAAAATTATTCTTCTTCAACAAGGATTTGGAGATGCTTTTGAATGCTACCAAAACTTATATATATATATATATATATATATATATATATATATATATATATATATATATATGTGTGTGTGTGTGTGTGTGTGCATGTGATAAAAGTATAGTTTTAAAGTATGCTATATTTATGTGTTAAAGTTCTCAATATCAGGAATAAAGCATATATAAATAAAGAAGTGGACATTGATGTCCACACCTAGTAGTGACAGTTTGCTTCATGCTTAAATGTAATTTTCAGGCTGTGTATTGAGTTTTGGCTTGACTATTTATATATGTTGGTCAATGGTCTATTATAGGCAAAAGGTTTATTGTATTATCCTAACAGTTATTGGAAAGGCTGTAAAGGCTATGTTTCCAATTATTCTAGAGTCTATTGAGCAGAAATATTTGTGTATTCAAATGAAGCTATTTTATAGTGTTGTTTGTTAACTTTTTACTCATTATTTATTATTTTTTGTTGATTATTATTATTACATTTACTTGCATTTATGTGTGCATAATTGTTTGTTAATTTATTATTTACTTAATTTGTTTACTTTTTATTGATTTTTGTTTATTTTTTATTTATTTTTCTGTATTCGTTTTTGGTTTTTGATTTTTAAGTAACATAGTAAAAATTTCTTTTTAGGCCTGTTTTTGAGATGAGATCTGATCATTATTGGTTTGAGAAAGTGATTATAGCTAATTTCTCCTCCAGACAGAGTTTACAATGTTTGTATTTATTGTTGTAGGCTGGTGTTGTTTTCCTTATTTTCCATGATATTTTTGGTTTGATTTAATTTGAGGTTTTTTTTTTTTAATTTCTCATATATGTTTAGAGAGTATTGTGCTGGTCACATATTTACTATTTCAAAAGGATGTTTTATGTGTATAGTTCCACTGTTTCCATGGCCCATCAGTTACTCCTATGTATATCTTTTTTTCATTATCTACTGATTTGATATATTACATCGTTTTGCAAGCAATTTCCATTCAAATATGTGTGTGTGTGTTTTTATGTGCAGAAGTTGAAGATTACAGATAAGTTTGTGTACTTAGGTAGCATTTTGAACAAATCATGCATCCTTGATGATGAGGTATCCTTGCGAATTGGCAAAGCTAGTGCTTTCTTTGACAAACTGAACAATTGTTTGTGGTTGTGATGTGGCATATCTCTAGACACAAAAGTTATATAAGACCTGCATTCTATCCACCCTTCTCTATGTTTGTAAGATATGAGTAATATATACGAGACACCTGAAGATGTTAGAACATTTCATCAACAGTGTCTGAGAAAGATTGCCAGAATTCACTGGCAGATGCTCATTAGTGATGTTGAAGTCCTTGACAAGTGTAAGTACATGAGCATTGAAAGTATCATCCTGCAATATTATCTTAAGTAGTGTGGTCATGTGTTAAGAATGGAAGATCAGCGACTTCTCTAACAGCTTTTCTATGGGGAGTTGTGTGAGGGGAAGCATCCAAAACACAAACCTAAAATGATGTTCAAAGATTGCCTGAAGCAATCGCTAATAAATGCACAAATTGTATTTGAGGACTTGGAGAATGCTGCTTTGGATTTTGGCAGCTGGAAGGATACCATGAAAACTGATGCAAGGACATTTGAAGATCAGCAATTGAAAAGAGTTCTCAGAAAAGACAAAAATGCTGAACTCCTAGCATATGTTGGCAATGAATGTGATTTCCCATCTTCAATGTAGTAAAAAAATGTCTAAGTGAATCAGGCCTCAAAAGTCACCAGCAACATCACATGAACCACATTATTAACTACATGGTCTGAAAATATGTTGACGTTGTGGAAAAGAGTGTACTTCAATGGGAGGCCTAAAGAGACACATGAAATTTTATAACAATAACCAAGAAGCAGCAGCAGAAGCACATGACATGGGTCTTTTCAGCTTTAACTTTTCTGGTAAACAATGCCAGTCCCAGTCTGGCTTAAAGAATCAAATAAAAGCAAGACATGTATAGATTGATCAAGCAATGACAATACTCGAGTACAAATTTGTGGGCATTATATATATATATATATATATATATATATATATATATATATATATATGTGTGTGTGTGTGTGTGTATGTATATACATATATATATATGTATGTGTGTGTATGTATATATATATATATATATATATATATATATATATGAATGTATATGTGTGTGTAAATATATATATGTATGTATATTCTTGAAAGATCATCATCTGTCATCATTGAGATCCTAATTACTTGTCACTGGCTTCAATGGACAAGTCATGTTATTCATTTGGCATCCAAGGCACAAACCTATCAAAAGATTCAAGGACTGTGTAAAAGATTGAGTGCTTGCCACATTACTGAGGATGGGTGGGAGAGAACTGCTTGTGACAGGGGTAACTAGAGGAGGACTGTTTATAGTGGTTGTGAGTGGTTTCACAAGAAACTACTAGAATAGGTACAGATAAAACAAGCTGCAGGAAGTGGGGAATTAGTTGATCCTGAGCTTAATCTTTACTCATGTGATTAATGCAGATGAGTTTTCTTATCCTTGGCAGGTCTGATTAGCCATTATAAGTGTCACCTAGATTGAGCACCTGCCAACTATGGTGAATTCCTTCAGCTCACTGACTTAAGTTGTGCTGTGTGCCAGAAGGTGTTATGGTCCAGAATGATGATATTTCATCATTCTAAAAGTAATCTTGTCATCAGTGGTGATAGAAAAGAAGGATATTTCATCATCCTAACCCTCGTTATTATAAAAATGACCTTTCCCCCATGTGAAGAGACCAGTAGACAAGTAATAGTAGTAGTCAGTAGAAACAAACAACTGCCAGTACTCTGGAAGATCGAAACCAAACAATTTCAAATG
Organism: Acanthosepion lycidas; assembly: GCA_963932145.1. Lineage (NCBI taxonomy): Eukaryota > Metazoa > Mollusca > Cephalopoda > Sepiida > Sepiidae > Acanthosepion > Acanthosepion lycidas. The sequence continues at coordinate 35,246,220 of OZ010615.1, read as the reverse complement.
CATCCTCACAAACGAAATTCCCAGAACCAAACTAAGTAAGCACTGACTTTTAAACAAAAGACAAACATTTTACACACACCATACCAATTTTCTGTAATTCACATTACAAGAAGAAAATACAAATTCTTGCCATTTATGTCAAAAACATGTCTCAAGTTTTTATTGTTGTTATCAATGTACGTTCATACATTTTAATTTCTGTCATTTATAAGAAACACCATTACAAAAGGTATGACAAAATCGATCAGGAATGACCTGACACATCAAAGCAAAGCATCAACATCAGGAACAGCAAATGCACCAGCAGCAACTTTAAAATATACAAACAGATCAAACTGCTTACACTTGCCATTTCTGGTTACAATTCTGTCATATAGGAATAAAGTATCACTGCCAAAACTTGGGTTTGAACACGCATCACCAGAGAGCAAGCACAGTCAACATCATCTTGAACTAATTAGATCATGTAAAGGAAAAATATATATATATGGGAATTAGCGACATTTGACCGAGTATTGTTTGAAGGCATTACTATTATTGTATCTGTGATTTACAAAGTTTTTCCTACAAATGAGCATTACAAAAAATTCCCTCGCTGGCTTTAAAAGCCATTACTGCTCAGATAACAACTAAGACAATAATTCAAAATCAAAATAACACTAGAAAAAGGACATAACTAAATCACTAGGTCATAAATGTTTGTTAAGCTCATTAAAATCCTTAACAAAATGTACTTTGGTATAATTTAGATGTTAAAATGATTTCCTCCATCATGGCCATGCAATGGTAATCCTTGTTTGTGAAGATATAATACAGCATTTACTGTTTTAAATATGTTCTGTTTTCTTCAACTAATTTGTTGTTATTCCCTTTTGTACTTTGCAGATTCATTAATGGCAGTTACAATGTCACATAAACAAAATATCTTTAAATATTTGTAATTATTTAAATGGCTCATAGACTTAGAATGAACTTTGTTGTCAATCAAAATATTTTTATAATTGCTATAACCACCATCTGTCCACAATTGACCATATTTGGGCTGAAAGAGCAAGCAAGGCCAACAGTAGAGTTTTTCTGCTGACACACTTGCACACAACCAATCACTCTGTTGCTACCATCTATTTTGAAAATAATGTATGCTGACTTTAGTTTTCAGTGAAGGAGTCAGCCAGCTTAATTTAATAATTTCTCACTCTTCCACAATATTCCTCTTCCCAAATGAATTTCTTTTAAGATGTAACACTATATCATTCTCCATTATGGGTAAATTATTTTTTATCAATAGCGTAGGTGTCTTTTTAGCAACAAGATGACATGTATTATAATTATAAGAATGCACAAATGTTTAAAATAATTCTATTGTTATGATTTGAGCCATTAATTGAAGATTTAGAGAATGGTTAGGTACATTGCTCAATGCATAAATGAAATTGACATAAACATTAATATTTTATAACAAGTGGCATTTATAATGGAAAACGAAAAACACTGAATTTAAAGGAATATGTCCAAAATGATTTTTACAGTTTAAGTTCGGTGAAGCTTCAAATAAAATAATAAAAGTTACAATGTAATGGTGAGTTAAACTCTCAAGAAGCAGAAAAGTGTGTGCATATCTATTAACAAAATATTTTCAATAAAAATGTTTACTAACCATTATGCTTCATCCTAGAAATTTAAATAATATTACAATATTCTTGAAAAAACATTCTTCTCTTTCTTTGCTGTTATTCTCTATCTTGACTCATATTTCAACTTTTACATTTTGCTATGTTTGACTAGGAAAAATAAGAAAACAGAAAAGAAAGAAAAAGTTGTCTTTTTTTTTCTATTTTTTTAATCAATTCACCCCAAGCAAAGCATTAAGGCCACTAAGGTGCAATGGGCTACTAAGAGTGAAAGAAAATGAAAAGAATTTAGATGGAACCAGAAACCCAATCCTAAACAAGAAACAAGGGATAAACCACTACTCCTGTTTGAAAGACCTGGGAGGAATGTGAACTGAACAATCTCAAACCTATCTATTCTGAATGAGAGGAAAATAGTAAATAAAATTTAAAGTTTAGGTCGATACATTAAATGTATAGAATTGAGGTAGACTTTAGATTTGTGACTAAATACTAGTTCGGGCAAGTATAATGTGTGTGGCCAAGTTGAAAATTTAGGTCCAGACTTTGCTTATAATGAGTGAATTGTGTAATTAAAGTTTCTTCATCTTGAGAGATTTGTTAATTGGTTCATGGTTAGTAAGGAGTCAATATCTATGAATAGTGTAAGAATATTATAAAATAATATGCCAACTATAGATATGAACATATAAGTTTTGATTCACATATAAAAATGAAAACTATTCAAATAGCAAACACCTAATCAGAAGAATATCAACCACAGAGAAAATCACAAAAAATTAAACCTTGGCAATTATCAATATGTCACTTTATTCAGTAGTTTCTTCACTGAACTATTACAAAATGAAAATAACTGACTTATTCCTCATTGCTTTTCTATTTTTTAAAGAATCCTTAATAAAATATGATTGTAGGTATTGTAATATATTCAGTAAATGGGATGGTAAAAGAGTGTCATGGTTGATGTAATCAAAGGACATGTTTTTCATATCCAGTAATATATGACATGATTAAATGATGTATAACATTGCAAATCATGTGGCCAACTAAGCACATGTTATCAGGTGCTGATGTTAACTTTAACAAAAAATTAATCTCTAAATCAACCAGTAAAGATTTTCATACAAATATTTTTCATGGTTTCCAAGGATCTGATGACTTGAGATAAGGAAGTTTTTTCTCTTGTCTTTTGCTCACCCAGGTGATTTAAAATAAGATGTTTTTCTTTGTTCAATTTCTCTTTCTATTCTATATCCAAATAATGTGAGGACCAATATCAATTATCCTCTACAAACAAATGAGTTCTCCGAAGGGAGGTAATCATAAAACCAGAGAGTTTACTCCTGATTACTTTGTCACAGTTGTCAAATGTCTTTTACAGTATATTAAAATAAGAACTATTCGAAAAAGTCTTAATCCTTAAAAGTACAAACATTTGTGACAACAATATGAAAAAAACTTGATAAAAAAAGTTCTGTGAAATTAATTAGAAGAGAAAATATGATTTTCAAAAGGTAAAAAGAAAAAAATAGCTCAAATTCTGAACAGCAATCAAAAACACTGAAGATTAGTTTAATTCTTGTGCAGTGAAAACTTCAAAGCAAACAAAGCCATTTGCAACAGTGATTGTGCAAGAAAAACAAATCTCAACAGACACACTGTGAATGACATAAATTTCTTTTAGAATAATTACTCTGATTATTTTACAAGTTTATTTCATTATGTGAAAAGGTTTTTTTCATTTTGTTCAAAAAGTAAAGGATTTCAAGCAAATGCAAGTATGATTTAAACACTGTTTTTTTTTTTTCTTTTTTTTTTTTAATCAATTCGCTCCAAGCAAGGCAACAATGCCACTAAAAGGCAAAGGAGCTACTGGGAGTGGAAGAGAATTAAAAGATTTTAAAAGGAACTAGAAATCCAATCCTAAAGAGAAAACAATGGATAAACAGGAGTGGATCCTGTTCAAAAATTGGGAAGGAGTGTGAACCAGGTGATAGGCAAATCTATCTACTCATATTGAGGGAAAAAAATAATTAGTAAATAAAATTTCAGAATTCAGACAGAGACATTAGAAGTACAGAGTTGAAGTAGACTTTAGAAGAAACCAGAAACCCAAAGCAGGAAACAAGAAATAAACCTTGTTGCAGGTGGATATACATTTCTCAACTTGTTGCAGGTGTTAGTAATACCTGTGTTTGAAATTGGAAATAATACCTGTCTTTTGAAATAAACATAACAAAATGGTGAACTCGGGATGTGTGTACACATAAAGATATTAAAAAAAAATGGCAAGAACCAATATATATGTACAAACAAATGATAATGTATTAACAAAATGTAATATGCGACAAAGACAATGATATGTGTAACCACAGAACGTGAAAACTGTTTGCGCTCAAAATATGTGAAGTGGGTGAATGTGCATACACACATGTGCTGTGTATGTGTGGTTTGTTCATGTGTTTCCCAAAATCTGCAAGAGATTTACATGTTGACGAGTAAGTGGATAAAATAAGAAAAGGCTATGAAAAATTATTGCAGAGTATTTATAGCCTGGAGAACACCCCCTAGGAGCAGTTTATGAAAGTAGGAGGGGTTAATCCAACAACCTTTATTCTTTTTCAAAAGACTGGGGAGAAATGTGAACTTGTAATAAGATTCAATAACAAAATTAAGTTCAAAGAAATTTCTGTCATTTCTTAAATATAAAATAAATATCTGTTATATGCTGTATGTATGAACACTAATGGGTATATGTCCCGAGCCTCATAAATATGTTGGGGGTAATATTCTGTCTAAGTAGTTCACCACTAGCAGTGGTTTACCTATTTCATGCCGCTGGCGAGTATTGTATTTTGTTCATGTTATAAAGATTACCATTTCATTTTCATTTTGGTTATTTCTCATTCGGTAACCCTTTCTAGGTTACAACAATATCAATTAACAGTAAAGCTGAGAAAGGTTATTAAAATTTCAAAATCTGTTCAGACAACTGATGAGAACATAATAAGTGTGCAAAATTTGGTTATTAATTTCTTTTCTCATTCTGAGCTGTTATTCATTACACCAGCACACATTCAAATGCTCAGAAAGAGAAATCAGAAAGCAGAGTTCAAATTCCAGTTGAATTCATTACATACACTTAAACACAAATACCCTTGGGGAAGGTAAGAATATATCTCTTCTCCTTTCAGCTATGGGCAAATAGCAAAACAGACTGGACCCTAAGGCCTTGGTTGGCAGCCAGTTTAATGAGTGACATTTGGAGATCTTGAGAAATGTGTGTCATTTGGAAACTTTTGAAAAGTATGTTTGTTTCTGAATAAACCTTTACTACAATAATCACATCAGATGTGCAAGTAGTCTGTCTATTCAAAGGAATGAGCTATTGAACTATCATACATTGAAATATATAGTAAAGTCCAATATATATATATATATATATATATATATATAATTATTTATTTAAAAATATGATTCCTTCACCACATAAGAGTTCTCATGTTTCAAAACAAGAGCCAAAAACTTCAATATAATTATTTGAATTAAATTAAATTAAAGTACCAAGCTCTGTTCCATCTTCAAGCAAAATTTTTGGGATAACTAATTCTTGAAATTTATGTGTTTTTATAAGCATATTCATTATTAAAATTACTATGGTAACAGCTAGAGCAATTATTTAAATAAGGGGCATAAGGGTTAATAATTTGTATCAATATCTCAGTTACATTCAAAGAGGTCAAGTTAGGGTATGGTTGGGGTGTCCAAATTTAAAGCGGAAGATGACATCATCTAGTCTGGTTAACCGTTAAGTGTCTATGGAGAATTTTTTTTTTTTTATTTGATTTTCTTTCCTGAAAGGGTTTGTGTATATAAAACTGTCATAATTAGCTAACATTTGTTTTTTTTTGACGACTTCATAAAGGTTTTTTTTTTATTATTATTATTATTATTATTATTGGGTAGGGTTTTTTAAACTTTTTATTTAGATTATGGAGTTTAAAATTTGTATTTATTATTTAATTGTTTTTTTGTCTTTATGCTAATTATTTAATGCAAAAATTTGATGATGTCAAAATGAAGTTTTTTTTCTAAAAAACCTTCAGTCTGAAGAGATGAATATTTAAATATATCTTGTTCATGATAATGTGAACTATATAAAAAAATTAGTGAACATACATAATATAATGAACAAGAACATGAACTATCTAATGGTCAGATTATATTTGCATATGAAGACTGCAAGAACTGCATGAGACTCTGAATCATGCTATCAACATTGGATATTATGTACATTTACCAATATATACTTTAGCTCTGTTTCACAACATTGAGTACTGTATTTATAACACCTGAGGAAGAGATATATTTATGTGTGTGTATGTAGATTTTTATCCTATATATATATATATATATATATATATATATATATATATATATATATATAATAAATGTGAATGTCACTGTGTCATTGTGTCACACTTTTTCAATGAAAGGGACACAACTCTCTAACTTTCATCTTCTTCTATATAATAATGCAAATATCAGTGTGTCACAATGATTTCAACTTTACTCCTTGAGGCTGTAGCCCAACATATACCATTTTGGAATCAGGCCAACTCTGTGAGCAAATTAAAAACATTCCAGGTCAGATCTGAACCCACAATCATGAAATTTTAGATTCCCAAGTTTTTATTACTACGAATATTTTCAGCGATTTTTGCATGTGTTTTTTTGCAACAAATTTTTTTGTACAATAATAATTTTTATAACTTGGGAATAAATTTCAGAATAATTTAAATTCATTGTGAAAGCCAGTGAAAGTCACCCATGAAATAAAAATAATTGTCTGTACAGAAAGTAAGGACCTACATACATCAAATTGTTTTTAAATTAAGTGGCGACAGAAGAATTATCATTGAACTTTTAAAAAAGGTAAACTTATATACTAATGCAATACTTAAATGTAGTGATCAATTTTGCAAGAGCTAGCTTAAATGCTACCTGATAGGGTTGGTTTTTAGCTTATATATATATATATATATATATATATATATTCCAAATTGTGCCTGAAAATTGCTATTCGCATGAAACTCAGATTTTACTAAATGGTGAGGAACAAATCTATATTTACTTTATTTATTTTATTCATATATATATATATATATATATATATATATATATATATATATCCTTTATTTTAGGATATTACATCGAAAACATGTCAAATTGCAGTTGTGTTTTGATGTATATCAATGCATCTCATCAGGTAATTGTAAATTACAAATTCAGATTGCACATCAAAGTACACTGCAGTGCCAAGACAAGATGGCACAGTAAAGATTCAGCACAGATGATCAACAGTGTTATAAAGACATCATTTAATTCCACCTATGAGTTAAGGGCAATCACATGGGACATGATCATGGCTGTGACACCTACGGACAAGGAATGTCAATCCCTGATGGAACACATATGGAAGGAATTCCCCAAGTCTCAGTATGAACTACCAGAGATAATCTCCCAATTTGGGCCAATGAGAGAAGCATCATACTGCCTGGAAAGAATAATGATAATGGACATAAGCTACTCATACCCAAAAAGACAATGATTATTTTGGCCAGGGCTAGGCAGGAGTATTTGACAGCCTAGAAACTAATGCAGAACATGCAATGTAATGGCCCCATCACAGCCTTGATGCCACCATCAAATCCTGAATTCTCATTCCAAAAGACAGTGATAGATTTCTTTGACCTTCAAGAGAAAAATTAGATGGTGTACACAGATTAGTATACAAGATGGGTAAAAGTTGCCTTTATGTCATCTGGGAAAGCTAAATAAGCATTTCAACATCAAGTATCTATCACATTTTGATGTATGTCCACGTGAAAAAAAAAATTATCTGCAATATTATTTTATGTGCTCAAGGAAGATAATCTTAACTAAAAGGTTACATTTTGTGAGTGATTTCTGGCAAAATGTGCAGAATGCAATGAGACTACATTTTAGTTAAGCAGCTAAATTAATCACCACAAATAGTTTCTGATCTTCCAAAATTTAAATGCAATGTCAATTTCTATCTACTGTCTTCTTCATTACTCTTTTATTGTTCTCACGCCTTAATAATGTTTTTTTTTTTCTTATATCTTCACACTCAGTAACTCCTTGTGTCTTAGTGGCTTTACTGCCATGTGGTGAAATGCTTAACAAAAAGGTATAGTTACTGGGCAATTGAGGATACTGTAGTGAACTTATCATAGGTTACAGTGTCGTGAAGTTTGGCAACAATGGACTTAATTGGAAAATTCTTTTTTGACATCACTCTTACTGATGATGGTTATTTGAACTTACTGCAGGAATTCATCATGCTATCCATTCAAGAGGTATTTCAGGGATAGTTTTATTTTCAGCCTTATGAAGCACTTCTCCAGTACCATTATGACCTGAGGGCCTATGCTGATGAAAAGATGCCAAAATGACAGATTAGGCAAAGAAATAGCATTGAATATCCACCCACATTCAATAAACCTCATGGCAATCAACTTTGTATAGAGGATGGCTGAAAGATACAATTTATTGTGCAAAATCAGAAAAAATCATGGAAAGAATGTCTACAATTCCTTTGATTTGTCTTGTTGACAGTGTCCAGATCAGAATGTTGGTTTGTAACACTGGGAATAATTTAAAATTATTCGAGATTTGTCTTTTTTAATCTTAATAAAATTTAACAGACACTTTACAAGTAAACAATTAAAATATATATACATTTTCTGAACCATTCTCAATACATTCTAAATTATTTTTAATATATTCACACAAAAATTGTCAAGTAGCAATAATTGATATTTTACTGTATCATAACAATTTTTAACCAAATATTTAGTGTATATAATATTAGTGGTAAATATATATATATATATATATATATATATATATAAATTCCCAAGGGGATAGAATCCAGGTACAACTCAATGTCCAGGACAGAGTAAGAATATAATATAAAAGGTTCAAACACTAATATTCCATGGTTATAATTTATTACATTGGAATTATAATCACGATCCAAATCATCAGACCTACAAATTCAAAAAGAAAAAAAAAAAAAATATATATATATATATATATGATGTAAGGATTCATAACAAAAGAAACAATATATTTATTGTTTGCTCAAAAACAGCTTAACTTCATTAGACAAGTCAATATATGTGTTTTCATTCTTTCTTCTTAGACATGCCCAGTTGAGACTGGGATGAATCTAATATTTACCCAACTTTTTTATCTATACAACCTCATGCACATATATATATATATATATATATATATATATATCTGAAGATATTTTCCTTACACGCACACACTTTTGACTTTCATTAGAGCCTGAAGAAGCTGAACATAACTCTAACATATGTCATTGGTCAAACAAATTGAAAACTTTTCATTTCATCTCATTATCTCCATTTTTATTTCAGATACATCCTAAAAACATACATACATACATATAATATGCAATTACTTATTTTCACACATATACACCTTCTGGTCAGTTTTTATTGCCATAGACAATGCAGTGATAATTATTTTGGTCTTTTCCTTCTGCAAAAATAATCTTGTTCTTTTATTGTTCTCTGTTCGTAATAATTTTTTCTTTTTCTCTTATTCTCTCACACTCAGTGACCCATTACATCTTATTGGCTTTATTGACTTGCTTGTGATGAAATATATATATATATATATATATATATATATATATACACACATACATACATACATACATACATACATACATACATTAGTATACCAATAAGTCTGTAGAATAAAGATGATTCATTTTACATAAACATTTTTTAACATAATTTCCTATCTTCCTAATGTTCTTAATTCAGTGGTGAATATCATATAGATTATCTTATATATAAAGTACAGTGTTTCTGTGTGTCCAAGCAACTCCTCCACTCCCACTGGTCAGATTTCAATGATTCATAGCTCATTCAAAAACACTAGAAAATTTAGAAGCAGGAAACGATGAACTCAGATTCAGATTATGTGAGGTTAAATATATATATTAATATATTATACTAGCCATTTCTATTGCTTTCATGGTTCAAGGGAGTAACTCTTATTTTCCTATTGTATCCAAAATTGCAGTGCATGTTTTATTATAAAGTAGCTTAATAGCCACCCTATTGGGTGGCTATTAAGCTAGCTCCTTTGGAGGACTCTTGGTTTGGCCATCATCACAATATTACTTTTGTTTCAAATATTTCAAGTAATGAATATCTTACTTTGCAAAGTGATAGTGAACGGGCAAAGCCTGCTAATACATTATATAATATAACTTTCAGATCAAAATTCTGTTATTAACAATGTATCAGACTACAAATTTATTCATCTATTCTTGTGTGTGCATGTGTGTATGCAAGAGAGAAAAGGAAGAGGCTGGCTTTTCTAATGTACTATCAAAGTGTTCCAGATAAACAATTTATATGTGAAAAGATTGCATTTCAGAAACACCACAAAGATAGAAAGTGGTTTAAGACAAGGATGTGTCTTGTCATTGAACCTATTATTCAACATTATTGAACATTATTCAACCTATACAGTGAGGTGATTCTGAGAGAATTAGAAGCCCTACGAGGACTACTAGACATTTTAATTCTTCATCAATTACTGGTTATAACTGAAGAATTCTTTTCTTGTCTTAAATCAAAGAGTTACTCCGAGCTAGAGTTTCAAACTCTGTCATGGTCTAATATAGGAAGTACATGAAAAAATAGATAGTTGTTTTTAAATTAATTCCTATAGACAGACAATATAATTGAAAATTATTTTTTTACCATACACGTACAACAAAGTAGAAAGACAGAAAGAACTAGATAAAGAACAGTTGGCAACCCTACTCCTAGCCTTAATGTACATTGATTTCAACCTAACATATCTGTTACACTCTCATAGTATTAAAAACAATTTTGTGTCTTAAATTTGGTTTTAAAATATCAAGTTAAATATCAGTACATCAAAACAGTGGTAGCCTCGCATTACTCTACTATTTTCATATAAACATGCCAGTTAAAACCTTCACAGCTAGGACCCACCATCCCACATAAAGAGTCAGCTAATACTCATTCCCTTCATATTCCATTGGTAAGGAGGAAGTTCTACTCAATTTCTCCTCTATAACTGTTACTTTGTGGAACAGACACCTGGGAAGATATTTTTACAATCACTACAATCTTAACATCTTCAGGTCTACAGTCAACTGTTATCTATCTGTTGTGAGGGAGAATATTTCCCTACAAGTTTGGACTTGGCTGTAGGACAAAAGACATAAAAATACTCCTACATCAAGAAGAGTAGCAGGAGCATCAGTAGCTTTTGCTGAAAATAGTTAGTCATTCACAGCTAAACATTTTCTCCCCTAGTTTTTAGTCTACATTATGTTCCCCTGTACCAAAAGATAATAAACTTGTTGTTAAACCAATTCTGGTTTTCTGATGTTGTTTTTGATAACTCCATTACAACACTATCCTACATATGCTCATAATATAAACTTCTTACTTCCTTCCCTTACCTTTTTACAACAACCCTTTGCCTTGGTTCTTGGTTCGGTTGTTTTAGTTTAGTGGCATATCAGCCTCCATGAGTTATTTAATGCCAAAATGGAAATATTTTGTACATAATCTTATGGCTTCAACTACATATGATTTGAGTGCAATTTCATGCCTTCAACTAGAGATATTTCATACATAATTTTTTACATTCAGGGTAAATGTATTTGAGTGGTTCTTGGGCCTTAAATTAGGTGAACAATACTATTAAAATATGCAGAATAATTAGTTATTTATATTAGTTAGTCCACAGCCTCATGATGAAAATATTGAATTTATTTAACAACTTCAACCTTGTCAATGTACTTAATTCAATGGTGCATATTAATTATATCCATTGGACCTTACAGACTAAATTTTTCAGAAAGATTCAGCAGATAATGATGTCATGCTGTGGACTTATTGATGCATTCTCATATGTAGTGCTGGAACAGTATTGAAACAGATATGTTTACCAGGTGGATGATATAGATGTAACATTACCTTGTCTCCAAAGTAGAGAGTTGATATCTGAAACCCAATAATTAGCACATCTGTGACATAGCTTGAATTTTATTAGAAAGAGGAGATGGTTGATCTGACTAAATAAATAAGCAAGGACTCAATTCTCTGTTCAAACTGAGTGATTTGATATTAAAGTGTAATGAGAGACTGAATCATTTGAGGTATCGGACTGAAGAAAGAAAAAAAAATGGATAATGTCTGTTCGAAAGAACCATGATATAACCATTGTATTGTCTGTAACTTTGAGAATAGTCATTAACAATGCCAAACACTGGTTGTTCAAATTTCTTGGCATATTTAAAGCTCTTAACACAATGACTGATCTATTATTCAGCCTTGTTAGAAATAATTTGTGAAAAAGAGAAAATAATATACCCATTTCTGCCTTCCATCAGCATGGCAGATGCTATCCCCCAGGAGAGTGACTTATTTTTGGCCTAATGTTATCTGCTGGTATGAAGTGGAAAGATTATATTAGGTTTGCTGTTAGGAAAGTTGGTTCACTGTGCCATGCTTGACAATTTTTCTCTCCAGAAAATAACTTACATACTTATAACTCTACTATTTGTCCATGCTTCAAATATTGCTGCCATATATGGTCTGGCACTCCTGCTAAATATTTAGAGATTCTTGATAAAATACAAAGAATGATTTGCAATGTTATTGTACTTGTTGCATTGTAATATAATTTCCCTGTGCCTTTTCTATAAATAATTTCATGATAATTGTTCTGATGAGCTTTGCACCTAGACCTTATGAATTTAAGTGCAGTACTAGATTGGCAGCTAGGTCTCACCATTTTACAACTGAATGGGGTAGAAGGAACCATAATTTCTTTGCTAACAGTTTCTTTTCTTGCACTTCTTCCAGACAAATTTGATTGTCAAAAATTTAAATGCAATGTCAATTCTTATCTACTGTCTTCTTGATTCCTCTTTCTTTTTTTTTGTTCTTGCTTCTTAATAATGTTTTCTTTTTCTTCTTATTATTCTTTAACAACCAGTAGATCCTTGTCTTAGTGGTTTTATTACCTTACTTCATGGTAAATGATTAAAAACAAATAAATAAAAAAATGAAATTCTCATCCCCACAAATCTACAGATGAGAGAAATTTTTATTAATGTTTACCTGGATTGTTTTTTAATCATTTCACTCCAAGCAAGGTGATAATGCCACTAAGATGCAAGGAGTTACAGGGAGTAAAAGAGAGTGAGGAGACTAGTGTTTAGAAAGAACAATAAAAGAACTAATTTCAGAATGACAAAAGATAATGATTGACATTGCATTTGAATTTATAAAAATTCTAGGTGGCAGAAAATCAGTAAACCAAAAGAAAGTTCCACAATCGAGAAGTTCAAAAAAAGAAACTATTAGAAGTTATAGTTACCTCTAGCTAATTCAACAGTAAAATCATGAGACTGTATTGCCAATCTGTTAGTACACTTAAATTTATGTAGTCAAGGTACTAAGAGTAAAGTTTATTAGGACAATGAAAATATTTATAGAAAAGGCAGAAGGAAGGTTGATCTATTTTTACAAAATGAGTACCTCTTTAAGTCATACTTGTAGACAAAAAAGCTCTAACTAAAGTTGAGATGGAAAAATCTGGTTTTAGGGAACCATATCTGGAGCGATAATGGTACACACTAGTATCATGATAATTTACAGAGAACGTATGAGTATGTGGTGAGAGAGACAAATAAATAAAAATAAATAAGAAAACCAATACTTCACCATCCCTAAAAATACATGGATAATAAAAATCACCATTCAAACAAAGCCAAAGTTCAACCAATCAATCAGAAAACTTCCACAACCAAGATGTAAGAAAAGAATTTCAACAAATAAAAACAAAGAGACCAAAATTTCCCCATATAGATAATTCAACCAACCAATCAGAAAGCTTTCACATGAAGGATATCAGGCCACAAGCCAATGAGAAGCAAGCAGCCTTTTTCAAAGCAGATCTATAGATCTGTATATAAACAGAAAAAAAATAATCAAAATCATAGATTAATTTTGTCCATTCTTTGATGCTGCAATGATCGTAACATACCCAGAGACAAAATATGACATTTGCATGATTAGCTAGTAATCCTACACAGCTTAACCATTAGACCAGTTCTCAGTTTCATCTGACTCAGTCCCAGTCTGTCTTGTCTTGAAGTCAGAATGCTATGTTCGCTTATCCAAATTTGCTCTTGTGTATCAATACTAATTCTTAGTTTGTGAACTTTTTGCCACATAATTGTTACTTTGCTTTGTTACTGTTAATTTGCCTTGCATATATTGTTTGTTTGCTTTATATTATTTTCTTTGCCCTATTCTTTACATTTTATTGCTTATTGCAAAATTTGTCAATTTTGTTTGTTGGTCAGTTCTGCCGTTTATTTTACATTTAACCCTGGCCACTCACTCTACAATCTTATCATATACACTGGTGTGCAAAAGTTTTGGGCCAACAACATAAAATGATTATACACCCTTTGGACAAATTTGCTCATCTGTTTGCATTGCAATGTTTCAGCCATCATATTTTGGCCTTCCTCAGGTTTTGCAGTTTAAAGAGAACACGCATCTCTTCATATACATGTCACTTCCAGTGTCTATGAGCGATTTGAATTCTTTTCCCCATTTAGGAGAGATGAAGTCTAATAGATCAACAATAACTATATTCTATTTTAATGGAAAATGATTGCAAAACACTATGTCTTCCCCAATTTATAAGCAGAAGTACACATGCATGCTAGGATTTCTTCCTAACCAATAAAATAGACAGGTACTCGATTTCATCTGACTGAGTCCCAGTCTGTCCTGTCTTAAAGTCAGAATGCTATGTTTGCTTAACCAATTTTGCCATAGTACTGCTGCTTTGCCTTATTACTGTTACTTTGTCTTACATATATTGTTTGCTTGCTGTATATAAATTTTTTGCCCTGTTCTTTTCTCCTCTTTTTCTTCTTTTTTTATAGTAAACATTGTCAATTCTGTTTGTTGTGCATCTCTCCCATTTATTTACATTTAATAATGGCCATTTACTCCATATTATCTCACATATGTGCCAGGAGTTTTATACTTGAACTTTTCAAACTTCAACATCTTTATCTTTCTGTATTATTATATTGGACATAAAAAGATGTTTTGTATTTATCAACATTCTATAATTTTTCTTTTAATCGTTACACAAGGCATATATACACTTAAATCAATTATACCTTATATATGCAGGTAACAGATGTTGTCAGAAGATAGCTTACTAACCTCCTATAGGTACATCAATGAACAATTTTTGTTGTCTGTTTTTTTTCTAGAGATAAAAGTTTTCTTTTTTTTTTTATTATTGACTGCATCTGACAATCGCTGAAGAACAGATTGGTTAAAACATTGTTTTTTCTATATTCCTGTCGTCTGCAGTTAATAAGTTAAATATTGGTTGTTTAATATAAAGCAATGAAAATAATGAGAATGTTAAATGGAAAAGAGCAAAGTGTAAAAGATACATGAAGATGTTAGACCCTGTTGACAGGAATTAATATCACTTCAACCATCAGAACATTTATAATTTGTTCTGTTGCTATATTACAAACCTGTATTATTTACTTCATCTTTGTGTATCCTTTTTTCAGTTTAGGCACTTTTTAGATTGGTCACTGTTTTTCACCACTTCCTTAGTTATCACCAGAACTGGCACAGTAAATCATAGGCCCAAGCATATGGTTCATATTTTTCTCAATCTCCTAAATCTTACCCCTTATGATAGCATCACCAGTATGTAACCTTTAAAACCTTTTCTCTCTGCATTGGTCTCTCTTATGCTGTTATTTGAACATTTGTTTTGCAGATGATATAGCAGATAGTAACAATGAGCTCCAGAACTTGACCAAAAAAACTCGTTGAAAGAGCAGGAGCATATAGAGTGCAGGTCAGCTCCGAGAAATCCAAAGTAATGGTCAATAGCACAAACAGTAACATCTGTGTCAAAATTACCATGAATGGGAATTCACTGGAGGAAGTGTCCAGTTTTAAATACTTAGGAGCAATCTTCTAAAGATGGTACCTGCAACTCAGAAATCTGTACACGGATTGCCACAACTATGATCAGTGATGGCCAAATTGGCAAGAATATGGAAGAGCAAAATCAGCTTTCAAATGAAGTACAGACTGTACAAGTCTCCATTATCCTATATGGATGTGAAACATGGACACTGTTGGCAGAAATAGAGAGAAGAATTCAAGCATTTGAGAACAAATGCATGAGAAAACTGATTGCCATCTTCTATTGGGAACATAAAACCATTGCCTTTGTGTGGAAAAGAGTTGAAACTTCTTCTCACCACTGTCAAATGGAGAAAAAAGGCATGGTTTGAACATGTTACAAGGCATGACAGGCTGTGCAAGAGCATCATACAAGGCACCGTTGAAGGTGGACATAGGAGAGGACACCAACATAAAAAACTGGTTGGACAATGTCAAACAATGGACAGGTATGACTATACCAGAACTGCTGATGGCTGCCATTGACAGACCATTGTGGAGGAGATTCAGTGTGGCTTCTGCATTCAGATTCCCCCTACAATTACAAAATCAAGGGGATGATGATGATGATTAATATAGCCATCTTTTATATATTTATTTTACTGTCTTTATGCTGAATCCTTTTTACCATGTGTTCACTGTTTACACATTTTCCCAAATGTAACTTTCTTCTTTCTGGGAAGCTATCAAAGCAAACGTTATATATATTCATGTTAGCAAAATATTTTCTACCTTCTTTTAAACATTTTGACAAATGATTTTGATTTTATATTCAAGTCTCCAGTTGCTTTTGTCATATTCCTTTTTGCCCTTTTGTTTGTTATTTGGACAAAACTAGTCTTACATGTGTATTTGTTTGTTTTTTTTGTTCTAGTTTTACATTTTTGGCTATTAATAAAACTGCTGATGAACAGGACTTTGCCTTCAAAATTTTAATTATCTTAAGGTGTTTATCTGATAGTTTGCTTGGTTTGTTTTGTGGCATATCAACCTCAATGGGTTATTTCATGCTGACAAAATTTTTATTGCTGGTAATATTTTTTTTTCAAAAAGTATTGCTGGTAATATTTTTTTTCAAAAATGTATTGCTGGTAATATTCTTTCCAAAAAAGTATTTCTGGTAATAATGTATTGCTGGTATTAAACCCTGTTTTTACACATTTTGACCCCAGTTTAGGGGTTAACTATTTGCCCATATCTGGGACCCTAACAACTGCTACACCCCGGGTCAGGGTGGAACCGGGAACACCAGAAATTAAGAGGTAGTTCTATGTTTCTCAAAACCTCCTGATCAGAGGCCTTGATGTTGGATGTAGTTTATCAGCATACCCAGGACATTATCTGACAGTCTTCAGGTACACATGCATATCAGGCAGATGAGAGACAGAAGATAATTATTTGATAACTCATTAAAAATTTGATATTTTATGACAAGATGTTTGATAAGAAATTATAGGATGATCAAAGTTTAGAAATTACCATATATACACACATATATCAATCTTGAATATAAACTGACACTCAGTTTTATTTTATTTTTTAATAATTTCATCCTAAGCAAGGTGATAAAACTTACTGAGATAGGTGTCACTGAGTGTGAAAGAAACAGATATTATTGAAAAGAAAGGACAATAAAAGAACAGGATTCACAGAGACAGATGATGATGATTGGCTTTGCATTAACTGTTTTACTGTTCTATGGTTCAAATATGAATGATGGAAATTGCTGTCATGTTTAAAGGGTTAACAGCTAATTATCTTGCATCACAGCTTCAGTTACTTTTCCAGCGACATAAGGTTACCTTCCTTTGCCTTTTCTATAAATACTTTCATGGTAATTGTTTGAATGAGCTCTTTGCTATGGTACCAAGACTTTATGAATATAAGCACAATACTAGACTGAGTTGAGTTGGCTAAATGTAACCATAATTTCTATGCCAATAGTTTCTTTTATCACACTTCTTGCTTGTGGAACTTTCTTTGAGCTCCATGCTTTCCAGTCAACTTTAATCTTCAAAAACTTAAATGCAATGTCAATTGCTATCTATTGTTCTCCTGATTACTTTTCTTCTGTACTCACTCCATAGTAGTGTTTCTGTTTTCTAATTCTTATTCACCTTGTGTCTTAGTGTCTTTTCTGCCTTGATTAGGGTGAATTTGATTAAAAAAATAACTTTAAAACATCTGTCATAAATAGAATATGTTAGCATTTATAGAAATTTATTGCAAACGATTTTACTACAGGAATGCATAAGAAATTATTTAGCTTTTTATGGAATATGGATATTATGGCTAGGATTTATTAGCAAATACTAAAAGCATCTATAGAAATTCATTGAAAATGATTTTCCAATATGATTTTAATACTAACTCTTTATGGAATCTGGAATATTATGGCTAGGATTTATTAAACAAATCTCCCTCCAAACTTTCATTCCCTCTAATGATTCCATATCTAGTGATATTGCAAATATTAAAAGCATGTATAGAAATTCATTGGAAATAATTTTACTAGTGGAATGCATTAGAAATTCAAATAATATTACCATTTTTTCTTGTGCATAATACAAGAAATTTTCAATAAAAATGTAGGGCAAAAAAGTGTGTATCATATATATATATATATATATATATATATAGAGAGAGAGAGAGAGTACACATTTTCAGGAATCTTTTACTCAGCTTAAAAAATTTCTTATTTGAAAAGAAGAAGTTGGCAAATACACTCAGCACAATAGATAATAAAAAACAAAGCAGGCAGGTGTTGATAACAATTGTTTATAAAAGTTATTTGATATGTTGGTCATATTTATTTCTCTCTTCATTCTTAATGAAAGATAACTTTTATTTTCAAAGTTTATTAATATATAGAATATAATAAAGTCAGAACAGTATGATAGATTAATTAACACCGTAAAATGTATTATCAGGTATGTCTAGTTAGCACCTTTCCCTGAAAATTTGAAAATAACTTTTGAAATAGAAATTAGTAAAAGAAATATGTAATGGCTTAACAACTTATTTATTTTTATTCTTTTAGTGAAACATATGTATGACATGGAAATTTTAATGAATAATATGACACAACTTTTCAAAAAATATTTACATAGGGATGGTTGTATTCTGAAGTAGTATTATATTCAACAATGTATTTATTCTGTTCTTCAGCTTCAGAAATACAGGGTTGTATTACACTTGTCACATTAGGCACAAGAAAACATAATACATCTAATACTAATAGTTTAAAAATATAAATAAAAATCAAGTCAGTGTATATTATTCATAGAAGAATAGTTCATGGTTATATATATATATATATATTTGAATAAAAACAGACCACTTTAAGGTTCCATGTAATAAATTATTTCACTTTAAAAGGGCTCTGGACCATCAGACTTTACTTCCAAAGGTTGAAATGGATAAAAATGTATTGCTGGTATTTTTACTATAAAAATGTATTCTTATACTTTCATAGTATTGTTTTGTTTTTTTTTGTGAATTTACTATTTGCCAAACAGGTGCTACCACCCTGGGTGGGTCAGGGTGGACCTGGGAACAACAGTAAAAGGGCTATGGTGAAATAATTTATTACATGGAACCTTAAAGTGGTCTGTTTTTATTCAAATTTATTTGCTCTGAATTTACATTGAGCTCTCTGGATATCATCCTCCTTGGGTCTACCCATACGGATTACCTAGTTTTGCATAAACTATATATATATATATATATATATATATATATATATATATATATATATATATATATATGGCTAGATTTTAATTACTGTAGTTGTGTGGCCTTTATATCTTAATTGGTAATACACTCTAATGTTAAGATAATTGTGCTAGTTTAAATCTTTCCAAAAACTTTAATTCTAATCTGCACTGCTTACTTAAAAATTGTAGTATAAACCTTGTAGGAATCTATTTTGGAGATAATATTGTAAACCATGGATGGGATTATATGCATATGATATAGTAGATACGATTTTTACCTAGATCCAGCAGCAAGGAGATTTTGAGGAGCATGAAACAACCTCTTAATTACTTTTGTTCCCAGGTCCACCCTGACCCACCCAGGGTGGTAGCACCTGTTTGGCAAATAGTGAATTCACAAAAAAAAAAACAATACTATGAAAGTATAAAAATACATTTTTATAATAAAAATACCAGCAATATATTTTTATATATATAAAAAAATAACCAACAATACCTACTTATAGCAGAATTATCAACAATACATTTTATCTTTAGTTGAAGATTGTGTTCAAAATTTTTAGACCAGCATTAAATAACCCATAGAGGTTGATATTCCAATAGACAAAATCAACTGTCTGCCTGGAAAATCAGGCAAAGATACTCCGGACGAGTTAAGAGTGGAATTGGAAGAGAATTTGCTTTATCAGTAGTAGACGACAGCACTTCAAATTGATTGAAGAGAGGAGGGACTGAGATCTGCAATGAAAGGTTTCAGAAATAAGATGAAAGAAATACTTCTGAAAAACTTAATTGCAACTGATAATGTGTTATCTAAGATATTCAGAAGAATCATTGTTAAAAGCCAGTCATCAAAAGCCCATGAGATCAATGTCAGCATTCCTTAGGGTTTTTTCCTCAGTCCTACATCCTTTCTACTTTATATTAATGATCTGCCTAGGAACACACTCCAATCTTTAGTGAATATCTATGCAGATGATACAACAGTTTACAGATACACCTCCATAAATCTAGATGACCAGAACCTAGCAGCCCATCTCATTTTTGACCTAGTCTTGGTGGTTGTGTCGGAGAAGGACTGGTTTATAAATTCAATATGTCTGAAACTAAAGTAGTAACATTTCACCACCACCAAGCAGACCCTGAAATTTCACCTATCATGATGGATGCCCCATTGCCTTGTACATCTATTGGGACTCAAGCTCTCTTGTGACATTGTGGAACTCTTATATACAATCTATTACTAGAGATGCTGTAAAAACAGTCGGCAAATATCTTACTTACACTGCTATATTTTTCAAGAGCCAGATCAAACTAAAAATGAAGTATTGCTGCCATATCTGGACTGGGACTGCACAGTCCTCACTTGCCTGTCTTGCTAAGAGTTCAAAAGCATCTACTTGGTTTTGAGAGTGATGAATTATTTTACACTCTATAACACTTTTCCTACAGAAGAAACATTGCAAGCCGCTTACTACTCTGTCACTATTTCTTTGGCAAAGTTACATTCCTTGGTCCCACCAGCCCTGATCCTTTGCAGCTGAGACCCACCATGCTACATACTCAAAGGGGGAATCATCCCCATTCTCTTCATATACCATTAGTAAGGAGTAAGTTCCACTCAGATAGCTTCTTCCCAAGAACTGCTGTTTTGTTGAACAGTTTCTCAGTATTTTCCTGACCACTACAACCTTAACCTTTTCAAGTTTACATTAACTGTTATCTTTCATACATAACCTCATAAATTACATGTCTTGCTTTTTCTTACTCTCATACACCATACAGTAACCCTCTACTTTGAATGGTTCCTGGACCTTGTACTGGTTGAACATTAGTATCAAAACATGATGGAGGCATGGTGCAGTAATGAATAGTGGCTCTGATTGAGGAATTGGAGAGCCAAGTTCAAATTCCTACCAAGTTTGTTACATTTACTTATATGCAAATACCCTTGGGGAAAGTATGAATCCATCTCTTCTCCCCCAGCTATGGGTAAATAGCAGGACAGACTGGATTCTAGAAGGACATATCTGAAATCAAAAACCTCTAACTCACCAAACCACAATTGGCCAAGTGTGATGAGTACAGCTACATTCCTGAAGATATGGATAATCAGGGAGTGGTTTCTCCAAGAAGTAAGAAGACCCTTAATCTGGATCTAGGTCTGTTCTAATGAGTTTTCATCCCTGTTACCTTAGTATTAAAATATAAAAAGAATCGACTGAATGGTAAACAGAATCATGCCATGCAACTAATGAGGTCTCTATTATTTTTCACCTTTCTTTTTACACAAACAATATATAAGAACATATATATTGATGGAACACTAAAAAAACTTGTAATTTTAAGAAGCCAGAGATGTTGGATGATCTTCTAGGCTTGTAGAATTGATTATTCCAGGTGTAAAATGAATGAAAAAGATGGAAGCAGAAGGGATAAGGAGATAATATTTTTAAATGGACAGGCATTATCCTCAGCACTTTCCAGACCAAATTAATGAACCAAAAGGAAGATGGAGAGTTTTTGCTGTAGGTCTTTGCAGTACCAGCCTAGGAAATTTATGTGTGCACGTCAAATTGTGAAAATTGTTCTTTAAAAAAAAGATATTTTTGAGGGTTTGTGAAAAGCGGGTACCATCAGCAAATGTTAGTTTTTCCTTTGTTTTTTTTTCTTCTGCTGGCTATTCATTTTCATTGCAAACAAAAAATGACTCAATGGAAGAGAGCAGATCATTGTTGTTGAAAGAATAAAATGAACCCCAAATATAGGATTCAACTTGCAAAAAATATTTTAAATCATCTCTCATAATATGTTAAAAAAAAGCATTCAGTTTTCAGTTAAGAGATTGTGAACTGTAATTATTTTCACTTACACTTTATGTTAACACTTTGAATCAAGGACTTTAAACTTAGCCACCAAATATGTTTTTATTATTGATCTTACTCTGGTCAGTTTCCACTGGTAGTTTAAAACTAGATGTCATGAAAATATTATATAAGATAAACAAACAACATTAATTAAAACCATGCTTGCAACACAATGCTAATGTGAAACACATCTGTTTACCTTCTATTCAATAACAGTTGCTACTTGCTACTAGCGCATTGTGTATTGGTTAACAATCAAAAGCAAATGCTTTTAACACAACATTGAAAATCTGACTTGTAGTTGCAAAAAATAGAAATTGCAAAAGACTGACACATCTACACAAAAAAAACAATACCCTGTTCAGTGGCAAAAGCTGCTGGTGGCACCCGGGGTGGCAGTACCACCTCTAGTCACTGAAACTGTGTTACCTCCCCTGGTTGGTAGCTGACAAATGCAGGATATTGCACGTGATTTTACATGTTGTATGTAGAAAATTAAATAATAAGTGAAATAATTAAGAAACCTCAATATCATAAATATTTCTTATCAATGATTTATATTTCTATTGACACCTATTTTGCTCTGTCGAAAAGAACAAGGATTATAAATTTATTAAGATTAAATTGAAGAATCTATAAAAACTGATAGAAAATAAAATTGCATTGCCTTCATTTACAATGACAATACATGCACTAGGATTATGACTTTTTGTAACCCTATGTTCATGTATCATAAATCAATTAACTTTTATTCAAAAGTAATTAAAAAAGGAATTAACTTGTTTTAGTTCTTGAAAAAGGTCACCTCCAAACTGAGAATTTGATTTTACCATATACACAATAGAGGAAAAAAATTTCACAAGCTTTATTTTTTAATTTTCTAATGATGAAATTGGATAGTACTTACGTATTTTTTATACATTTAACAGTTTATAGCTATAGGATAACATACAAAATTACAAATAAACAAAATCAAGTTCTAGAAGGCTCCAGAAAGTTCTTGAAAGTTCCAGCTGGCTCCAGAAAGTAATAGTATTACTATACTTATATATAATGTCATAAATTTTATATTGGGGTGGGGTGATATCTTTTTAAAAATAAACTAAATTAAAGATTTATTCATTATTTTTTAACAAAAGTTCGTCAAATTATGATGCAGGAAATCAATTATTTTACAAAAAGTCATAATCACAATGTACATACCAAAGGCTGGTAGATACCGAGCAAATTTTCAAAAAATGACCATCTTTTGATGCAGTAACACTCATACCTGAATATTGTCTATGTCTGAACTATAGACAATAACATAAGTTGTAATAAAGTTCAGTATGATAAATGACTCCAGTGCAAGTCAGGCCACAAAGACACACATGTTTTATTTTTTGTTCAATTAGAGATATTTGAGAAGTCACATTATTGGCCTTCAAGAAGCTGGAGGATCATTCTAAAGAATTCTAAAAGTATTTATTCAAAGTATTTTGTGGTAGAATTTGTCTTCTATATAAAGAAAAAATGATCTTAGTATAAAAATAATAGGAAATAAAACTAGGGAAATACATGATGAATATTGAGAGATAAATAAGTTAATATTATTTACATTCAGACTATTGTCCTGATCTTTGTTGCTGTTATCACAATGTTTCAGCTGTAGGTTACCCTTCATCAGGGTAACCTAATTTTGAACTGAACCCTTTATTTAATCTATGGGATAGACTTTTCTCATTCCACTGCCCATGTCTAGGTATATCTTATCTACTTTTTATATTTAGTGCTGATTAGTTATTGCTTGCCTGTTTCCACTGAATTCAAGTATACATACCTGACCCAGGGATTGAACTCACAATTATTGTCACCAAATTTCTGAACCAATGCTTTATTCTACTAGTCTATTGTTCCATAGGAATTCTCTGTAGTAAACTTGGAGCCTTAATTGTAATCTGTCTGCTGATTAGTGCTGTTGCTGCCTGTCATGTTCGACTGCTCCTGTTGAAGACTTGCTCTCATTTGTCTTCCTTTCTTTATTAATGATTCCCATATTATATTTATTTCTATGCTAGGCCAATTAAGGAGGTCCTCATACTAGGCTATGAGGATCTCCTAGTTGGCCTAACATGAAAAGCTCCTTTGTAGGCCTAGCATTGTGACAGCAACAACAAAGATGAGGACAATAGTCTGAATGTAAATAGTGTAAATAATGATAACTTCTCATCCCAGAAATTCAGACAGAAACAAGTCAATTTCACAAAAAGCTTATTCAATCTGTCCTTTTTAACTGTTTTTTAATCATTTCACCCTTAGCAAGGTAATAAAGCCGCTAAGATGTGAGAAGTTACTGAGCGTGAAAAGAGAAAAACATTATTAAGGAGAGAGAACAATAAAAGAACAGGAATTAAGAAAACAGAAGATAACAATTGACATTACATTTAAATTTTTTTAAGATCAAAGTTAACTCGAAAGCAAGCGGCTAAAAGAGAGTTCCACAAGCAAGAAGTGCAGGGTAAACTGTTAGCATAGAACTTACAGTTACATTTAACCAATTCAACTGTAAAATGATTAAACCTTGTCAATCTAGTACTGCGCTTAAATTTATAAAGTCTAGGTAACATAGAG
This sequence comes from Acanthosepion lycidas, assembly GCA_963932145.1. Classification (NCBI taxonomy): domain Eukaryota; kingdom Metazoa; phylum Mollusca; class Cephalopoda; order Sepiida; family Sepiidae; genus Acanthosepion; species Acanthosepion lycidas. The sequence goes on along the minus strand of OZ010615.1, from coordinate 35,221,249 downwards.
GAAAGTTAATCTGAATAATTACCATAAAAGTATTTATAGAAAAGACACAAGGAAGCTATGTTAAGGTGGTGGGAAAGGGACTGAAACGGAGATACTAGGTCAGGACCAATAACATTGCAGATTCTTCTTTGTATTTTATCAAGAATCTCTAAATACATTGCAGAAGCACTAGATCAGATGTGCCAGTAATATTCAATGTATGGATAAATGGTAGATTTATAAATGTGTAAGATAGATTCTGGTGAGAAAAATTGTCTAGCATGACACTGTGAAACAACTTTGCTAGCAGCAGAGCTAGCTTCATGAAAATCAAATATTATTCACTGCTTTTCAAGTTTTGTTTAGACAGTCATATGCAGAATATTGATCAAAGATTAATAACCAGTAATCCATTTCATTCATTACTTGGATTTGCAAAGATTTTAGAGGTGATTCATTGAAGAACTTTTAATGGCTAATAAGACTAACATAGAATCCCAGCAGAAAAAGTTTGGAATCCAGAAGGGGAACTAATTTTAAAGCATTGCTTTCTCTCTTCAGCTCTCATTCTGCAGATTGCTTCAGATAGAGAAGTTGCCTTGAAAATTTCATATCACTATGTCTTTCTCTTGACAATTTCTGTTGTTCACTGACAGTCGTTGCTTGAGTCCATAATGGATGAAAGTCTTTTAAAGAAGTTCCAATATCATTTGTGATATCCTCCTGATTAGAGATCAGTTCATTTATCCAAAGGATAGACAATAACCTCCTATCTTCCATATGTGACCTACTTACTACAGATATGTCTTTTGTAAAATATATTCCAATATTTTGTTTTGAGAACTTGAGTGTTTGGGTACAGATTGAAGGAAAGAGAAAAACAACACATAACCTATATAGTGAGTTTGAGCAAATGGATGGCAGAACAAGGTTTAAGTGATATAACAAAAAAACAAGAGCTACAAAGGACAAAAAATTGTGGAGAGCCATGATTAACAACATCCTGAAGGAACATGGCATATAGAACAACAAGAAGAATGAAGCGACTTTGACATACATTGATAATCATACTGAGATAATGTAAATCGAAGCATTTAATAAAACATAGTAGAGCTGGCAATCTATACAGAATTCAGTTTGATAAAAAATTAGTAGACACCTTCATTTTTTTTTCACAGCAAACAATCTAAAATGGTGCAGCCACTTGGGGATGCCAGTCTACAAGGGTGGCTAGCTAATCCCTGATACAGACGTCTGCTCAGGCACATTTGTGTTTGTTCAACACCCACAGAGCCCACCTGTAGTTTATACTGCAACTATGCTGAGTGGACCTTAGTTACAGTCTCTGGAAGAGAGCACATGATCAACATTTTGAACAAGGCCAGCACACTCAAATCCCCAGTCACAACTTGTGACTTCATGCTAGCACAAGCACTGACGGCTCTCAAGGGTTCTGTCTACCAAATTTCGCTAACAAGGCTTGGGTCAACTTGTGGTAAATTTTCACGCACTTTCCAAAGGAGCCGCATGTTGGAATTGCCTCCTCCAGACCAATAACATTGGCTAATCGACCATGGTGAGATTTGAAGTCAGATCTCATGGTCAGAAAGCAAACGTTCTAACCATTCGGCCATATGACCATACACAGCAAACAATAATAATGCATAACTTATAAATTTCTGATTAGTGATTTTTTATTGTAGTTCTGTTGCATTTGATCACAGATTTCAAGTCATCATTTCGGAAATATTAGTAACTGTTGTATTATGAATAAATAATATGTTTACAGTAAGATCCTATACACATTGAGTTTGCCTTTTCAGAGCTGCAGCTTTATTAATTAGGCTAACTCATTAGAGTAATTTGAATCAAGCTAAATTCCTAAAATAAGCTTTCAAAGATATTTATATTTGCATTCCTTCTCATTGTGGAGTATAAATCTGGGAATTGTGATTTAAGTTAAACAAGTAAAATGAACACTATTTACATTATTTGGACTATTGTCCTCATGTTTGTCGCCATGTTTATCACAATGTTTCAGCCATTGTACGCTCCAGCCTTCTTCAGATGGTTGGAATGTCGAACTGAACCCTTTATTCCACTCACTGGGGTAGACTGTTCTAGTTCCACGTGCCATGTCTAATGGATGTCAGTTATCTCCTGTTTGACATTCCAACCACCTGAAGAAGGCCAGAGTGTACAACAGCCAAAACATTGTGATAAACATGGCAACAAAGATGAGAACAATAGTCTAAATAATGTAAATAGTGTACATAATACCTCATCTCAGAAATATAGACAGATACTGAAGTAAAATGAAAGAAAGAAATATGAACATTCAAAAATACACTTTTAAGTAGGCACGCAAGGGGGTCATCAGTGATGTTTTGACATGGTTCATCAGGGAGTTTCGGGTCTTTCAACATCATTCTCCCCATCACCAAATCGACCCAATATTAATAATATTTTTTTTTTACTTTTTTATCTCCCCTAAACCTTATTGCACCATCTATTTACTTAAGCTCACTAAGTAGGTTATGCATTGTTTTTTGTTTTTTTTTGTCCTCTTGACTTCAATCTCTCCTGTGAATATCAAATTTTCCAAAGCTACTTTCCTTATTACATTACCTAGAAATTTTAACTATCTCTTCTTGATTTTGTTTTCCATTTCTCTAAAACGTCATCATTGCTCACATGTTTGGTCCATGGTATTCTCAGCATTATTCTGTAGAACCACACTTCTGCTATGTCAAGTCTCTTCTTCATCTGTGAGAAGGCTTTCCTGATTATGTGTTCAAGGAATTTCAGTTTCTTCCTAATTCTGAGCATGTGTTTTTTGTTGCCATTTTTGTTAAAATTTCCTTCTTGCTTACTCCCTCCATACATGGAATTCTCAGTATCCTACTGTAGAACCACATTTCTTTTGCTTCCATTTCTCTCCTCATCCATGGGAAAACAGTCAACAATTAATAATAATTTATACATTATTATCATTTTCAGCAATATTCTTGCTTACTGAAGACTAAGACCAGTAAATTTATCATGTCATTGTGTCAAAAATCATTCTGTGTTCTTGTGCTTTTGTGTATAACTCTTATAGAAGTCAACAACATTTAATGGATTCTCTGTGAAAATGTAAAGATGTTTTTGAATTATCACACAAATATCTTAGTTTCCTGATCTAAGAAAAATGATTGATTTGTTTTTTTTATGGCTTATCAACTTTTTCCAGGTTATTAAAAGCCAGAAAATATCTTATATTGTAAGAGTTTTTTGAAGATAATAATGATCTACTGATACAAGTCATACTAATTAACTCATACCTAAGGGGACAAGAAGTGGACACATACCTTTCACAAGGATATTTGTAAGTGAATATAACAAACCTGATTGGAATTGGAAATTGGCTCTCCAAGTTCCAATTCCAAGCTATCATCTGTCAGAACACCCACACATCCAAACTTATAGTAGTTGGTATACCCAAGTGGTCACCCATCTAGGATCAACATTGCTTAACTTCAGTGACTGTATGGGAATCAGTGTTTCAGCATATGGCCTTAAGCCTTGACAAACAATCAAATGATCAATTTGTTTATTTACAGATTATCAACCATTTGTCAGTTATTTAAAGCTAGAATCCATATTTTTAGATTTAAGAATTGTTGGAGAAATAGTAATCATTTATTGATACAAGACCTATTAATTAACTCATAGCTGGATAAAGAAGAGGTGGGTTCATGCCTTTCCCAAGGGCATTTGTGCATAAGTGAATATAATGAACCCAACTGGAACTGGAACTCAGCTGTCTGATTTCCAATTCCAAGCCATTATTCATTATACCACCGATACATCCAAATTTACAGCAGATTTCTCAGATTTCTAATTCCAAAATATTATCCATTACACTACCCACAGATCCAAGCTTACAGCACCTGGTGTTCCCTAGTGGTCATCCATCTTAGTACTAATCAGGCTTGACACTGCTTAACTCAGTTATCATATGACAGCCGGTGTTCCAACATGATATGGCCATAAGCCTTGACAAATAATCAACCCATTTGGTTTTTACAGCTAATCAACCTTTCGATATAGCCATAACCTCTCAAAAATAAGTGAGAAGATAAAAGTTTGCTTAGATGATATAAAAAAAAAGTAATTTATTTCTTCCATATATGTTTCACTTTATGTTACCTGATGATGACAGGAAATTCAACCATCAAAATTGTTATGATGAATGGATAAGGACATTGGTTCATAGAAATTCCTCTGGTGCTGTGATACCTCATCCCATTTACTCATAAAAATCTCTTCTGATAATGATATTTCCTGGCTGTAGTCTAACATATTAGAAGGTCTATCATTAATTTTTATTAGATGCAACATTGTCAACCATTATTAATTTTTGACTAGTATTTCATTCACCTTGATTTTAGTTGCTTTTCATTGAAACTACTCGGACCCCAGAGTGACTGGAAAATTGAAAGCTTATTTATTTCTGATCCAGTGTTTAAAAGTCACCATAGATTGATAGTTTGAATAATTACAATGAAAAGCAATTAAAATTCAGATGAAAGATATCCTAATCAAAGATCCATAATAGATTTTAAAAGTTCAATATAATCAACTTTTGCATCAGATTCAACTGTACACTCAGTTTTTGTTTCAAATAGCAATTCTCTGAGTTGAAGTAGGTAAAACTCAGCAGAGATGATTGCAAATAAAGTTTTATTTATCCTTGAATATATAACCTTTTTCATGTTGATAATAATAATAATAATCAGACATGAGTAAATTATTTAATTTCTATTGCTTCACTTTTTATTCTTGGAAAGTATTTGGGCAATAATTTAAGGTGCATTTAAAATATTGTTCAGACAAGTTGTTTGTATTATTGATATTATTGATGTTGTTCACAGTTCAGCTGATTCATCCTCCAATCACTGATTTGATCTTTTGTCCAATGAGGAGCCATGCATCCTCCACACCATCACTCAGTACCATGTCCACTGGTTTGGTCATGTCCTGCAACACCCTGATGACCACCTCACCAGAGACAACTAACAATTTGCTAAATACAAACTGGAGATGACCTCACAGCAGACCACACAGCCTCCAGAAGGACATCGTCCACCAGGACATCCAGCAGATCTCAATCTAGTGCTGGAGTATATTTCAGCATTCTGCCAAGAGTTTGAGGGCTGGAGAGACATGGGTTTCATCAGATCAATGCCTTCAAGGCATGAGATTTAGCAGTAGCAGCATTCTTCAAATATTATGTTTATAATCCATAAGAAAAGGGAGAAAAAAATTATTTCTTCAAAAAGTGTCAAACAACAATAAGTTCTTGTAAATAAACAATCTAATAAATAAATAGTGTTTAATATTTTTGTTGTAAATCCTCAAGAACAAACAAAATTTCACTTAAGTTTTATTCCAATTCTAATCATTGCTTTTTAAAACAATAGACATTGCCAAAGAGTGAAAGCAGTAAAAAAACAGTGTCATAGGAAAAAAATATCCTTTTGACATACTGTCTTATTGCAGGCACATTTGTCCATGTTTGCCTAAATTTGTATATGCATCACAAAAAATAGTATATCCCTAATTTTTCTAAAAAACAATATTTCTTATAAAAACATCATTCTAATCTATTTATTACTATTCTGTCCAAATTTCAGGTTAACTGATCTTCCCTGCATAACTGTGCCTCTTATTCTGTCCTTGTACAGGTGAATATTATTGTAAAAAAGTTTTTTTTTTTTTAATACAATAATTCTTACATTTTATGGTAAAAATATCAACATAATGATATCCTTGATTAATATTAATTGTATCAAATATGCTTAAAGTCTGTTGAAGATCTGATAGTAATGATAATAGTAATACTAGCCATCCTTATAGGGAAACATTTGGCATTTATTAACCAAGCAGCTTTTACTACTGCTGGTTGAAATTTATAAAATCTTTCTCTTAAAACAGTTTTTCAGGAAAATAAGTTCTTAAGTCCAGTAACTCTTATTGCTCTTTCCCGTATTAATGGGGGTTTCCTTCCTAGCCTTTTGTTTGAAGTATTGTAGAACATCAACATTCTTGATTATATCATTATTTTCTATTCAAGTTACATGTGTTATTCATTTTGCTGTTGCTGAAAGCCCTCAACTCTTGTGGTTTCTCTTATCTAGTACTGTTCTTTGTGATTCTAAAGCACTAATCTACAATAGTGTGGTCTTCACCAAGATCCATAGGCCTCACTTGCTCAAAACCATTTTTAACCATTGATCTGAGAAAGTGGTTGTATATATCTGACAGTTTAGATATTTCTGAACGGGTTTAGTGCTTTGTACAACATCTATATGAAAGTCTTGATCTGAAAAGGCTATTTAAGAAAATGACTTGAGTTTTTGGGTTAATGCTTTGGTTTTGTAACAAATTGTGGGTGGAACTACTTTTAGCACAGTCTATTCTAAGTTCAATTTCCTTATCTTCTATACTAAAGTTTTTATAACTGATCCATACACCAAAGTATTTGAAGTATTTACAAAATACACATCTGGAATTTTTATGATGGATTCAGGGTATGTGACATCACTGCTTTCATTACAATTCTAGAGAATAGTTTCTGTTTTGGTTAATCTTGAGTCCTACTTCTTAGAATACTTGGTAGAGGATATATGCTCACTAGTTAAAAATGGTTTTGAGCAGGTGAAGCTTGTGCGTCTTGACAAAAAGATGACTAAATTTCTTCAAACCTTGTGGATTGGCACTACAGAATCTCAAAGAACTGTACAAAAACAACATCACTTGATGACATTCAACAGCAGCAACTGTTAAAATGGATGTCACATTTAACTCAAAGAGAAAATAATGACATAATCAAGATAATGATATTCCATGCTATTTCAAATAAAAGGTTAGGAAGGAAACCCCCATCAATAATGGAAAGAGTGAAAACAGTTACAAAAAATTTGTTTTAAGAGAAAGATTTTATAAATTTCAACTGATATTACTACAAGCTGCTCAGTCAATGAGTGATGAATGTTTCCTTATAAGGGAATGGCTAATATTACCAAATGTTTTTGTTTCCCTCAGGAAATATTTTCTTTTCATCCTGTCATTAAAACATATACAGGGAAACACTTCAAACAATTGAACAGCAAGTCTTCAATGACAGGTCATCAAATAAACATTAATATGTGCATAAAAGAAAAGTGCTTTTCATATTTGTTGCAAACTTAAGAATTTATATTTTAAATCATTTTCTTATAGGCAAAACAAAAAAGAACAACTTAATTCTTTGTATTTTAACTCATTTTCATATTGGAAAAGCAACAAAGGACATTGAATAATTATTTAAGTTCTAAAAGAAAAAAAAATTGGATCAAATCCATGCTTACAAATACAAATGTCTTTTTTTAACCTTTTCTTTAAAAGTAATTTTCAAGTAAATTTGACATATCCTATTAGGTCCATACTGAGTCAGTAATTTCTGTCTTAATTTCAGGGATGAGGAGTTAATTAAATAATTAAGAAAAAGACAACCTTAAGGTTCCATGACTATAATTTATTTCCCCACAAAACATATTTTTCCTGGTTCATCAGGTCACATCTGGAGTTACTAGGTAACTATATATATCACATCTCTAGTTAATGTGACCTGATGAACCAGGAAAAATATTTTTTCTCGGGAAATAAATTAAGTGATAGAACCTTAAGGTTGTATTTTTCTTAATCATTTAATTAATATTTGCTCTGGTGTTACATTGAGCTCTCTGGACTACATCCTCCTTGGAATTATCCACATGGATTACTAAACCCTTCTTTACCTTATATATATATATATATATATATATATATATATATATATATATATATATAGTAGCAAAGAAAGTGGCGAATTACCTTGTCAAACCAAGTCACAGCTGTTTACGTGTACTGGGACCTTCGATTCATGATTGCAACATTTTTTTCTGTCCACTGGATCTACAGTATTTGAATTTTTGAATTATTTACTTTGAACTTGAGCTATCACATCAAATTTGCCATATATATATATATATATATATATATATATATATATGTGTGTGTGTGTGTGTGCAAAATTTCTGAGATAATTAAAAGGACAATGTGAATAATAAATTTTCAGGTAATCGATCCGTTGGTATATAATCCAGGTGGATCCTAGCAATATTAATAATGTTTTAATAATTAATATATATATATATATATAAGTGAACATTGAAGTCAACATTCATGAAACAGCCTGTCGCCTCTGAGTGTTAACTTCAATGTTCACTTTTATATTTACATACTCTCTATCTCTGATATTGAGCACTTTTTCCTATAAATATAGCACACCTTAAAACAATATATATATATATATATATATAATCATTTCACCACAAGCAAGGAGATAACTACTAAGATGCAATGAGTTACTAAGAGTGAAAACAATAGAGGAAACATTACTGAAAAGAGACGATAAAAGGAACAAGATTCAAGAAGACAGAAGATGATACTGCATTTAAATATTTGAAGATTATAGTTGACAGGAAAGCAAGAAGCTGAAAGAGAGTTCCATATGCAGGAAGCAAGAGAGAAAACACTATTACAAAAAAATTACGATTATATTTATAATTTCAAAAGTAAAATAATGAGATCTGTCAATCTAGTACTGCACTTAAATTCATAAAGTCAATATACTAAAACACATCAGAAAAATTGCCATAAAAATATAGAAGAATCACAGAGAAACTATGCTATGGAAAAGTGATTGAAACTGAGAAGCTAGGTTATGTCAATAATATTGCAGTCTCCTCACCTTTGATGTTATCACATTTCAACTTGGCCTTTCCTCAATTTGGCCAATGCCTTGATTGATAAACCTGGTGGAACTAACTTTATGCCCTTAGATCTTTATAGGAATGTCAGACAGTTTCAAATGTGCCAATTTTTGATGCATAACAAAGATGAGGACAATAGTCCAAATGTAAATAATAATAACTCCTCATCCCAGAAATTCAGACAGAAACACCCTATATATTCTTTCTCCCCAATTCATGACTTGACATTGGAACTTTTCCAAATGACTGCTATAAAATACTGAATATGTCATTCATCAAGAGCAACAATATTATTAGTAATATTATATTTTCTTATTATTTCAATTACTTATTATATCAGATAATTGCAAAAGTTTGTGCCCAATTTTCATTGTTAAAAATGATTGCAACTTGACAGTGGTGTTTGTCCTGGTGCTGATTTCTAGTGTGTCCTAGATTGAAAGTTGCACCATTCAGTTGTGAGTCAGACTTTTTTGAATATTGATGTTTTGTCCACAATGACTGAATGAAAAGTTGCACTTTTGTCATCTTATGCTCTATAAATTCTGTAAAGGAATATATGTCAGAACTGCAATATTCAGAAGGTTCATTTGGATAGTGCACCTGCTTTTCAAACTGTCAAAAAGTAGTTTGGCAGATTTTGTCAGCTGGATTTTAACCTCAACGATCACCATGTTCCAGGCAACCTTTCAATATCAATGCAGATGCTCTGCTTGCTATCATGGAGAATAAACTGAAGATTTCAATGAAAGAGATTGCTTGTTTGAAAATCAATATCTCAACTGTCTTTTACCATTTAAAGAAATTTAGATGAAAAAAAAAAAAAAAAAAAAAAAACGGCTGATTTTGGTAAAGCAAAAAGGTATCATTATCTACCACAGCAACACAAAACTGCATGGTTGCAAAACAGAAGCTTAAAGGGTTGAAATGAGAAAAACTCCAGCACCCACTACATTCTCCTGATTTGACTCCTTTGCATTTTTATTTTTTCCAGTCTAGACAGAACAATTTAAATTACAAAAAATTTTACTTAATACAGTCAGTTGAAAACTACCTCACAACCTTCTTCCGACAAAAAGCACAAAGTTTCTATGAAAATGGAATCAACAAGCTTGTAGAACAATGGGAAACAGTTGTTAAAAAAATGGTGACTATGTACTTGACTAATAAATGTTTTGTCAGCATGTGAAATTTTGTTTTTAATTTTCTAATTGAGCACAAACTTTTGCAAATTTTTTTCTAATACTTTTTTTTAATCAATTCACCCCAAGCAAGGCAATAAATCCACTAAGATGCAAGGGGCTACTGGAAAGGAAAGGGAATGGAAAAATTTTTAGAAGGAACTCAAAGCCAAATCCTAAACAGGAATCAAGGGATAAACCTCTACTTCTGTTCAAAAGACTGGACAGGAGAACTGCACAATAGACAAACCTATCTACTCATATTAATGAAAAATAAATAAAATAGTAAATAAAAATTCAGAGTTTAGGCAGAGACATTAGCAGTATAGAGTTCAAGTAAACTGGAAACCCAATCCTAAAACAGGAAAAGAGATAGACCTCTACTCCTGTTCAAAAGACTGGGAAGGTGTGTTAACCAGATCATAGGCAGACCTATGCCAATTTTGCCATTATAAATTGATGTTATTGATCTAGTTAGGGTATTTATTAGAGGAAGGTCATTAGTGCTAAAACTCATCCACTACAATCTGTTATTCCTTTCAGAGAATAGTTATATTGTGATAATTTTAAATGTTTCTAGTAAAAGAGAAAGTGTATATTACTGGGGAATTAAATACAACTAATACGGTTTATAAATCATTAAAAATGTCATTGCAACTCACTATATTATATGACAGGGGTGGCTCACGAGCCACATGTGGCTCTTTGACCTTTAATATGCAGCTTGTGGAAATGTTGACTGAGCTCCATCTAGGTAAATTCCAATAGTTCATTTCTGTATTGAGTATGCTGAATATAGTTAAAACAATCATCAGTCAAGATTTTGAAAACATTTGGTGTGTGTGTGTGTGTGTACTTTGTGATTACTGAAACCAATACAAATTAACAGTTTAAAAAAACTGCATACATGAATAAATGTTATTGCATACATGCATTTCTTAATATTTATATAACAATTTTGTGACAAAATGTGTATGTAACAATAACATATATGTAAATTTTGTTCACGTCTTGCAGCTCTCAAACATCTGAACTTTATTGTATGTGGCTCGTACATGAAGCAAGTTTGGCCACTTCTGTTACAGGACTTGATTGATTATAATCACTATCATGAGAATAAATTAATTACATCTGAAACTTCAATTTATTTAGAAATCTAGTAGTAATGAGAGAATACAGATGATCTGAGGATTCTTTCTGGGATGAGGAGTTATTATTTACAGTTAGACTAATATCATCAAAAGGCTCTACTTAAATAACTTTTCAAAGTCAGGTATCAATTTGATACTACTGATATTATAGACAGGACCCTCCTTCTAAATTAACTGGTTAACTTATTAAAACATTGGCTTCCAAGCCTCATTTCCCTTGTTGTCGCAATCTCAACACAATATTTTATTTTGGTACAAGGGACTTTGTTTTAACATTGTTTCATATATAAGGCAAGGATATTATAGATAGTATTTATTACCCATGGCTCACCAGTGTGTTGTTTGGTACTTGAGTTAATTTTACAACCCAGAGTCCCAACAAACCCACATGAATGCATGGTACAGCTCTGTGTATGTAAAAATAAAAAAAATTACCCCAAAAACAACAGTAGAAATTCCAAAAGGAAAACAAAATAAATGAAAATTAATGTGGTTCTAGTCTACCATGATCTCATAAGCAATCAATCATAGCGTCCCACTCCCAATAATCCTCATAGAAAAGAAATTGGAAAACGACGACTGGAGGGTCATGTGGGTCTTGTATGCATACACCCACAATCCTCTGATGGATTGTGTGGGAGCAAATGTGTTAAAAATAGGGAAAATTTTTTTGGAAATAATTTTTGTAGATTAGCATCTTTTCCAGGGGTTCTCAACTGGGGGAGAATTTCTCCGAAGTGGTAGATTTCAGGTGGGGGTGGAAAAATCTTTTTTTTTTTTATTTATTTACAGAATTTGGAGCTAATGACTGTAATCGTCATCAGAATAAAATTGATTTAAATACCTTGGCCTTTTATTGAACTATTTGATTATTAAATTACAGTACCTTGGCATTCTATTGAACTTTTTTTGTTTATTGAAGTATACTTCAGTTTATTTATTTGATTAGTTATGAAATAAAACAAATTACTGTAATGCAATTTTAAAAATCCATCAACATTTCTATTGCTATTAAATTTGTAAAACATCTCTATAAAAATAATCCGTGTAAATGTATATGTACTAATATGGAAAAGAATGAAGATTTTCAATAATATATGCATATTATTTGGAATGCACCTTTTGAGTCAGAAAACCTTAGAAAGGCAGGCTTTGGTTTGTTTTAGAGCATATCAACCCATTAGTTTATTTAATGCCAAAATTAGATATTTTTCTAAATAAATCTTGTATTTAAATAGTCTAAAAAAAAGAATTATTTTACAAAGTAAGACTGCTGTTAGTTAAAGTTATATTTTTTCTTTAAGTTATATTTTTGAAATCAGTTTCTTTTAGAAACTGGAATATGTAAAATGAATCAGTATTTTTAAAAAGTTCTGCAAGACTTGTCAGATGATTTATTGATTTGCTTTTTTATGGTTTATCAACCTTTTGCAGGTTATGTAAAGATAAAAAAAATTAGATATAAGAATCTTTTGAAGGTAGTTATTTACTGATACAAGTCCTACTAATTAACCTAGTGTTTCTCAACATTTTTACTTCAGGGGGCATTCATACAATAACAAAAACTCTGGGGTGCACTTTAAATTTTAATGAGGAAAAATTAGTCATGAAATTCGAAAATAGGAAAATAATAAAAAGTCTCCTGAAATAAGACATTTTTTTTTTTTTTAAAGACATTACATGTGATTAAATTGTTTTTTTAAATATAAAAATAATTCCTAAATTACTCTTCTGTTAACTTGGGGCACACCTGGCTTTCTTTCAGGGTGCATTAGTATGCTCACATGTAGCAGCTGAGAAACACTGAATTAACCCATAGATAGGAGGAGAATTTCCCAAGGGTATTCACACATAAGTGAATATAACAAACCCGAATGGAATTGGAACTCAGCTCTGTGATTTCCAATTCCAAAGCTGTTATCCATTACATCAGCTGCACATCCAAGCTTACAGCCCCTAGTATTCTCAAGAAGTCACCCATCTAGATACTGATCAGACTCAACATTGCTTAACCTCAGTGATTGTACAAGAACTGGCACACTTGTCAAAATTGAAAAATATGTATTTGTTATTGATTTAGAAGGAGGGTCCTGTTTATAATATCAATACAGTGCCTAATCAATACTTGACTTTTACAGAGTTATTGGCCTTAGGCTAGGTCACTTAACAGTTATTTAGAAATGTCAAGCTTGAAAATGTGCTAAAATTATTGATATCTACATATTTTTTTTAATTTCCTGAATTTTTTTAACATTTTCCTTTAAAAACATTTTTTTTTGTATGAGATCTTTTTCACAAGCACATGCACAAACATTTGAAGTTCATTACTATTTATCTCAAATTAAGAATAAACAAATACATAATTTTATTAATTTATGTAAATTTTTATTCTTTACTCAAAAATATATGTCCGTTTGTTCTTAATTAAGAGAAATCTTTTTATAACCTAATCTAAAAAAAGGGGTTTTGTATGTGTTGTTGCATACCTACAGACGATAATGGGTATGTCTCATTCCCATAAATACAGTAGTAAATACTGTATGTTGGTCTGCAGTTGGAGATTCATCTATAGCGGTGCTGGTCAAACTCTCTGCCTAGAGGCAGAGAGGACCTCAGACGAGGCTATGTCAAAGGGCAGAGTCCCATCTCAGGAAACAGCTACCCAACCCTATTTTATATGGGGTCTACAGGAAATTTTTGGCCAAGCATATGGGCTTAGATACCCAACATTAAATTCAGCCTTGTGCCACATCCCACCACGTGGGGCAGTTGGTAGATATCCTGCAGTTGGAGATTCATTGGGGAATTCACTTGACTCACTTCTAGCAGTTGACTACTTTTTCTATGCACTACTGGCAAATCTTATATATGTTGTTCGTGTCCTAAGTATTATTGTTCATTACCAACCTTCATGCAATTATTCTATTCAGTAACCTTCCCTAGGTTACAACAGTATGCAAAACAGTTGCAGCCAATAATTCTGTAAAGTTAGGAACTGATTTTATACTGTATCTACATTATAAACAGGACCCACCTACAAAATCGGTGAAAGGTCTAAAGAATGTTAATTTAAAAAAATTATTTCTGACAAAATTCTTATTTTTTATGAGTGGACCAGTCTTTTTAAGTAGAGTCCATCAACAAAGATGAGGACATTAGTCTGACTATAAATAATATAAATAATAAATGCTTCTTGGTAAACAACAGTATTTCTTCATAAAATAAATTATGATTGGTAATGATGTTGGTAATTAGTTAATTTAGCTTTAATAAAATAAATGCTGGTTTTCTTTCCATTTAATACTAAGAGTGACATTTGTATTTTTTAAAGATTTCATGACACCCATTTGTCTAACAGCACAAAAAAAGTAGACTATTATCTTTATCTTTGTTGTTATCACAACATTTTGGCCATTGTGTTTTCTGGACTTCATCAGGTGTTTGTTGATGTAGGTAAATTGAGGTCATTTGAAATTAAAAGCATTAATTAATCTATAGGGGTACGTTGTTCTTATTCTACTGACCATGTCTAGGGATATATCATATTATGGAAATATTACAAAGTTTTGGCTGTTCTTAATCCTACCTCACTGCGGCCTTCATCAGGTGCTTATTGATCAGGATAACCTTGAAGGAAATTTGAATTAATCTCTTTATTTAATGGGAGTAGATTGTTCTTGTTCCACAGTCCTTGTCTAGAGATACCTAGTTCTTATTTTAGTACTGCTTAGTTATTGCTCACCCTGTTTCCACCAATCAATAGCTGAGGGGAATTACAAACTGAACTTTTTATTTAATCTCTGTGGTCAGATTGTTCTTGTTCCACAGTCCATGTCTAGAGTTTCTTAGTTCTTATTTATTACTGCTCAATTATTGCTTGCCCCATTTCCACCAATCAATAGCTGAGAGGAATTACAAACTGAACTCTTTATTTAATCTCTGGGGGTCAGATTGTTCTTGTTCCACAGTCTATGTCTAGGGATACCTAGTTCTGATTTTACTACTGCTCAGTTCTTGCTTGCCCCGTTTCCACCAATGAATAGCCAAGGGGAATTAAAAACTGAACTCTTTATTTAATCTATAGGAGATGGATTGTTCTTATTCTGCTAACCATGTCAAGAGATGTTTTGTTTTTATTTAATACTGCTCAGTTATTGATTGAGTTCAAGTCTGCACATCCTGAACCAGAGATTGAATTTACAACTACTATGTCACTAAATTCCCAAACCTTAATCCATGAGGTTATTGTCCCATGGGATAATCTTGAGTATAGAATGTGGAAATTTAAGCTTAATATGCCTGTTGATGAGACTGCTGCTTGAACTGACCAAAACATTAGGATAATAGCAACAGAGATTATAAAAATAGTTCACATGTAAATAATAGGACCTCCACATACCAGAAATTTAGACAGAAATTTTCAAAAACGTATTTTTTTTACCTTATAAATTTTATATTCTGTGTATTACCAAAAACAAAATCCTAAAAGATATTATTTTTATATCACAGACTTATTTCAGATCACCTTTGATTCTTGCCTTTTACAAAAATGTTATGATAAAGAACATGAGAATTTTATTAAAACTTTTTTTTTCATATACTATAATTTATAACATTTAACATAAATTCTATAACATTTCAGATTCTATAATACAAGAAACAAACAGATTTACAGTGTAATTTAATATAGTAATAGAAGAATTATAACTACAGATTCATCCTCTAAAATATTTTTTTTATTTAATTCTCATTAAGGCAAACACTTTTGTCATAAATTTTTCAGGATAACAGATTCTACAAAATCTATAATATATAATAAGCATAATAATTTACAGAAAATTAAGGGAAATTAAATATAGGGAAAATATAATCAATGCTTATTAAAACATACAAATAGTAATTATATTATCTCTATTACATATGAAATATGTTCTTCTTTAATCTTTTTATAAAAATCTTTATTTTTATACTAATTAATATATATTGTAAAACATTGCTTTAAAATCAGTTTTACTATATACAGTGTGCAGCAGAAATACCTTCCACAATGGTTAAGATATTAGCTAAATGAAGATACCATTGCCACTAATGTCTGACCATTATGTGGGAGGTATTTCTGCCACACCCTATATGTTATGGTTTTGACTATAAATATCATTGTGTTCAGTATTAAATCTGATGACTTTTTAATGAAAATGTTTGAAGATCAGATTTAATAGAATTAAAATGATATATTTGTATCATTATTATCTAAGTAGAGACAAAGACAAAGTATTTCAAAGACAAAAATGAATTATTGAAAAAAAAAGCTGCTTTTTATGTATAAATATATTATAAAGGCAAAGTACAAATGTATATGTTGTATTATGAGTATTTGTTAGCAACAATAATGTACACACAGGCACAGAAAAATCAATAAATATCTGGTCTTTTATTTTAGGCACAATAAGCAGATTTATTGCATATATACAGTAAATACATAAACATTTGCCATTTGAAAGATACAAAAATAAAAACAGGGCATAAGTCAGATCATAAGAATAGTAAAGATATAAATTTTCATGCAGCTTAAATAGAATTAGCATATCCAGTCCACCAGGAGTTTATTTATCACAGCAATCTTAGAGACAGACATCAGTGTTGATGAAGAATAAAGAAATCCACTTCCAATTGAAAGGATGCCTTTAAGAATTAGGGTCTGTCCCTCAGTCAGGATCAGAGGAAAAGAGAGAAGTAACAGAGTTTGTTGAGCTGCGCAGGTAGCACTTGGTGAGAAAAGGTGCAGTATTGTAGCTTCTGCTTGAAAGGGTACAACAGGACTAAGAGGACACTGAAGAAAGTAGAATATTCTGGAAACATTCTCAGTGGGTGGCAAACACACAGGGCTGCAAAAACCATGGAGCCTCAATGCAATCATTCTACTTGGGCTGCATCCAAAGAACTAGTTTTAATGCTGATTACTTTGTCGCCAGAGCAGATTAAGCTTGATCCTTCATTTTCCAAATTGTTGAATCAATAGTAAAAAATTGTAGGAACTGAAAGAAATCCTTTGGGGGCTCTAAATAGTAATGAAAATGAGTAAGGGAGGAAGGGAAAGAGAGAGAGAGGGAGAAAAATAGATTTAAGAAAGAGAGAGGTTTTGGAAAAGAAAAAGAATAGCATTATTATTATTTTTTTCAAATAAGAATAAGAATTTTTCTGCTTTAAATAAACATTATGATTTGATTTGTTTTACATCTATGTAGACTGGTTTTGCTCTACACTGAAATATTGAACTAACAATTTCATTTAAATTAGTTTACACAATGACTACCATCCAGAAGATAACACATGTTTGGCAGATTTTATTATGTTGCCATCTACAAGTTATCCCATGCCTGGCATTTTCTGATACATTTTCATCTGCAGATGGCAACGAGTTTATTCACAGTGAAACTTTTAGTGTTATGACTTCAGTTAAAGCACAACTCATAAAAAAATTTAATAGTCTAAGTTGGCTATTATAAAGTTAACTTGTGAAGTCAGATTTCATAATTAACTTCTGGCAGTCAATGTGTTAAAACAAACTATAAAACTATATTATAGAATCTATTTTACAATACAACTCATCTTTTTAGAGTTATATTAACTTTAATTTTTTAAATATAGAATAGAGTCAAACATATTTATCTAGGTTTTTAATTGCAAATCATCAGATTGTATTGTCTTTAAATTTTTAAAGCATTTTTAAAGAAATATAACATTAAATTTTTAATCTGCAACATGTTAATCAAATCTCTATTCTAATCAATAATAATAATAATAATAAATAACTTTAAATTCATAATACATTGCAATCCTAAAAGCAGCAAACAGTAAAAAAACTGTTTAAAATTTATATCCATAAAAAACATTTTGGATTATTTATATTTATCAAGTTAAATTAATTCTAATTTATTAAATACTTTATACTATACCACTGATCTATACAAATTGAGCTTATCTCAAAAAAGTATATTAGTAATTTTATCAATCATGTAGCACTTGAACACAGCCATTGTAGTTTCATATAGCTAAAGCAAAAGTGCATATGTCTATAAACTACACAGGTGCATAAATATGTGAAATCCGGATGTAAATGCAATGTTGCTGTATGCACTATAATTTTGCATATTTTATATCAAGCTATTTCTTCTTAATCAGTATCATGCCTCTTTATGACGGTTGATACTGCACCTAGAAGAGAGAAGAAGGAGGATATTGAGAACACTTGAGATTATCAGCCAGATTTAAAGGAGAATTAATCAGATAAGCGGTGGTAGTACTTGTAGCAAGAATTTGTCATTAGTTGATTTTCATTTATCTCTCTGAATTTTCACACAGAAATTCTTGTTGTCTATTTCTGACCACTTATGTGATTAATTCTCCTTGGGGCTTACAGTTACTCTTTACTGTAAGCTGATTAGTACTGTGTTCAAAGAAGTGTCATGCTCCAAATTTTGAATTAAGGAAAGCAGAAGCAACAGAAGCGGTGAAGAAAGCATTTTTGTGAATTTAGTTTAATAAATGAAACAGAACTTTTAGGACAATGCAACTAAATAGTATTTATATTAATCATATTTCTGAGCAGCAAAATTAAAAACAAATTAACATTATTCGGAGATCACTACAAAATTTATAGAACATTTTAAATATGGCTATTACACAATGAATGAATTTATGATTGATATTAAGAGATTTAAGAGCAAGTTTATATGATTCATTATGATACTTCAAAACAAGAGATCAGAACTGAACATTTTTATGAATATTTGAAAATGGAAAAATGATAAATCAATTCTAAGGTATTTTTCATAAAATATAAGATAAATTATTAGCAAGTAAAGAATATATCACAAGTATAGTTTAAAGTTGTGTCCAACAAAATAACTACTTTTTGGACCAACACTCTAACCATTAAGCCACAATGGCCTAACAGCTAAGTTGGTGAATCTTACTATGCAACTATTGATAATTTCCCTTCAATTAACAATGCTTTTATTGTCAATGAAAAATAAGTCTTTGTTCCTTGACAGTAAAGACATTGAAAGTTGTTTCGAAACTGATTAACCTTTAGCACTCTGCATTATTACTTCCCTTTCCACTGCATTCTTTTTCAGGGCCTCTCAATTGCAGTATCCTTATTATTAATTTCGCTCAAAATTGATATAAGGATATGACAACACAACTACAAAATTCAAATACAGTATTGTTCAGGGATCAGAGTCACCTTCAGTGGCAGGATAAACTTTTTGTACAGCAAATGAAGTCACATACAGAGTGATAAAGGCTAACATTCACCACCTTTGCTATCACTTCTTTTGGCTATTGGTTAAGATTGTTGGTGTTATTATCATGCTCCAATGATTGCGTTTGAAACAAATCTGACATGGATTCAAAATTATTCCTGGTTGATACAGACATTTCAGATACATAACTTACAAAAGCGTTGCTGAGGCACATAAACATTATCATGCAACGGAACAGTGAAATGAGTAAAAGTTGAACTTGAATTAAGTAAATTAATATAATGCTGACGACCACATTAATATAAATATACAGACAAAAAGTACATGGTGCATTCTAGCATAAAGCCAAAGCTTAGATATCTACTCATTGGCTAAAAATATGGTTAGTATAAGAACGAATGCTCCCACCAGACAAGACCCACCCAAATACATAAGATGGTTCTATACATTTCAATATCTGTATAGATTTGTTGGCAATGTTTAACCTTCATGCCCACAAAAAATTATCTGTCACTGGGATGGTTATTCCCTTGACACTGCTATTACTGTATTACTCAGCAATGTTTATTTACAACATTATAAAAATATTTTAACCAAATACAATGCAATATTTATTATTTACCTTTTATAAAGGGATAGAAGGCACAGTAGAGTAATGGATAGTGGCTCAGATTGAGGAATCGGAGTGCTGAGTTCAAATTCCAGTCATTGCATTCACTTACTAATAGGAAAGGTATGAGTCCATCTCTTCCCCATAGCTATGGATAAATAACAGGACAGATTATGTAGGCCCTATAGTCTTGGTTGGTAACCAGTCTAGGAGAAGGAAAACTGAATTCAAACCAGTCATGATGGTTGGGCTTCATCAGGCTATATCTTGCCCAAGACCCACCACTGCTACTATGGCTGCAGTACATGTGGTAACCCTAAGGGGTTACATTACTCATGGTTGTGAAACTTGAATTCTAGCCTGAAGAGAGTTGAGCTTCATCAGGCTATCTTGCCCAAAACACACAACTGCTGTTATGGATGCAGTTGATGTGGCACTCCTGTAACCCTATGAGGTCACAGGATTTATGAAAGGAATAAATTTGAAAAGAAATCTTTTTATTTAAATATTTATAAAATTATCAAAATATGTAAACCAATTGCAATGCAATATTTATTATTTACCATTTTATAAATAGCTATCAAAAACAAGTTTTTTATTCAAGCTAATAAATAAATAGTGTTTAACATCTTTGTTGTCATTTCTCAAGAATAAAAATTGTAAACATCTCTTTTTAAAAACAATAAATATTGCTGAGGGAGTGAAAGGATTTTCTAGTATTAGCTGTGTCAAGTGAATAACCATCATTTTGACACACAAGTTTTTTGCATAAATGTCAAACATTGCCAATTTTTTCTATACATTTCATCATAAATAATGCTGACCAGTCCAAATTAGAATGTGTGTGCTCTCTCTCAGCTCAAAGTGGCATTTCTCATTAGTTCTGCCGAAGCTTAGTCTAATATCTGTTCTTCACCTCTCAGCCATGTTTCTATCTTTGGACAGTTCACAGAAAAAAGTTTTCAGGGATACCCAGTCCTGGAGATTCCAACTCTGCAGGAGCACCTCCCTCATTGTACCAAAGAGAGAGGATTGGTGGATACCAACACCAATATGACAATGGTCATGGCAACTAGGCAATTTTTAGTCTTCACTCATATATACATACATATGGGCACCAACATAAAAAATGACCACCTTGTGTGTGGGAGAGAGTAACTCCTCGACCAGCATAGTATCTGTGTGCTCTATGAAAATTGTTACACACACACAAAAATAGAGAACTATTGATTTTTATTTCTGATTACTATAAACAGTATATTTCATAGATACTTGTTTAATTAGACATCTCTGTTTTTTTATACAGTGTAACTGACAACTACCAGCCTGGGCTTTTGAAAGTCTTTAATAAAGATAATGTGATAGATATATAGGGGATGCATGTTTAAACCCTGCCGAAGAAGATATTTTCTTCATTATAGGCATCAATTACACTGTATACAAAAGAAACCTCTACTAAAACACATGTATCCACTAAAATATAACATTTATAGTAATAAGAAGTAATGTCAGATTATAAATAAAAATCCACTTATTCTTTAGAAATTGCTTAATATTATGTTGAAGATTCTGATTGATATTGAGCCAATTTCACTCAAGTGATAAATTTTGTTAAAAAAAAAATAACAGCTACTATATGCACGCTATTTAAATTAAATTAAATAAATGCATTTGTACTTAGTAAACTGAATGCAAAGTAATTTCATTTTATAAAATAAAGTAAATTGAAATCAAGGCTATTTTGAAATTTACATTAGTGTAGCATTACAAGGGAGATAACTTTGAGATTGAAATAATACATGGGAGGTAAATTAAAATCACATCTAATAATTTGCCCATTTATCGAAATTTCTTTATTTCTGAATGATAACTGAAATATATTTTTTGCCAACATTGGAAATTTCATTTTTATGGGAGACTAAAATCTAAATAATTTACTCCTCAAACATCTGAGAAGTCCAAATCTATTAATTTATAAAAACAAGTTGGTTAAAAATTCCTATTCATATGCAAAGCAAATATTACAGTCAAGATAACTTCTTACAGAAAATTTTGTAAACTTCTCCAATATTTATTTTTCTATTATTAATTGAATGGAAAAACTGAGCCAACTTACTACATATAAAAAAATGTGAATAAAAGTATTAATTGAACTACATTAAATTATAAATAATTTGCATGAGAATGCAATAACTAGTAACATTGATATGAAATGTTAATTTGACTATAATTAGGTGACAAGGTGATATATTAAAGCTTAACCAATTCTAATACCCAAATTATACAAGCATCATTTTAAAAAGTTATAAAGGTGCACAAGGAAATGAATAAGCAAAAAGAAAGCAAAAGCATTTTGAAGGGTCAAACTGGAATGCACAATGAATAACCTCTCTCAACACCAAACACTAAATTTCAAATAGAGATTTCTTTATTATGGGTACAAGTTCTATGGTACAGGTATACAATAAAATTCTTTTCATCCCTTGTTAAACAGCAGACTCCAAAGAATTGAAAAATAAAATCAACCAAACATTAGCGTTTTTTTCTTCATTTTTTTCCCTTAATAAATTTTTTACTTAGCTGTTTTGAAAATAGGATCCAAACTGATTTTTGTCCAGTAAACTTCCAGTTTTGTTCCAGGTTCAAATGACTGGAGAATTCATCGTACCAATAAGATGGCAGTAAAAAGTTCAAGCACACTACAAACAATAATGAATTATCTTTCTTGTCCTTTGTGTTTCTTTCAACTTACCTTTATGCTATATTTTTCTCATTTTATCTTATGTTGTCATAATCTTACAAATAATAAATCAAAATTTAGTATTTCATTTACAAAGCCATATCTTACTCAAACAAAAGTATTTTTTAACAGAAAATTAAATTGTAGCTGAAACTGTTTTATAAATAAGAATATGGTGAGATAATTTATGTGAAGAATTGCACATTAAATTAAAACAAGGGGTTCCCAACCTTTTTTGCATCACCTTCCATCTGTATAGTAAATATTCAAAAGCATAAAATAATGTTTTTTAGTTAAAGTTTGTTACTGGTTCCTAAACTGACTATGATGTAATAAAAAAAATACCAAAGGGAGGTAACAAATAACACTGACTTAAGCAGTGGCTGCTGCTGCTACTAATGTACGAAAGGACAATTGAAAACTGACTAGTTTTAGGGTTAGCATTGCAAATGTTGAGAAAAAATGATTTTTGTTCATAATTATGAAATTAAAAAAAAATATAGACTACTAGCAACAAATAAAAATTCAGCGAATATTTTTTTTTGTTCTTGGTTTTCCCTTATCTGATTTATATGTGAAAAATATTTTATTTGTCTGAAGAACTATTTGAAAGTGAATGACCCTTCTAAAATTATGCAAAATACCAAAATATTCAGTGTTTGTGGGTATATTTATATCTTACCTAGGAATGTGTCCCACTTATTCCCAATTAGCCTCCTGTATTTTTTTGTTTTGTAATACAGGTTCTTTGCATAGCTCCTTTGAATATTTTTACGTAACTTATGTTGAAATACATTTTGAATACTGAAAATCATATATTGCCACCAAAATTTCTAGTTCAAATATTTTCTGTTCAGTTACTCATCACCCATCCAACAGTTGAAATTGCCCACTGATAGACGATATTGCACAGGTTGGGAAACCCTGAATTAAAGGATAAGTTTTATTTATCTGTAATTTCTTTTTTTTTTTTAAAGCTCTCTAATGATTAATCTGAATAGGATAGGTATAAAGAATACAAACAAACAGCACATAATAAATAATAATTATATAAGTATGCGTCTCACAGAGCATAGGTAACAAACAGATATGTATTAGCTTCAGCGCTAATTAGTCTCAGGTAAGATTATTGCAGTTACACGTGTGAGCTAGATGAAATGCTGCAGTGGTATTTCAGTAAGGCAGTACATCAATGCTAGCAGCTAATGTACAAAAGCCGAGTATTTTTGCTTTACACAAGTGCAAAAGCTACATTGATAATAAATGAACATTTTTGCTGTTAAAGCCTGTAAGAATGAAAGTTCAATACTTGGTGTCATGCTCAATGAAAAACATCAAACATGGTAGGACGGGTGCAGCTAATTAGTGTTTACTGGAAGAATGTTTAGAATACTTGGACTTGTAACGCTCACCTTTTCTCCTGTAAAATGGTACAGTCACCGAAGGTGCTGTACGACCAAGAGGATATTCTCCACGGATGCGAAATAAATAATCCTGTGAACTTTTCAGACCTGTCACCCGGTAGCTGGTGTCTGATATGCCAGTAGCAACAGTTTTCCATTCATAGTGAGGGGCCTCTTGGGTTTCAATCATAAATGTCAGAGGAGAGTCTCCTTTGTCAAACGGTGGGATGTCAACACGACGCCACTTCAGAGCAATACTTTCAAGGTCAACTTCAGTGATCTCTGGTAGTTCAACTGGAACATGAGGAATTGCTGGAAAATAAACAAAAAAGAAAAAGGTCTCAAAAAATGTTAATACCTTAATAAGTTTAATTGTTATAGAATAAAAGCTGATCTAAAAATCTATTAAAAAAATAATTATTAAGAGATTCCTTTAAAGAGGCTTAACATTTATTTTCAGTTCTGCCCATAAGAAAATAACTGATTTAAAAAAGTTAAAAAAAAGAGGGAAATGTTTAACCTTCATGCCTGCCAAAAAACAGTGTGCCAAAAAGACAGTTATTTCCTTGACACCGCTGTTACTGTATACACTTTTGACTCCTTTGGCAATGTTTATTTACAAGATAGTAAAAATATGTGAACTAAGTACAATGCAATGTTTATTACTTACTGTCATGGGTCCTTAGCTATAACTACAGAATGAACTCTTCCTAACACTATGTATACTACGCCTCTCAAGAGAGAGGGACGAATCGAGTCGAGCCGATAGTAGTTCACTCCAAACCAGACTGACAGTCATACTAACACCTTCCACATCTTGTATTATTATTTCATGTAATATACCTTCGTTATTTCTACTCTTGTGTTTGTGTTGTTCTTCCTTGGTCCTAACCTGGACCATAACACTTACTATTTTATAAAGAAACAAATTTGAAAAGAAATCTTTTTATTCAAAGACAGAAATATGACAAAAAGGTAAAGAACAGACACTAAACTGATACTAGGAAGAGAACTGATGAGAAATGACACTGAGCCGAGGCAGAGCACACACATGCCCTAATACTAGTTAATCATCAATTTTATTTAATCAATATTTATAATGAAATGTATAGAAATAAATTGGTAATGTTTAACCTTCATGCCTGCCAAAAAAAAACGATGGTTATTCCCAGGGTTCTTCTGTTACAATATATACTTATGACTCCCTCAGCAATATTTATCATATTATAGAAATATATTAAAAAATGTCCAATGTGATATTTATTACTTACCTTTTATAAAGATTTATTATTTACCATTTTATAAAGAAACGAATTTGAAAAGAAATCTTTTTATTCAGAAATTTTAAAAATATTACAAAATTTTAAAAATATGTAAAATTAAAATGCAAATATAAATAACTATGAAAACATTTTTTTTTTATTTAATCTAATAGTGTTTAATATCTTTGTTACCAATTCTCAAGAATAAAGAAAATGTATAAAACCATTTTGATATGTTTGGGTTTTATTAAGATTCTAAACATCTCTTTTTAAAAACAAACATTGCCAGAGGAATGAAGGGAGTTTACAGTAATAGCTGTGTCAAGGAAAAAAACTGTCTTTTTAACACACAGTCGTTTTTGCGGGCATGAAAGTTAAACATTGCCAAAAAAATGAATAAAAAATAAATTCAGAATTTCCTGTGCTGACAGCAATGACCGACAATGAAATGAATACAAGAAAATGTTAGTTATGTCCCTTGAACTCTTTCAACATTAAAAATAGAAAAGCTAACTTACTATTAAATCACGTGCATCATGTCATCAACGAAGTAAAAGTATCATAGACATTAGAATTATATATAAAACCACTTCTTGAAAAAAGAATTTAGTAGTTGCAAAGATGATTATGTGGAACAGACAGATTAACAGAATTTGAGAACAGCTTGCTACTACAAGGGCTGCAAATCAAATGCTCCATGTAAGGTCTTTGAGAGCATTAGAAGAAAATGTGCTCTATTTCAGGTCCTGCTTCTCAACAGATTTCACATTGATGTGAGGCCCCACCATCTGGTTTAACTGGTTTATTGCTTGTTGACTTCTATGCATTCTTTCAGGGATCATTTTTTTCTAGGCAAGTTGAATGTCCAAATTTTGATCCAAATTTCAGTTGCTGTTGGATATTCTTAAGAGTTGTACCTAGTTTTTTTCTGCTTGATTCCAATGGATCCAAGCCATCCCCAAAAATGTGCACATGTATTTTCTGCAGCTAACTCCAACAGGGAAATATTTAATATGCTACTCTACGTCTTCACATTCCTCCACCAGTTTTCTGTACTGCTATTTTTTCATGAATTTGAGTAGCATCAATGTTGCCTTTATGTGGAACTGTGAGTTCAAGAAGATGAACAACCTTCCTCTTAGTAGACCAGGTTATTGGATCTGGTATTTGGCTGTTAGGTGATTTTTCTTTTTATGTGCTGCGTCCCTTCAGCAATTATGGCTCTATATTTCCCCCTATCCCTTGTAGCTCTCAATAAGTTTTGTCCCTTTGCTACTTCCCCCAGGCCATGTTCTGTCATCAACTTGCTTAAGCCCACTAGGTATGTCATGTGTTGCATTCCCTTTCTCTCTCTCCTTCTATTCAACCTGTGAGTATCAAATTCTCCAAGCCCTCCTTTCTCATTACATGTCCCAGAAATTTTAGCTGCCTCTTCCTGATGTTAAGTATAAGCTTTCTCCTTGTTTACATACTCTCCAAAACCTCATTGTTGCTCACACACGCAATCCATGATATCCTTAGCATCCTTCTGTAGAACCATACCTCCACCACCTCAAGTCTCTTCTTTGTCTTTGAGGAAACCACCCAACATTCCCTGATGTAAAGGAGGACAGACATCACGCAGTAGCTCAGTACTCTTTCCTTTGTTACCAAAGAAATCCTGTTAAAATTTTTATTTCTATCTAGATAAGATAAATTCTCTCCCATATTTTTCATTTCTCTGAGTAATATGAAATACATTCATGGAAACTTTTTGGAAAAGTAAATGGTTAAAAGTGTTAACATATGCTAGATTTTAAAAGTAAACAAATGCACTTCAAATGCAAAAATCATTTACCAAAGGACTAATTCTTCCTGATTGATTCAAATCAATATAGTTTATATTAATATTATATTGATAATGAACAAATGTCATCTAACTTTGATATTCAAATATATTCGTAATAGTTAAAGTGACAAATTCCTAATAAATTACACTGGTCTACATATATTTTGATACAAGCCAAATTATACCTTTTCTTAATTTATTTTGGGATGCTGATTCGAAAAATCAAGTCCATTTTTACTGATTAGCTCTACATTTAGCTGTACCAAACTTGAGTATTTTTTAAAAATAATAACTATTTCTAGCCAAATTTCTGATATTGTTCAAATTAATTCTGAATTCTTCCTAAAAAAACAAAATCCATAACCAAATTTCTGATAATGTTCAAATTCTGAATAACTCCTACAAAAAATTATTTCTAGCCAAATTTCTGATAATGTACAAATTAATTCTAAATCCTTCCTACAAAAAAAATATTTATCGTTAAATATCTAATAATGTTCAAATTAATTCCGAATGCCTCCTACAAACACTCACAAATTTGATTGAAATCCTGATTGCTCAAACACCTCTTGTTTAAATTAGGATAATGTATGACAGTATAATTGTTCTAAATTATGAATGAAAATATTATAAAGACCTTAGATATAATGCATGAAGATGATAGTGGAAGTGTAGTGTTCTAAATTATGAATGGAAAGTCTCTGGATATAATCTATGAAGAATGTTCTTGCCAAACTACCAATTTCTCTAAATATCTGAATTTTAATCACTTATTGTGATATATTTGTTTTATATTTAAGAAGTTGTGTTTTATTTTAGACTAAGATTGAGAATTGATAAATGGATATTTGTCTTCACATTTATAGTGAGAAAATCAAATCATGATCTTTTTTATATAGGATATGGTATTTAATCTGAAGCTGGAAAACTAAAGCTAATAGTAAAAAATGGATGTTATTTTTGGATTCAAAACCTTCTTCTTTTATGTGCCATGTCCCTTCAGAATGTAAGCAATTATGGTTCTCCATTTCCTCCTCTCCCTTGTAGCTCTCAATAAGCTTTGACTTTTTGTTATTTCTTCCAGATCTTGTTCTGCCACCTACTCACTTAAGCTCGTTAAGTATGTCATCCACCCTGTGAGTATCAGATTTTCCAAGCCTTCTTTTCTTGTTATATGTCCTAGAAATATTAGCTGCCTCTTCCTGATGTTAAGTATGAGTTTCCTTTTGGTTTGCATCCTCTCCAAAACTTCATTGTTGCTCACATGTTCAGTCCATGGTATCGTCAATATCCTTCTGTAGAACCACACTCTGCTGCCTCGAGTCTTGTCTTCATCTTTGAGATCGTCCAACATTTGCTGCCATAAAGAAGGACACATATCATGTAGCAGTACAGCACTCTTTTCTTTGTTAACAATGAAACCTTCCTATCCCATAATACTCTTCCTAGTCAAAACATTCCATGGGCAATTGTATGAAAGTGAAAGCAAACTATTTTCCCCAAATTTACAGAAGTGGAAAAAAAAAAAACTCATTCAAACCTGCAGTCCTGTGAAGTGCAACTGAGAGTGAAGGTTGCAAAGATTCTCCAGACATTGTTTCTGGTTTGATACGGAAATGATAATCTGACTTGGGTCTCAAGCCAGTAACTTTGTAAACAGGCTCGGACAGTTTTGTAGCAATTGCTCGCCAGTGATAACTCGGAGGTTCACGAACTTCAACAGTATATTTCAGGTTGACGTCAGTGTTGTATGGATAGATGTACAGACGGCGCCAGGATAACCAACAAGATTCAGCCTCAACACCAAAGAGTTCTGGTTTCTCAATTGGAACTTGAGGTACAACTGAAACAATAAATACGAGAATTATCTGAAATGGATTGTCAAAAAGACATATGTAAGACATGCATATTTATTATTTACACTATTGATATTCAGACTATTGTCCTCATCTTTGTTGTTGTTATCACAATGTTTCTGCCATTGTGCCCTCTGGACTTCATCAGGTGTATATCAATCTAGATAAACTACAGGGAATTCTAAATTGAACCCTTTATTTAATCTATGGGGGTAGACTGTTCTTGTTCCACTAGCCATGTCTAGCAATATCATTTTTCATGTTCAGTTGGCTGAGAAGGAAAACTTTGACAATGTATATGGCTCATGGTGTATTAAAAATATTTTCATGTACAATGTTAAAGTCATACATAATTGATACATGTTATGTTAGCTAAAACTGGTTGCCTAATATGAGTTGACAATATATATATATATGTGTGTGCACGAATAAAGACAAAAGGAAAACTTATTCCTATTGTCTTTTTACAGATATATTTTAATTATATCTGAAATTTATATGTATATATGTATATAAAAATATTTAAAAAAATTGAATTGTAGCCCACACACAGTTTGCAATAACAAAAGAAAAAAACACTTTTGCTTCAAGTCAAAGTCAATTTTTAACCCTGGAATTCTTTCCTTAAGCATATAAGTTGATTGTTATTGTTTTTAGCAGCTTATCAACCCTTTGTAGGTTATTTAAAGCCAAAACATATTTTGGGATTGTAAGAATAAGTGAATATTGTATTAGCAATATTTTTTAGATAATAATGATTTTCAGATACAAGTCTTACTACTTAACCCATAGCTGGAAGGAGAAGAAGGGAATTCATACCTTTTCC
Organism: Acanthosepion lycidas; assembly: GCA_963932145.1. Classification (NCBI taxonomy): domain Eukaryota; kingdom Metazoa; phylum Mollusca; class Cephalopoda; order Sepiida; family Sepiidae; genus Acanthosepion; species Acanthosepion lycidas. Next base: position 35,191,306 of record OZ010615.1, on the reverse strand, counting down.
AAAGTTATTTGAATGTAAGTTAATGTAACAAACCCAACTGGAATTCAAACACAGCTCTCCAATTTCCCATTTGAAGCCATTATCAATTACACTGCCCATACATCCAAGCTTGCAGCACCTGATATTCTCAAATGGTCACCCATCTAGGCACTGACCAAGCTGGATATTGCTTTTGGTGATTAGATGAGAACCAATGTTTCAATGTGATATGGCCATAATCCAGCATATAAGACAAGGTTGACTCCTGAAGTATTGGTTTGCCAAAAAATGAGTGGTAATAAAGATTTATACTGAATGAATTACTTTCATGAGACCAATTATCACTAACATGATCAATTCATGATACTTGCCAAAACACGCAAGATATGTGGCAGACATGATCAAAAGTGTTACTGAGCCTGTTTTTTTTTATTCATTTCACCCCAAGTATGGCAATAAAGCAACTAAGATGCAAGTTGTTTTGGAGTATGAGTGAATATGAGAAAAAAAAACTTTTTATCAAAGAGAGAATAATAAAAGAACAAGAATTAAGAAGACAAAAGATAACAATTGACAATGTAAAAAGCAGGAAGAAAGTTCCACAAGTGAGAAGTGTGAGAGAAGAAACTGTTAGCACAGGACTTATGGTTACATCTAGCCATTTCAACCATAAAATGGCGAAACCTTGCTGTCAATCTTGTACTGCACTTAAATTCATAAAATCTAGGTACCAAAGTGGAAAGCTTATCAGAATAATTATCATGAAAATATTTATAGAACAGGCACAGGGAAGCTATGTTACAGCAGTGGAAAAGTGACTGAATCTGAGATGATAGGTCAGGATCAATAATATTGCAGATTCTGTGTATTTTATCAAGAATCTTTAAATATATAGCAGAAGCACTAGACTATATATGGCAGTAATAATCAATGCATAGATGAATGGTAAACTTATAAATGTGTAAAATAGATTCTGACAGTGAACCAACTTTCCTAGGTCAAAGCTGGACTAATAGTTTCAGATTTTATTAACAGCTTATTATTGAATATATTTTTATTATGGTAATAAATAATTAATAATTAAGACAAATAATTATTATTTTGGTGAAAATTAATCATTATTTACTTAATAATGATGGATTAATAGGTAACAATACAGCAATTTTTTTCTCACTTAGGTTTTTGTTGGGTTTAATCCTATAGTGTCGCATGCATAAAAATGGTTTACTATAGCTTCCCTTCAGTTGGTAGGAAATATGACATGCATATAAGCCAAGGTGAGCATTTTATTTTCCTAAAAAAATTGATTTAACTGTGAGTTTTTACAATATCTGTCCTGAATTTCTGGGATGATCATTATTTATATTATATAAACATTTGTATTTTTGTTGCTGTTACCGCAACTGTAACATTTGTGTGCAGAAAATAGTAACCACGAGTTACGCCCCTTGATACAGGACATTCTTGAACAAGATTCTGATGTGGTATGAAATAAAAGAAAGCAATAAATGGTGAACTGTTTTTTCTCTACAGGGACTCTTTTTATTTCCATGTATGTTAATGTACATATTTTGTTCTACTTTTATTTTTCCTTTATTTCTCTTTTGTGGCTGCTACAAACCATACATCTATGCTTCGTTACTAGAAATATATGTAGTCATTTTGAAGGTGAAGACAGATTTTATGCATGGGAACTAGTAATCATGAGTTACGCCCCTTGATATAGGATAAAAGAAAACAAGAGCTCACTGTGAGATAATGATAAAATACACAATTTTTGAATATGCATACTTGGAATAAACAATTGTAGAGCAGATCTTGTCTTTTATACTGAATCTCTCCACATGGAAATATTACAACACCATTTTAGCAGTTGTGCTTTCTCGGCCTTCATCAGGTGCTTGTCAATCTGGGTAACCTTGAAGGAATTTTGAACAAAACACTTTATTTAATCTATGGGCTTAGATTGCTCATGTTCCATATCTAGAGATATCTTGTCTAGTTCTTATTTTAGTACTGCTCAGTTATTGCTTGTTCTGTTTCCAACAATACCCACAGGGAATTACAAACTGAATTCTTTATTTAATCTACAGGGGTAGATTATTCTAGTTCTGTTATCCATGTCTAGGCATATCTCGTCTAGTTCTTATTTTAGTACTGCTCAGTTATTGCTCACCCTACTTCCACTGAGTTCAAGGGCACACTGCCAAGCCCAGTAATTAAACTCACAATTACTATGTCACTAAGTTCCAAAATCAATGCTTTGATCCATTTGACTATTGTTAAAGTATAACTAAAATTTCATGAATGTAATTTTGGGGAGTTAAGAGATTGCATGCCACTACATCAAATCACTCAAGATGATGACTTACCTCTGCTTCGGTTATAAGATACAGGTACAGAAGGTTCAGACACACTCTCTGAACTAGTTTCTGCACGGATTCGAAACAAGTAGTCATGTCTTGGTTTCAAACCCGTTAATTTATATGAAGTACTCCTTACACCGCCAACCACTCGCTTCCATTCTCGGGAGGGAAGTTCCTGGGATTCTATAACATAAGTGTATTCTTTTCCAATGGATGGTGATCTGGTTGGCCTCCAGGCTAATTTCAAACCTTTTGATTCAACATCAACAATCTGTGGAGTTTCAATAGGTCGTTTAAGACCTGAAATAAAATAAAAAAAGACATTTGTCATACAACTGATTTCATATTAAAAATTGCATATATCATCTGTTAAATACATTTATTTTTAAATATTTATTTTATTATGATGTTCACCCTGTAAAAGGCCCAAGAGGTAGAGTGTTACAGAGTAAGAGGCACCACACCAAGCAATAAGATAATGCCACCAAGATGCAAAGGGCCACAAGTGAAAGAGAAGTAACTGATTCAGAAGGCGCCAGAAATCCAATCCTAAGCAGAAAACAAAGGATAATCCTTTACTCCTGCTCATAAGACTATGGAAGAAAAAAGGTAAATCAATAGTAAATAAAAGTTAAGAGTTTTAAGGTGAGACATTATAAGTATAGAGGAAGTAAACTTTAGAAGGAATCTCAAAACCCAATCCTAAACAGGAAACAAGAGATAAACCTCTACTCCTGCTCAAAAGAGTAGATGTTAGAAAGAATCAGAAACCCAATCCTAAACAGGAAACAAGGATGTTGTAACCTAGGGAAGGTTACTGAATAGAATAATCAAACAAAGGTTGGTAATGAATGATAATACTTAGGGCAAGAACAATACATATAAGATTCACCAGCAGTGCATAGAAGTAGTTAATTGCTAGAAGTGAGTCAAGTGAATTCCACAATGAATCTCCAACTGCAGACCAACATACAGTATTTACTACTGTATTTATGTGAATGGGGACATACCCATTATTGTCCATAGGTATGCTGCAACAAAGGGATAAGCCAATATTCCTGTTCAAAAAAGTATAGAGTTAAAGTTGACTTTAGAAAGAATCAGAAACCCAATCCTAAACAGGAAACAAGGGATAAACCTCTACTCCTTTTCAAAAGAGTATAGATTTGAAGTAGACTTTAGAAAGAACCAGAAACCCAATCCTAAACAGGAAACAAGGAATAAACCTCTACTTTTCAAAAGAGTATAGAGTTGAAGTAGATTCTAGAAGGAATCAGAAACCCAATCTTAAACAGGAAACAAGGGATAAACCTCTACTCTTCTACTCTTGTACAATGTTTAATAATGTATCAAATATATATTTATTGTGTTTATGTAACTGATATATGTAAAAAAGTGAATTATTTCATCAGAAATAAACTATCAATTTTTTTTCAAGCAAATATTTTATGGCTGTGAAATCTTTAAACATCAAATCCAGAACCTTATACAGGGTTATCTAAAAAAAAAAATAGAGCAGATTTCAAAAATTTAAAAATTTGACAGAAACTCATTCAACACATTACTAGATAGGAAAAGGTTCAAAGTTTATTATTTTAAGATTGTTCAACTTGTATGTAGTCAACATGAGCACTATGTGTTGCACTAAAACATTAAAACAGTATTCCAATTCTTGCCACACTCGAATCAATTGATTTAAATTTATAGAAAATCTGAAAAAAAAAAAACAACAAAAAAGAAGCATTTAAACAAGACTGAAATAAAATTTCATTTATTTTAATAACTTTGAACATTTTACTACCTAGTAATGTGTTGAATGTGTTTCTGTCTCTTAGCAATTGTTTTTACTAAATTTTAAAAATATGCTCTTATTCTTTAATAAGCCTGTATATTCATTTTAGAAAAGTTTCTGATAAAATATTACATTCTGTCTCTGAGATGAGGTATTATGATTACTTGGACCGTTATCCTCATCTTCAATGTTGGCAACACTGACCTGCACAATCACTGAAATTTTCGTAATGCTCTGCACAATGTAAACAAACTGGCGCCATATTTGTTATCAGCACGGTGATTTGAGCATGCCAAATTATTAGAAAAGTGTAAGAATTTAGTGAAAAGATGGGCCGTAAAAGCAGTTTAAGTGATGCTGAAAAGAAAACTATCACCTCAGAACTTTCAAAAGGTAAATCTACCCTAGAAATTTCTAAAATGATAGGGAGGTGTCATCAAACAGTGAAAAAGTTCACCGCCGACCCTACATAAGTACACAAAAAGGCAGATAAAGGCAAGCCGAAGGTTATTTCATGTCTTCTCATGTCATGACTTAAACGGGAGGCTACAAAGAACCCTGGACTTACCAGTCGAGAGCTTTTCAGTCGCATTGGGTAACCTACTGTGTCTAAAAGTACTCAATGTCGGTATCTGAGGGAAATAGCAAACACAGTCAAACCTGTATCAAAACCTCCGTTGACGAGAAATCACATTCAAAATCGATTGAAATGGGCCGAGGACAATATGAAGATTGACTTCTCTAAAGTTTTGTTCACAGACGAAACTCGAGCAACACTTGATGGGCCAGATAGATGGTGCAAAGGCTGGGTAATGAACAGACAGAATCGCCATCAGCGTTTGAGACTCCAACAAGGCGGTGGAGGCATAATGATCTGGGGTAGTATTATTGGAAAAACATTAGTGGGCCCATGGAGAGTACCAGATGGCATCAAAATGACCACTGATGCATACATAGCATTTATGAAGAAGCATCTTGAACCGTGGATGAAAAGGCAAAGAGTTGACTTCAGAAGGGCCATTGTTTTTATGCAAGATAATGCTCCCTCACACACTGCTCACAAGACTAATGAATATTTGAAACAGTTAGGCTTCGATGGAACTCGAAAAATGAAGTAGCAAGCAAATTCTCCAGATTTTAACTCAATCAAAAACTTTTGGAGCATCATGAAGCGAAGACTGTACGCCAACGGATGAAAATTCAGGAACAACGCTGAGTTGCGGGAAGCAATTCTTGACATACCTTGCGGCATTACAGCAGATGACATCCTACAATTAACAAATTCTATGGATCATTAACTTCTTCAAGTAATTTCAAAACAGGGAAAGTACATTCCCTATTAATTTGTTTAAAACTGTGCCTTTGTTTGTATCTGTTATTATTTGTTTGATTATCTTATTTATTAGCTTCTTTTGATCATAAACATTCACGTGCAACATTATTAAACGTTTTGTTTGCTCAATTCTGGGAATTTTACTAAACCTTTCTAATAATTTGCCGCGCTCAAATCACCGTGCTGATAACAAATATAGTGCCAGTTTGTTTATATTGCGCAGATCAATACGAAAATTTCAGTGATTGCACAGGTCAGTGTTGCCAACATTGTGTGAAAATTTTGTGTTAATTAATTGGTCAGTTTTTGAAATATTAGAAAAAAGTTATCTCAATAATAATTTGGCACGCAGTGTATATGTTGTTCTTGTTCTAAGTATTATCATTCATTACCAACCTTCATGTGATTATTCTATCCAATAACCTTCCTTAGTTTACAACAATAACAGTCCTAGTAATGTAAATAATGCAAATAAAACATCATTTTAAAAAATCTTTGACGTTTATGCTTTAATTTATGTTTTATTATTTTCTGCATTGGTTTGTTCAAGTTTTATCATTTTGAACATTGTTAAAACTTGGTGGCTGTTTAAAAAAATAATAGTGTTCCATGATGTTAAGCATGACAAAGAAAACATAAATAGGTTACTTACTGGAATAACGTGGAACCCAAACTGAAAGAGATGGTTCACTAAAAGCAAATGCTGTTTCTGCATGAACTCGAAAGATGTAATCTTTTTCAGGGTTCAATCCCGACAAGTGGTATGACGTGTGTGGGATCCTTGAAACAAATGGCCTCCACTGGGAAGATGGAGGCTCTTGAAAGTATATAGTGTAGGTTATGGAGAGAGTATCTCTCAAATATGAAGGAAGAATAGCAGGACGCCATGACAATCTAAGAGATCCAGCAGTCATATCAGATGCAATTGGTTCTTCACGGTGCATTGCTGGTGGCACTGCAATTAGAATAAATAAAGGGCCAATAAATATTTAACAGTATTTTTTTTATTAATGTACAAAGTTAACCTATTTTTGCCTTAATGTATTATCTTTTTAACACTTTTTTTTTAAATTTGGAAGCATAGAAATCATAAATCTCAAGTCAGTGTAGAACAGAATGAATAAACTTAATAAAGATATTCCTGGTAATTTGATTTATTGAGATGAAGTTGCCTAAAATGATGTGCTTTTGATCTATATGATTTAAAACAAAGAAACAATTAGCTTTCATGGATTTTTAAAATAAAATGTTGCTAAAATATATCATCTGAAAATTAAATGAGTAATTGTAAATACACTGGAGAAAGGAAAATAAAATAAAATCCATTTATGAATTCCAAAAACATTTGTAATGGTAATATTAAGCATTTCTTTATAAGGAAACATTCGGCATTGATTGACTGAGCAGCCAGTTCTACTGTTGGTCAAAGTTTAGAAAATCTTTCTCTTAAAACAATTTTTCAGGAAAACAGATTTCTGAAGTCCAATAGCGGTTTCCTCCCTAACCTTTTATTTAAAGTAGTGTGGAACATCAACATCTTGATTATGTCATTATTTTCTCTTTGAGTTAAATGTGACATCCATTTTAGCTGTTGCTAAAATGGATGTCACCTCAAGTGAAAAAAATCTCAGAATTAAATAACTGTGGATTCTTAAACTGTTTTTTCTTTCTCTTTATTTGTGTGTGTGTGTGTGTATATATATATATATATATATATATATATATATATATATATATATATATAAAATACCAATTGGTAATTTGTAGGGATAATTTCAATGAGGACATTAATCCAAAGAGAGCTCAATGTAAGTAACAGAGCAATATAATATTAATAAATAAAGACAATCCTTATTGAGCGAAATGGATTTTTTAAGCATTGTCTTTACTTATTATTATTATTATTTTATATATATATATATATATATATATATATATATATATATAAATAGGAATGGATTTTTATTTATTAATTCAACAGACTTTGTTATTTTTATGGATAGTTCGTATTCAAGTAGATGCTCTGTTTTATTTATTAGACAGTATATTTATTTTCATCTACTGGCCTGAATATTCAAGCAAGCCAATTAGAAAAATATGCACTCTCCAGCAGAGGTTTCTCTTGGCTACTAAAACTTGTGTTGTCAAAAAATTAACACTGGTTTAAAAAATACTTCTTTTGTTTATTCTTTTATATGCACTTGGTGAAAAATATCTATAGGGATGATAACTGGTTACTTTCACTATTTAACAACAGCTTTATAAAAATATACAATTTTCTAGTCATCATTTCTGGTAAATGAATATGTAACTACAAGGCTTTAAAGACTTTTCAGGGCATACACTTGCATAATTTACTATAGTTGCATTTCATAAATTTACTGGCAGAGGTATTTATTTTTTTTAAATTTTGTAGAATATAAAACAAATATCTGTTAAATATTAGCATTTCAGATTTTAATGGTAAGAAGTATTAGTTTTAAATAGGCCACACTTGGGGGGAATTTTTATACCAGTGTAAAGATGCACACCAGCATATAAGATGTACAGTAAAAAGTATTACTTTTAAATAGGCCACACTTGGAAGGAATCTTTACATTAGTGTATAAGATATGCAGTAAGTTTCAAGATGATAAAATTTAATTTTATTTAATAAAATAAGGATACATCTTGATGTATTAGATACAAAACTTGACTTACCTGCTCTCTTTTTAAGAATTAATGCACCAGTTGGCTCACTCAGACCAAATTCATTCTCAGCTCTTATACGAATAGCATAGTCTTTGTTTGGATGCAAGTTCTGCAGTTTGAAAGAGGTTGCCGAGATTCCCTTTGCTACAGTGATCCATTCACCATAAGGCATTTCCTGCAGTTCAATTCTGTATGTCACTGGTGCATAATCAATAATTCGAGATGGGATTTCAGCAGATCTCCAAGCGACAGAAACTGTATCAGAACTAATATCCACAATATATGGCAAGTCCTTCAACATTCTTGGTGGGCCTACAAACAATAAAATATTCCTTGATAGTCATGAAGTAGATAAAAAGAGAATAAATACTACTTTGCATTTGAAGATATTGTTTACAGATATCTAAATAGGAAAAATAAATATATAACTGCTACATGCCTTTCATGAATACTGGATGATTTTGTAGTTACAAAGTGGCAACATGGCTATAAAGAGCTCTGATAGGTGACAATATTCAAATTGTCAATATAGTGAGAAATTACCACATTATGCAGTACATTAAAATTTCATGTAGGTAGTTTTGATGAAAAAAATAAATTCATATTATCATTACAGAATTGGAATATTTAGTGGAATTGTAACCAGAAATAATAATTTTTTTACTATAGATTACAAATATCTTCCATATTACTTCAGATCACAAATATCAAAAGACAATTTATTTTTTATTAAATTTTTTGAAATGTTAATAGGGGGACCAGTTTGTTAAAGAAATTAATTGTAAAATGGTCCCCTATGGAAGCTAAAACAAAATATGCTCATACTATGTGATTTCTTAAAATGTACAAAAATATAATTTCTCAAATTCAGTGCTTAATCAACAGATGACAATATAAGAAAAAAAAATCACTCCAGATTACGAATTTAAAAAAAAAATTTTTTTCATTTTAAGAAATCACATGGCATGGCTATAGTTTGTTTTGGCTTCCATAGGGAGATGAATATACATATTAAACTGGAACCCCATGATTTTTATAAAATTGGAAAAAAAAATTTTCTTTGATATTAGTGTTCTACAATTCTCCATCAATAGTAATATAAAAAAAATATTTCTGGTTACTGTATCTATTGTCAATCTAGTGAAGAAATACCCTCATCTCTCCATAATGAATTTCATCACCATTTCAACCTAGCCATCTTCAAGAATTTCTCATAAAACAGCAGCTTTAAGTGCCTTCTGTTAAGTGATTACAATGATTTGTTTCTAAATTTAATTAACAAGAAACAAAGTGAAAATACAACAAAGTTTTTTTAAGCCAAATCCTACCTGCACGCCTTGCTAAATACACTGGAAGGGTTGCCTCACTCATGTCTTTTCCAATCATAGCTCGAACACGGAACAAATAGTCTTTGTCTGGTTTAAGACCAGAAATCTGATATTTCAAATCATTAATATCACGAGCAACAGTGTACCAAGATTCAGAAGGAGGTTCTTGGAATTCAATAATATACAGCAATCTGATCAGATCCTTCGAATATCCAGATGGTAGAATACCTGGCTTCCATGCCAGAGTCACAGTAGTGGCACCAATGTCACTGAGAAGAGGTTCATATAGTGGCATTTGAGGTGCTGATGAGTAAAAAGAATAATAATATTAAAATTTAGTGAACTGAAATATTAAAAAATAGTTATGTTTTTTCTATGAATATGAAAATAATGTTTACAGATTGTGACATCTATCAGAGAGATGAAATTTAAATTTTTATTATTGCATTATTCCAAAATTTGAACATATCAGCAGATAGCTATTAATGTCAACAACTGAACACAAATAGTTATTAAAAAAGAATTAGTAATTAATGTATAATATTATCCATAACTAGAAGTACAAGAATGTTGTTTTTGATAGAAGTTAAAAACTAACAATAAATATGTAAAAAATGCCTATATTGTCAAAAATTCCTTTTTCCACAATATAGCTATTTGTGCTATGTTATAATGCTTATTACTTAAACAATAAGAATACTGAATAATTTATTTTTAAACATTAAAGTACATTTAATCACATCTCTCTAATAGCTGTCATGATCTGTTAATAAAAATAACAAAAACATGACATTTTAAAATCTGCATCTGAAGAACAAATTATTTGACTAATTTTTAATATACATTTCCCTAATCTATAATTATTAGAATTTCATAGCTTTTAAAAAAATTTATTGCCTCTCCTTCAGAAACTAAATAATTTTTTTTTAAGTAGAGTATTTATTGACAAATGTGTGGTAGGGCAGGTTGATCTTTCAGTTTTTTTTTAGAAAATTAATGTTACACTTTATGTAAAAGCTGAGGTTTGATGTGATAAGTACTGACACTAAAAATTAGATTCATAACTTTTAAAACTTTTTGAGCACTTAGTTTTAAAGATTATCTGAAAAAATGTACAGAAATACCTAATTTCCATAGGTTTTTGCTTACAAACTGACTTCAAAATTTTACTATTTCAAGAATAAATTCAAATAAAGTTGATATTTGTTTGTATTAGACACATTGAATGCAAAAAAAATATTCAAACCAGAATTCTAATTATGAATCACCACAAGCAAAATATGCAACATTTTTACTTTATTCAATAAGTAAAAGATTACAAAAAAAGGTTACTCAATGAATAAGATTTCTTAGATCATTCGTTAGATTATAATTAATAAAAACAAAAAATAGATAAAAGTTCATATAACACCATAATTCTGCTGGGCACAACTTAAAGATAAAATGTTTTAAATTTGCATTGTTTATTGAAAATCATACTAAAACTTCTGCACTGTATAACATCATAATATTGCTAAATTCTTCAGTATAATTTCCATTTGAAGTAAATGAAGGTTTTATTTGATGACACAATGATTTAGTAATAATATGCTTGTACAATACATCTTGTCGATATACAATTTGTAAAGCTTCAGTAAATTATAAATTTTATAAGGCTGTGCTATAAGGCTTTCACTGATAACATGAATTAAACATGACAGTTTTGAACCTAACATTAATCTTTAAACGTGTCTCCTCAAAAACGGTAATGATTTGTAAAAAAACAATTTTGTGTCATTATTTATCATGTCAAACTTCAACTTTCAAATTAAATTCAATATCATGCTTCTAAAATCAACCTACCCTAATATGTGGTGTGGCGTCATGGATAATGACTCAGAATGTGAAGTAAGAGACCTGAGTTTGAATTCCAGTCAGGTTCATTACAATCACTTTTGCACAAATATCACCGGGAAAGATATGAATCCATCTCTTCTCCCCGTCTATGGGTTAAATAGCTAAACTGACTGAGTCCTATAGCCTTGGTTGATAGCCAGTCTCTCAAAGAAATGGCAGCCTACTGCAGAAAAATCTTCTGCCTAGTCAGTCATGAATCAAAGGAGACATGATTGCCCAAGTGTGTATCACGTATGGCACTTAACTGACTACATTAACTGACTGATTTATTGACTACACATAAAGCAGAACATTTTCATCCATTTTTGTGTTATCAAATTTCAGAGAATTCTAAAATACAAAAATCTTACATTTCAAATAAAAATCCAAAATTTTGAATAAAAATATTGATTTAGCCTTAATAATATTTTCACTTCTCTTCTTTTTTTGCTGAATTTTAGTATCAAAGAGCAGATCTTTCATTCTCAGTAAAAGTTAGTAACTTTACATTAATTAAATATGCTTCTGATTTTAAAATTTTTACTTGTTTAATTATTTGTATATTTTTGATTTCTTTATAAAGAATAAATGAGTGTATTTACTGTTTTTCATAGAGATTTTTCCTTATTTTTGGTCCTTGGCAGTTGCCTTATTTGATTAGCTATAATTAAAAATCAGTATAAAAAATTATATATATATATATATATATATATATATATATATATATATATATATATATATACTTTAAAGATCAGGAAATCAGTTGAATTTTCTATCTTGGTTTCAACCTTATGGTATCCTCAGGTAATTTTTAATAAGTGATCTCTTAATGCTTTATTTAAAAAACAAAACAAATGTACAATGTTGGGTGTAATAGAAAGGGAGGAGGAGGATGTAAAGAAGAAAGGGGAAGAAAAGAAAAGCAAGTGTATTATTAAAGTTTTTTTTTGGGGGGGGGGGGGTAATTGAAATGTACATTTTTTTTAAAATCCAGCCTAATATGTGCTTAAGAGGAATTTTTTAATATGTATACAAGGACTCAAGTTATTTTTTCTTTTCTTTTATTTTTTTTCACACATGTATTGAGCACTTTTTTAATACCACTGATTCCTGGTCTGATTCAACTCTGATGATTTACCTTTTATGTATTATATATATATATATATATATATATATATATATATGAATGATAGGATAAAGAACAAATATGAAATGTTTATAAATCTAACATATTCTTACCAGGTCGTCTCTGTAGTGAAACAGGGAATGTTGGTTCACTCACGCCACTTTCAGTTTGAGCTTGAATTCTGAATCTATAATCATGATCTGGCTTTAGCCTCATCACACGATACTCAGGATGTGTAATTCTGCGAGCTACAGGTATCCAATCAGTGTTAGGATATTCTTGCATGAATACACTGTAAGTAACTGGGTAGCCTTGGTAAGAAGGTATTTCAGCAGGCTTCCAGGAAAGATTCACAGAATCTGTTCCAATTGGTGTAAGGATAACATCACTACGAGAAAGCCTAGGAGGAACTGGAGTAAAAGAAAATAAAAATTAATAACACATTAAGAAAACAGAAATATTAAGATTTAATATTTGTAAATAGATTTTCATTTTAAGTGATTGTGGGTTACCTCACTTCGTTTAACCAAAAATGCCTGTTAGGTGGCACTTTTTATGTCTATAAAAAGACAAACATTTCCTTCTCTTTCTCTTAATTCTTATGTCTCGATGTAGTCAAATATAGATAAAGAATGGTACTGCTTTGCTTCCTTGGTTCATGGTCTATTTGAACTCACTCACTCACACATATATATATGCTTGTTTCACACACCCACAAAAATGCATATTCTTGTAGCTAGTTTTTAATGTTTTTTACCTTTGGTTTCAATTGTGTACCCATGTAATTCCTTTTGTTAATAAGATGCATTAATTATAGTTCATTTTAAATTTCATGCTATATATTTCTTATTTTTACCTGGACTCACATGAGTTTGCCAAATATTGTTTGCAGGTCAAATGTTCCAGGAGCCATTAAACATTTACTAAAAAACATCTACACCTCACAACCAAAGAGCTGATTCCCACAAGATATATCCCAGATAATGTTGGATTATATATATTTGCAATAAACAATGTCAGTTTTATATAATTTATCTAATCAGTGAGCTAAATCACCCCATTCTCATAATTCAAAATTCCCATTAACTCACCCCAAACAAGGCAATAATGCCACTAAGGCACAAGGGTTTACTATGTAACAGAATATGAGAAAAAGAAAAACATTATTAAGGAGAGAAAACAATAAAAGAACAGGAACTATGAAGACAAATGATAATGATTGACATTGCATTTAAATTTTTGAAGATCAAAGTTGTCTGAAAAGCAAGAAATGTGAGAGAAGAAACTATTAGCATAGAACTTACAGTTACATCTAGCCATTTCAACAGTAAAATGATGAGACCTTACAGCCAATCTAGGAGTATGCTTAAATTCATGAAGTCTAGATATCAAAGAGGAAAACTCATCAGAACAATTACCATGAAATATTTATAGAAAAGGTACAGGGAAGCTATGTTAGGGTAGTGGGAAAGTGACTGATAATATTTCAAATTCTTCTTTGGATTTTATCAAGAATCTCTGAATACATAAAATTATTATTTCAATAATCAAGAGATAATAGAAGAAATAACATCTCTTTGAATCTGGTTACTCAAATTTCAAAGAGTTCATTCATTTCAGATGTGTAAGTAGCATAGTGGTTAGTGGTACAGAAACTGGGATTGTCATGGTGAGTTCAAATACTGGCCAAGGGTGTTCATTTCTGCACAATAACCTTCAAGTATGAATCCATTTCTTCTCCACTCCAGCTATGGGTTAACCAGCAAGACAAGCTGGACTCATTAGCCTTTGGTTGGCAATCAATCTAGAAAGATAATCCTAAATTCAAATCCTGTTGGATATGAGGCTGTCAACTCGGCCCTGTAACAAACCTACTTGATATGGAAACTACAGCAACATTAGTGTATTGAGGCTGTGGCCTGATACTCCACATGAAGTAAGAAAGATTTATCTCTTTCTTTCTCTCATCAATTATCCTAGAAATGCTGAGTGAACATTCTTTTACAAAGACTCAAGTTTGTTTTCATAATAAAACAATCAGTTTCCTTTACTATTATTTTCTATATCATGAACATACACATTGATCCCAGAACACATACCTTCATTTGTATTATACTAGACTATTTTTCTTATCAGAATCCATCTTGTGCATTTATAAAGCTACTATTTGCCCATGCATCAAATACTCTTAACATATGTCTCAAGAGTCTTGACAAAATTCAAAGAAATGTCTGTATGATAATCGATCCTGATCTTGATTTCAGTCATTTTCTCAGTCATGACATGTCTTCTCTCTGTCTTTTCTACAAATATTACATGGCAAATGTTCTAATGAGCTTTTTCCCTTAGTGCCATGACTGCATAAATTTAAACACAGCTAGACTGGCAACGAGGTTCCACTGTTTTACTGTTGAACTAACTAGATGCAACCATCTCTATTCTAACAGCTTCTTTTCCCACACTTCTTGCCTGTGGAATTTCCATCTGATTTCATTCCTCTCCGCCACCTACAATCTTCAAAAATTTGAATGCAATGTCAATCACCAACTTCTGGCTTTCTGATTTTTGTTTTTTTTAATATCCTTTCTCTTCACTAAAGTCATCTCATTTTCCTCCCCCCCCCCCCTGTAACACCCTGCATCCTAGTGGCATTATTTGCTTTGCTTGGGAAGGAATAATTATATATATATGTATACACACACACAAACACGATGCGATGGGTAAATTGTCGCCATTTCATATTCTTAATTTTACACATGCATGTTTTTAAATTTATCAACTGCACAGTATAGTAGAATCAATTGGGCACTGTCTGTGTGAAAATGAGCACCAAGGCACAATTCATTCCACCAGAAATTTGAAAAGTGCATGCTGTACTGCTTGGCATTCATGCTGAAAGCTACAATTTCAGGGTGTTTGGGTGTCGGTCTGAGGATTCAGAAGGAGTTGAATGAATCCAATGGTCATTACGACAGTATGGTAGCTCGGAAAACTCAGTCTGATCATTCTGATAAGAAAAGAACTCCTGAATTTGTTGGTGACAGCCTCAGACTCAACTCGGAGGTCTACATCAAGGGCCTTGAGAAGGTAGTGCTGCCCTAGGTCAAGAGGGTGTCAGGCAACAGAACTCTGCTCCATGCTACACAAGCAGGAGAACCCAGTCATGGCTCTCAGACAATTTCTGCAACCACATCACCCCTTACATCTGGCCACCTAACTCCCCAGACTACAACTGTCTTGATTATTATGTGTGGGGTACAGTTGAGTGAGAGACCAACAAAGATGAACTGAAGGCAAGGATTATGGCAGCATTCACCAACTTAAAAAAGAAAACTGTCCATAAGAGTTGCAGAAGATTCCGAAGTCATCTGGAGGCTGTGGTTGATGCCAATGGCAGTTTTATTGAATAAATTTACTCTTTGCTATTTCATGATATTTTTGTGTAATTTTGGTAAATATATCTGTTAAAATGAGATGTCAGTCTTATTTTCATTTTTGTTTAATTTAGACGACAATTTATCCATCGCACACTGTATACATGATTAATACAAATATAAACTTTATCACTTAGCTGATTGATATTATATTCAGCACCCCAACTCCAAACTTTTGTTGACAAACCTCTTCGTAATCATTCAGACCACTGATCAGGAGGTATCAGCAAATTGTCTGCTGATTTTCTCATTTTTATATTAAGTTACAAAAATAATTTATGATCTTTTTATTGGTGTTAAGTTGATTTTTTCTTTGTGTGTGTGTGTGTGTGTGTGTGCACATGTGTAGAATGTCATGGTTATTTCATTCTTTTCATATTTTTTTTAACTATTCCTTTGCCTTCTTTTGTCTCTCTTTTGGCTTTGAGTGTCAAAGATAATGAGTGTGTGTGTGTATATATATATATATATATATATATATATTCTTTATTTTAGGATATTACATCAAAAACATGTCTAAAAATGCTACATAATTGCAGTCATGTTTTGATGTGAATCAACACATCTCATCAGGCATTAGTAAATTAGAGTTATTTGCTAATGCCTGATGAGATGTGCTGATTCGCATCGAAACACGACTACAACTGAGTAACATGTTTTTGATCTTATATCGTAAAATAAAGAATGAATATTGC
The DNA here is from genome assembly GCA_963932145.1 of Acanthosepion lycidas. Taxonomy (NCBI): domain Eukaryota; kingdom Metazoa; phylum Mollusca; class Cephalopoda; order Sepiida; family Sepiidae; genus Acanthosepion; species Acanthosepion lycidas. The sequence continues at coordinate 35,174,687 of OZ010615.1, read as the reverse complement.
TCTACTTAGTATTGAGGCCTCTTTTAAATTGAATGTTACAATCATGATCCTATATATACATTTAGGAAAATATGACTATACTATTTGTTGATATGTAAATTATACAAAATTATATATCGCTATATTATATATATATATATATATATATATATATATATATTGAGTTGGTGCATAATTATCAGGCATTTTTGTAGGCAAGTTATATGTTAATAAAAATTGCTGTTTTGTTTACTTTTTTTAATAAAAATATTTTATTCTCAGGTTATAAAAATGGATGTCAATAATCATATGCTCTGGAATAATCATTTAAAAATGTTATTGTTGAATGGTTATGTTTCTTTTTTCATAATAAATATTGTTTTAAAAACGCTTGATAATTATGCACCAACTCTCTCTCTCTATATATATATATATATATATATAGAAAGAGAGGGAGAGAGACAGAGACACACACACAAACTGTAAACCTTTGGTATGTTGATTCCACTTTCTGCATTGATAATTGTTATACTGCCCACACATTCCTTTGCATATACAAGCAAACTACATGCTACTTTATGGAATAGACTTCCAAGAGGATGCTTCCCTGATCACGACAACTTTCTTGAGTCAAGTATTAGCTATCCTACATATCTTCATAATCTGTACTCCCTCCTCTTACATCCATACAACAACATCATTCAGTAACCCTCTACCTTGAATAGCTCTTGGGCCTTTTACTGTCTGGAGAATTAGTAAAAACAAAAAAAATGTACTGAACAAGAGATTTATAAAAAATATTGTAACTTACCAGGTTTTCTGTACAAGCCAACTGGTAAAGTTGGGTCAGTCAATCCTGCTTTTGTGTTGGCACGTAGACGGAAGAAGTAATCAAATGTTGGTAATAGATTTGTAACCCTGAAAAAGTTGCCTTTAATACCCCTGCCAACTTCCTTCCAAGTGTAACCAGGAACTTGTTGAATCTCAATCACATAGTCAAGGATATCATAATCTCTATCAAAGGACGGCAGAGATATTCGTTTCCACCTCAGAGTTACTGAATCACTGGATGGTTCCGTAATTTCAAGATTACTTACTGGTGGTTTGATGTGGACTAAAAAGAAAAATTGCAAGGTTTTAAAAAAAATTATGATTTTTTTTTTTTGTGGAGAATTGTATATCAGAATGTAATTTTTATATATGTGCATATTGTAGTATTAAAAGCTCAGAAAATACAATAGTTTTCATTAAAATTATTTAATAAAATATTTTAATGAAAACTATTGTGGTATTTTCTGGACCTTTAAAGGATTTCTTTAATATCTAATATTATATATGGCAGTGAATTCTGGAAAATCGCATCCCAGATGAAGAAGTGACTTGAGACAAAATAATGCAGTTCTACAGAAGGACGTTGAGAGTACCATAAACTGAACATGTCAACAATGACAAAATTTTAAAGATAATGGAAATAAAAAGGATACATGCGTAATATCAGGAAGAAACAATTTGAAATTTCTAGATCACATAATAAGGGAAGCGCTTAGAAAATGACACTGAAAAGATATACTGAAGGCAAAAGTGATAGAGGAAAGCAACACATAACCTACCGTATGAGCTTGTGTAAATAGTTGATAGAAAAAGCATTTACAAGATAGAGCAAAAGGACACACTTAACTAAGTATATACTACAAAAGATAGGAAATTGTGGAGAGCCATGATTGCTAACATTCTGAAGGGATAAGACAAATAGAAGAAAAGTATCTAATATTTGAGAAATCATTTTTCATTTTAACAATTTAAAATATTGAAGTTTGTTTTCCTGAAATTAACTATTTAGATTCATTGAGAAAAACACAACAGATGATACATTTTCATCATGTATTCACAGTTAAAATATTATTTTCAGATAAAGATTTTAACTGAATGCATGTTATCCTTCCATAATAACTATTATAAGGATTCATCATTATAACATGATTATTTCTGAATCACATCTTAAGTCTATCAAAATTATTCTAAATTCTCTAAAACTTCTGACTGTTTAAAAAGAAAAAGGTTATTTTTATTTCATAAATGTTCTACATATGATTTTTTTTTCTTTGACAAAGATGAAAGCGTAATATTCTGGGTGTGGAAGAAATCCCTCCAACATAATAAGACATTAGCTAGATTGTGACTAATGTTTTACCATTATGTGGGAGGTATTTCTATCACACCCTATATATTATTTTTTCTTTTAAATATAAAAAATTTACATAATTTTAGTGAATACACACATTCAAGTCTGGCAAAGAAAGGATAAAATAAGCCCTTGTCATCAGTATTATAACCTCACTTCTCAAAAATTATATATATATATATATATATATATATATATATATATATATATATATATAGTATATCTGTGAAAGGACAAAATGAATAAAGACAAAAGGAAAACTTATCTTAGCCAACACATTTCGTCCTCTGAGGGACTTTATCAAGGCAAATGTAATGATTTTATTTTGTGACAAGTATTTATATACAAGAGCAGGAATGTGATTGGTTTTTCAGAATTTCTGTACCACCCAAATTTTTTTAAAAACCAATAACATCTTTGCTCTTATACATAAATACTTGCTACAAAATAAAATCCTTACATTTGCTGTGATAAAGTCCTTCAGAAGACAAAACACGTTGACTCAGATAAGTTTTCCTTTCATTTTGTCCCCATATATATATATATATATATATATATATATATATATACACACACATATATAAATAACTTCCATTAGTCATTTAAAAGATTAACATTTGTCACATTTTCAATTTTGAGAGATACAGACAAAATGATACTGCTTCATTTTTTTAACGTAAATTTATGGAATGTAATATTAAGTTAATTGTACAAGAAACAGTCAAAATTATTAAGCAATACAGGTATTGACATTAAGAAGTTGTCTACTTACATCTCTGTTTGCTGACAGTAACAGGAGGTGTTGGCTCACTTAGACCATATTCACTCAAAGCTCTAACACGGAAGTTGTAATCACGCTGTGGACTGAGATCTGAGACGTAATAACTAGTAGTGGGCACTCCACTAACCATGGGATGCCAATCAGCATAAGGAGAGTGCTGGGACTCAATCATATATAAAAGAGGTTCATCTTTGCTGTCAAATGGTGGAATATCAGCCTTTTTCCATCTCAGATGAATTGATGTTGGTTCGTATTGTTCAACATCCAAAAATTCAATAGGTTGTCTTGTCTTGGCTAAAAATGTATGAAAAATGTAAAATTAATTTTATTTACAAGATATTTTGAGAAGTTAACTATATGAAATAAAATTCCTTTAGTTTTTTTTTATAGTGATGTTCATCTTATACAAGGCTCAAAATCCACTCGGGATAGAGGATTACAAAGAGGCACAGTTGACCCTACACTTGAACAGCTTAAGATTGTAGTAATCATGAAAGCATCTTCTTGAGCGTCAGTTCCACAAAGCAGTAGAACTTACATCTTACCAATTTAATATGAAGGAAATGATGGTAGTTTGCTACAATATGCTTGGTATGCTGTGTCTTAGCCATGAAGGTTAAAACTGGTGGAAGTAAGGAATATAAATTGTTTGAACACTTTCCATGGAAATAGAGCAGTGAGAGGCTTGCAATGAATTGTCTGTGAGAAAGGGGTTGTAAAGTGGAAAATAATTTGTCACCCACAAGGATGCAGAGATGCTTTTGAGACTGAAAAGTGAAGACTGGGAAGATTCTGCCCATATATGGCAGCAGTACTGTTTTTGGCCTGATCTGGTTCTGGTAAAGGTAGCAGATAGCAGGAGGAATCAGGTATTTACTGGAGTGATACAAGGAACCAACGATTTTTCCAACATGATGGATCATATGTATGAGTTTCACTTGAGGTCTGAGTTTAAGTCTCAATATCAGGTGGATAACACTAAAATCTAGAAAATGTTTACCTCCAGTATCCTTAATAAACAAACAATCCAGGAAAGAAGATACAAGAGTTATACCCTGAATGCATATATCCTGTCTACCCATAAATCAAGACAACAGAACTTCTCGTTGAGTCAAAAATATCATAATGGACTGTGAATTCAAGTACTGAGATAAGATCACTTACATATGGGGATTACAAGACCAACTGATAAAGTGATCAAAATATTAGATGCATTGTGCTAAATTTGTACTGTACCAATGTGAATTTCATATGAATATTTAATTCAGTAAATATCTGATATTCATTTGATGATAGTAAGATGTTTTTTCTTCTGTGATTTTTTTAATCATTTCACCCCATGCAAAGAGGGAATGCCACTAGTATGCAGGGGATTACAAGGAGCAAAAGTCAGAGAAAAGACTGAGTATAGAGAGTTTTGATGAAAGGATAAAAGAGGAACAGGATTCAAGAAGAGAAAAGATGGTGACTGATGTTGCATTTAAATTTTTGAAGATTGTATTTATCAAGGAAGCAAGTTATCAGAAGGGAGTTCCACAGGCAGGAAGTGCAAGAAAAGAAGCTGTTCAAGTAGAAGTGGTGGTTGCATTTAGTTATTTCAACCATAAACAGGTGGGACCTAGATGCCAATCTAGTGGCATGCTTAAATTCCTGCAGTCAAGGCACCAGGGAAAAAAGCTCATCAGAGCAGTTGCTATGGAAATATTTGCAGAAAAGAGAGAAGGGAGCTACATCGTGTCAGTGAGATGCCAAGTCAGGATTGATTACATTACAGATCCTTCTTTGGATTTTGTCAAGAACCTTGTGATGAATAGCAGGTGCACCATACCAGATATGCCAGCAGTATTCAATGCACAGGTGAATGGTAGATTTGTAAGTGTGCAAGATGGATTTTCTTTGCATTTGATGTAATCACTCCATTTCAGGTCAGTTGAAAATGTGCCAAGAAGGTACAGAGTGTTGCTCTCTAGGAGTCAACCATGATGGTAAGCAGAAAAGTTTCTCCATGGTAGTTAAATGAGAGTGTTTTTGTTTAGGAAGCATTAAAATTTGCAATCCATTTCCTGCCCCAGTTAACCACTGATTGGAGGTCCTTTTCAAAGGCAGCAGCCAGATTTACATTATCAGCTCTGACAGATTTGCTATTGAGACAAGATTAAATGGTAGTGTCATCTGCATAAATACCCACTTGGGAAATGAAGGAATTCAAATTTATAATATCTTATGCTTTTAGTTATTTACATATGGCATCGCAGAAGATTCCACTTAGGTAACAGACTCAAACAAAAACTTTTTCCTTTGTTTTTTTTTTTTATTTCACTTACTTATAACTTCAATTATTATAACATTTGCTGAAATACTTATAAACAAAGAATTACCAAGAGTCCTGTACAATGAGGTAGCTGGTGATGGTTCAGTGACTCCAAGTGAAGTATGTGCCCGAACTCTAAACCTGTAATCTTTGGATGGCTCAAGATCTTTAATAGTATAAGTTGTAGATGGGATACTGGAGGCAATTTCATACCACTTCATCTCTGGGGGTTTCTGCATTTCAAGCATGTATAACAAAGGCTCATCACCATGACGGAAGGTTGGGATATCAATACGGTTCCAGCGGACATGGACTGAAGTTGGTTCAACATCATATATTTCAGGACGTTCAATTGGTATTCCAGGATAGACTAGAAAAATTTGGAGTAAAATAAATTAGTTTGTATTCTCGGTTATCAGAAAATATAAGTATTGAAAAAATAAAAGTAATACATGCATTAACTATAAAATAAAATAAGTGTTAATAAGAATGGTACACAATGCTCAAACAATTATTCTTCCTTTTAAAGTTTTTATATGATTGTGAAAGAAATGTGTTTTTGTTATTTTCATCAGAATCTTAAAATAATGGTTCAAACACAAAAGGAAACCAACTGTAGTTTAAAATTATTTGCAAATAAATATTTATTAAAAGTTTAATTTGAATCTTACGATATAAGTTAAAACAATTACAAAGTTAAATATATATATATATATATATATAGGTAAAGATGTGTTTGGTAATCTGTATGGATAATTCCATGGAGGATATAATCCAAAGAGCTCAATGTAAAAACAGAGCAAATATTAATTATATTAAGAAACAGACAACTTTAAGGGTTCATAGTAATTATAACTTATTTCCTTAGAATCAAAATTCAATTCTAATTCCTCAGATCAACATTTTCATACAAATAAATGGGTGATAAATATTCCAGGTATAAGAAGAATTCAGTATTATTATTTTTAATTTATGAACACGTGGTTGAGGAGGAAGGTTTAAATTGGTGGCAGAAGGGGTTGGTGGCGGTGGGGGGGAGGGGCGAAAGAGATATATATTTCTCGAAAGAGAAAAGGTGATTGAGGGAGTGGAAGATAAAAGATATATATATATACATATGAATAAAAACAAAAGAAAAACTTTTCTTAGCTTGACACATTTATTCCTCCAATGGACTTTATACTTTATCAAGACAAATATGAGAATTTTGCTTTACAAAAAGTATTTATAAACAGATGTAAAAATGTTAGTTTTTCAGAATTTTTAAATTTATGGATGCTCATAAATATACATCAGACTAACTGAAAGTCAAGGTAAATTATGGAAGATGCTAAGTGATGTAATTTAATGTCTAATAAATGAAAGTAAGTAAATGTTGTTATTATTGTTGATTTTTTATAATGTATATATATATATATATATATATATATATATATGTAACTCCAAATATTCACTTGGATACTCATGTTTGAGTAGATTTTCCATTTTCTCAACAGTGTGAATTACATCTAGTGGCTTGCACACATTTGAGAGACTTAATAAAGAAAATGTGCTCTCCAGCTGTGTTTGAATCCACATCCCTCATTGTCAGGGAAACCAATCATCCAGTGTGCTTTAGACCACTCAAACACATGTATTGACTAAAATAACATTTGGAGTAATAAGAAATAATGATGGATTAAAAATAAAAATCCATTATTTCCTTAGAAATGTGTATATATATATATATATATATATATATATATATATATATATAGATAGATAGATAGATAGATAGATAGATAATAAATGTGAATGTCAGCGTGTCACTGTGCCACACTTTTTCAACTTTACTTCTAGAGACCATAGCCCAACATATCATACCATTTTGAAATCAGGCCAGCTCCATAAGCAAATCGAAAACATTCCAGACCAAATATGGACCCACAATCCTGAAATTTTGGATTCCCAAGTTTTCATTACTGCCATTATTTTCAGCAATTTTTTTATGTGATTTTTTGTGACATTTTTGGTAAGATAACAATTATTATAATCTGGAAATAAATTTGGGAATAATTGAAATTGTGAAATCCAGCAAAAGTCACCTATGAAATAAAAATGGTTGTTTGTACAGAATGTAAGGACCTACATACATCAAATTGTCTTTAAATTAAGCAGTTGCAGAAGAATAATCATTGAACATTTAAAAGGTAAGCTTAAGTATTAATGCAATACTTAAGTGTTGTGATCAATTTTGAGTTCTTCTGTAGTTTGTTGTTGTCTATCACATCTACTCCTCCTTACCTATTGTGATGAAGGCCCAATCAAAAGCTCTTCACAAGAGCTAGTTTAAATGCCACTTTAAGTGTCACTTAAGCTAGTATATATATATAAATTCAACATCATTTACTCACTTTTGTTTATTAGACATTAAATTACTTATTGTCACTTAGCATCCCCCAAAATTTACATTGGCTTTTCTGTTTACCAGATGAATATTTATTAGCATCTCTTAATTCTAAAAATTTTGAAAAATTAACATTTTTACTTTTGTTTACAAATACTTCTTGAAAATAAAATCCTTACTTTTGCATTGATAAAGTCCTTCAAAAGGTGAAATGTGTCACCTCAGATAAGTTTTCCATTCGTTTCTATTAATATACATGTGTGTGTTTGTGTGTGTGTGTGTGTATATATATATATATATATATATATATATGATAAAAGTATAGTTTGAAGGTATGTTATATTTATGGGTAAAAGTGCTCAATATCAGAGATTATATATAATCTCTGATATTGAGCATAAAAGTCAGTCACACTTCAGACATCTACATATTCATTATATATATGCATGCAAAGTTATACATAAAGAGTATCTGCTGGACAAAGAGTCAGCTCTTCTTTATAATATAGATTGAAATGTGTCAGAAATAAGTGGATCACCCAACATTTTAGAAATGTAATGGAAATATGTAAAGGAGACAAATTTTTACAAAGGATCTTTAAAACAGTGGCAGACTGGGTCAAATAATATTGGTTACAAAGAGACAAAGCTGACCTACCCATAACTACAATCCTATCATTTTATTTTCATAATGAATAAAAAATTAAAAAAAAATACACATGGAAAAAAAAAGTGTACAATTACAACTTTTATTGAAAAAAAATGTACAATTCTTAGTAATTATAGTGTACATATTACTGGCAGTAGATACTAAAACTAAATACAGAATGTCATAACTGAATTTTCATTTAGTTTTTTTTTAATTTTATGTAATTGGTTGATATTTTTAAATATTTTACTGTGCAATTTAAACATTAACAGAAAGTTCAAAAACACAAAAGAACATTAAATGCAGTCCACTATGTAAAGAGTAATCATTTGTGTTCAGTAGATGATTGTGCAAATCTGCCAATAATTGCTTCTGTATCCAATTCATCAAACAGTGCCTTTCTAATGGATAGAAACATGTAGGATACCAAATTCTCCTCAGAAAGTGAATTAACCTTGTCATGATGATCTTTAGCTTTGAAAATGTCCTCTCACATAGGACTTGAGTAACTGATAGTGCGCAAATAACTTTATAAAGTTCTTATTACTTTTTATTACTAAAACAGTTGTCTGTGTTTGCTTCTTTATTGTTATAATATATTATTATTTGATGTAGATGGGGCCACTTGCCATCAGGCAAGCAGCACTTTAACCAGTCTGCCATTGCTTTCAAACTGTATTATTTGACATGCAGCATGCAAATAAGGTATACAAAAATGAGATGATATCTCTTTGAATACTCTACCTGGATATTTCTCCCAATCAATGGACACTCCTGAAGACACAGTACATCAACAAATGACATGAGAACAGAAGCCTATTGTTTGTATTTATCAAATATATTTTTAAATATATAATTTTTTTAAATCAAGGAATTTGCACAATTGATTAAACAGATATATTATTGATAGAATTACATTTATTAAATTATTTTTTTTTGATATTTCAAATATAAATGAAAGAGTTTAAATAAATTTTATTTAATATATTTTTTAAAAATATTTGACAATTTTCGCATTGAAAAATTCAGGATTTTAGGTTGATCATTTTATTATATGCCTGTGAACGAGCATATACCCCAGGAAAATGATAAACCTATAACCTGCATGTCTGTGCAAAAAGAAATATTTAATGATTGACCTTCAAAATTTATTGAAACCTCTTGAGATATGATTAATATTTTTTTAAATCATTTCATCCCAAGCAAGGCAGTAAAGCCACTAAGATACAAGGAGTGACTGAGTGTGAAAGAATAAGAAAAAGATTATTGAGGAGTGAGAACAATTAAAGAAGAGGACTCAAGAAGACAGTAAATAACAATTGACATTACATTTAAATTTTCAAAGATCAAAGTTGGATGGAAAGCAAGAAGCTGGAAAAGAGTTCCACAAGTGAGAAGTGTGAGAAAAGAAACTATCAGCATAAAACCTAAGGTTACATCTCACCATTTCAATTGTAAAATGATGAGACCTTGCTGCTAGTCTAGTACTATGCTTAAATTCATAAAGTCTAGATACCATAAAGCAAAGTTTATCAGAACAATAACCATGAAAGTAGTTATAGCATTCTCCTTGATGACTGGAAATATTGTTCCTTTTTAAATGGGATTTGATTTTTGAAGAGAAAAAAAGATCTAAGGAATATGGTGGTTGTTATACCTGGGGAATATTGTGCTTGACCAAAAACTGCTGCACAAACCATAGTCACCAATAGGACCTCAGTGATGTGGTGAGATGACCAAACTTTACACACTTTCCTTTCAAGCACTGGTATATACAACAGAAGTAAGAACTTTATAACTTAGTGTGTATGCACAACAGAGTTCAAGGTGCCAAGCAGCTTAATTCTGCATACCTCATAATGAAAAAGAATAATGAACTGTTTGAAAATATGTTTGATAATATGATTAAAAACATTTCATTTCTCAAAAGATTTCAATTTTATGCAGGTCAACCATTCAAAACAGAAAACATGAGTAAAACAAAGAAACCTATAAAATAAATATTAAAATCAACGTACCTTTAGCTCTTTGTAATGTTATTGGGTATGTTGGTTCACTAAGAACACCATGATCAATTTCTGCCCTTACACGAATCATATAATCTCTGTCTGGACGTAAGCCATGAATGTAATGGCTTGTGTCAGGGATGCGACTAGCAAGAGGGACCCAATCTTCTTTGGGGAGTTCCCTCATTTCCAAACGATATGTGTAGGGAGTGCGCCTATAGGATTTTAAGTGAGGAGAAGTGTACTGCATTGGTCTCCAGGCTAATCTCATAGATTCCTCACCTAGATCTGTTATGGCAGGTTTACTTGATGGGAATGTGGGAATTGCTAGAAAAATAGAGAGAAACATGAAACAATTTAATTTCTTTTCTTTAATCATTCATGATAATTTTTCATCAATTTTATTAAGATCAAAATTAATTCTTAGTTCTGCATTACCAATAATTTGTTTCAAATAATAAAAGCTTTAAAATGTGTTTGTGCACACACGTATATTCTGATTCTTCAAGTGAGATTCAAACTTGAGAACAAATATAGCCCTTTCAGATAAATAGTTTTATATATATCTAGGAGGTTATCACTTATGTATAAGTTGTTTATCTTATAACAATGTCCATTCCCACCATATATCTGTATATTTGGTTTGGGTGTATATTGGCTTTGTATAATGATGAAAAGAAAATACAAAGAGTGTTAATAAATAACAAAATAAATCTTTATATAACACAATATAATAATACAGAAGGATAAGATGAAATCTGAAATTTCAAGTGTAAAAATCCTGGTTCATATGAGAGAGAGAGAGAGAGAGAAATAGTTTGGGTGGAAGTAAACAAATATATGTATATGTATGTATCCAAATGTAGTAGCCACTGCTTGATGTGGTATATGAAGATATGTTTCTTTTCAATGTAGCATAATTATTTAACCATCTAAAATTGCCAGCTAGTTGTGCAAATGTTATATCTTGCAATGCCTGCAGCATCAAAGAATGGACAATTTTTATTTATTGACTAGTTTTGGTTGATTTTTAACATTGTTATATATATCTATAGATCTACTTCAAAAGGGAGCTCTGCTTCTCATTGTCTTGCAGCTTTATATTCTGAATCCAATAATAACAGAGACATTTCTGATTGATCAAGCTTCTGTAATCCACTCCAGGCCTCTCTCATTGTCACCACCATGACCTCAATCAACACACCCACCAATGTATCAACTTGTGGGGAAAAAAGGAATGGCTTACCTCCCAAACGCCCTCGTGTCTGTCTGGCCTGTGGGTTGAGAAAAGAAAGGGTCCAAGATGGCGTCCGTGGCTTTTAATATTTACGGTCTCATGCAGTCATGCAAAGTCGCGTTACACGCATGGTAATGAGGTGTGTCTGGACTCCATAAAAGCAGGTCGTTTGGAGAAATTGGCAGAACGGCATTACACCCGTGTTCGGTGTACATTGCTTTGCGTTGCAGCGTGTAAGACATTTTTTCCGACAGAAAGAGTTGCGTCCCTTTCACCCTTGAATTTGACACCTTTGCTACACAACTCTAGGCCTTACCAACTCTACCCACATTCAAAATGGCCACACCTTGTCTGCACAAAGACATTTCACTCACATCCATCATATTGGCAAATACAAATGAATTTTATATATACAATTTTGTATTCTTTTTCACCAGTGGTATTGTTGTTTTATTTCTTCTTCCATACTACCATATGTGTGTTTCTAACATGGGACATTTTTCAATTAAGTTCCATAACACTTACAACAACCATCACACACTCATATCTTATCACCAAAAACTTACCTGTTCTTTTTGGGAGAGTGACTGGTGCTGTTGGTTCGGTAGCAATATTCTTATGTTCAGGTTTGATGCGGAACATGTATTCTATGTCAGGGTTCAAATCTGAGATATTGTAGGATGTGCCTTTAATGCCAGTTGTCAATCTCTTCCATGTCCTTTGTGGAAGTTCTCGGCATTCCAAGCTGTAGGTGAATGGTCCAGCATGAGCTGGGAGATCAGCACTAGAAGCTGGAACCCAATTAATTTTGGCAGATTTTGGTTTAATGTCAAATAGGACTGGACGAGCACTATATGAACCATATGAAGCTAAAATAGAAGAATAGTTAAAGAATAATCATTTTATTAATTTATGAAACTGAACTTCATTATAACTTGAAAAGATCTAAAGTGCTAAACATTTCAAAACTACCAGATAACTTTTCATGAAATTTTATGTGCAGATTTACGAAAATATTTTATAAGGAGCAAAATTCTTTCTTTTTAATTAACAAAATGAAACAAAATTATCAAGTAAAAAGATATAATTTTTCATATAGCTTACATGAAGAATTTCAAGAAAAATGCTTATAGGGGTATTCTCACATAAAAAGTTAATCTATTATTCATTGAAAAATTATATAATTTAGAGATATTATTTATATAAACGGATAAAATATACATTGTAACTTTTTTGTGAAGCTATTAGATTGTTTGGAAAATAATGTCTAATATCAAATCCTGAATCAATACATTTAAACAGTGTTTAAATCAGGAACCTTGAACATTTATACATCTCTACCATTGTGTTATAAGGTTATTTATGCCTTTACAATAAAACTAAAGGTTTGGATGAAAATTTCAATGTAATTTCTACATCTTCTTTGCAACAGAATTTCTTTTGGCTTAAAAAAAATGTCAATATGCTTGGAAAAGTCATAGTCAGTGGACAAGAAACCAGAGGAATATGATGTATATGGCAAAGTCTCCTATCTGAAGTTGGTGAGCTTCTGCAGTGCCATGCTAGCAACATTTGGCTGAACATTTTCATTAAGCAGAATTGGGCCTCATTGATTAACCAGTTCTGGTTACACTTTGCTTAATTGAATGGACATTTCATCCAGTTGAAGGCAGTAAACTTCGGCAGTGATGCTCTGATTAGATTCCAGAAAGCTGTAATGGATAATGTCAACGATTGATCACCAGAGTCACTATAATCTTCTGTTGGTACAATTTTGGTTTTGGAAAGTGCTTAGGAGCTTCATCATGAGCCAATCACTTATGATGTCACAAAGGATCCATTTCCCATCACAAATCACTATTTGATTAAGAAATGGAGCATTCAAATTTCACAAATACAGCATTGAACACACTTCAAAATATTAAACTCTTTTGACTTCCACTTCATGCAGAACCCATTTATTGAGTTTCTTCACCTTAGCAATTTTCATGAGATTTTGTTGAAATGCTGACACACATTATACAAGACATTTCTCAGTAACTTTGATGTGGGTTTTGTTTGACTAGCATTTTCAAATGTTGAAGGTCAATTGCAAATGGATGTTGTCTACCACCTTGATATTCAATATATCATATCCCCACTGCAGACATCCTGGGTATGACGATAAACTACATCCAAAAGCAAGGTCTCTGATCAGGAAGTTTTGAGGAGCATGGAACCACCTCTTAATTGCTGGCTTTCCCAGGTCCACCCTGATCCGGGGTGGTAGCACCTGTTAGGGTCCCACCTATGGATAATAGTTAACACCCAAACTGGGGTCAAGTCACAAGTGGATCCTTCACCCTATGTTTTGTTAATTATTATGTAGAAAGACGACCAACCTTCTCTAAACTAGTTGAACATGGACTTATCCATCTGCTATGAATGGTCATTGAAAAGTGGGTTGCATGGCAGAGCATATGAGTTGTATACATTGCCACACTGAACTATGGTATTCTCTATTATATGATTAAACCTGTTCTTTACTCAACCTTTTGTTCCAGTGTTTCCTTATAGTAGTGTTAACCAGAATTACGAGTGTTACACACATTTTATAACATTAATACTGGCAGCAGTTTGAGAAGCATTATGACAAAGCTTGAAGTCATGCAAAAAAACACTTATATTCTTTTTTTATATACAAAATGAGGGATATATAATATTTTAAGTTAAATTCAGAAAGAGACTGATATAAAATTAACAAAGAGGACACTTTTTTTGTGCAACTATTATAATAATGTATTTGAACATAATTAAAATATTTATTCTAAAATTGGACATTATTTTCCAAACAACCTAATATAAAATATATATAGAAAGATTTTTAATAATTTCATTAAGAAATTATATACAAAGTAAATTAGTAACTTTATTTGTTTTTTTTAATTTGCATTCAATACTAGTTATTAAATGTAGTTTTACTTACGTTCACTGTGGTAAGGAATATCATATGCTTTCCTCTCAGGGGGGATGTCAGGAATAAAGACAGCTTTACCATCAAATTTTCTGCTAGATGGTTCAATAATATGTGGCACTAAAATAAAAACAATAATGATTTCTAAAATATTTTGTGTATATCATCCATATAAAAGTTATTGATAAGATATCAAATATTTGATAGCAGCACATTGATATGATCTTGTGACATCATTTATAATATATTTTGCTTACAACATGATCTGGTTTGCTATCTTTTTTTGTATAAATCAAAACAATATCACTGTAACCACCAAGAAAAATTGACACTAAAATTGCATTTGTAAAATTACTTAAAAGGAATAGATATTTATTAATCACATTTTTGTATGATACAATTAACTGATAATTTAACAAACCCAATATGTGAATTTCAGATTTAACAGACCTTGTTACAAGGTTGATACATTCTGTGTATTACTCATTAATAAAATATAAATTATTTTCATTTTTGCTTTTATAATAACTGATATGCTTTAATTATATCTAAAATAAATATTAATGATAAGAACTTAGGTCTTCAGGATAGACATTAGATAAGATTTTGGAGTACCATTGAAAAAATGTTAAGAACCACTTCCATATTTTTTTTATTATCCTTTAATAATTTTATACTGTACAGTATTGTATATTAAAGTCTTTTTTTAATTTTTTACATTTTAAAATAATGGCCTCACGGGTTACATTTGGATTTAACCAACTTTCAGCATGGGCAAGAATCTGCTGTTAAAAAGAGTCTACTGCAGTTTGAAATTTGTTACCAAATAACTCAGAAATTAATTTCCAGTTCTATGGATGAAAACTATATGATTAAAATAAAGTAGCTGTTGATTGGTAAGCAAAAGAAACTTAAATTTATTGATAATAACTTAAAATTTAAGATACTAATACTTAAAAGATTATTATATAAAATGTAACAATCCAAATTCCAACTGTTAAAAATAGTTAATTAAAATTATATTAATAATTATATTTACTTGTAGTCTCAACAAAATCATTTAGAAATGGACTTACATTCAAGTTTCAGGCTTCCTGAAGTAATGGCTCTTCCAGCTCTGTTTGTAATAACACATGCATACATGCCAGCATCTTCTGGTTGAACATTATCAATCCTTAAGTAGCAGTTGCCTTTATGTTCTGTTGTTAAGAAACGTGAACTATCATGGATAGGATAGCCATCTTTGGTCCTAAAATAACAAGATTAATATATATATATATATATCTATGTTTGTGAAATATTTTTAAAAAACCTTGAAATAAATGGAATTTATGAACAATTGAAATAATGATCATAATTTATACATTGATCCTAAATTCTATACATATCAAAGAGTTTTATATATATACAGTGTTATTTTAAAAGAATGGACTGATTTCAATATTGTAATAAGGAAAAGCAATAGAAAACTCCAGCCAAGTCACAAGTATTCTACTCACAATCAACTTTTATTTCCTGTCTTAAAAGTGTTCAATGTGGCCACCACCTTCATCACGGGCAACATCAATGCAATAAGAGAATTCTCCCAGGCGCATATCAGAATATTACAATCCACTGAGTTGATCGCTCTTGTTATTCAGGTTAGTGGGTAGTGATGGAACATAAACGGGATCTTTTACATATTCCCACAAGAAAAAAAATCAAACATGGTGAGGTCTGGGGATCTCACAGGAGAAGTGCAAAAAGCAAGGTCTTGGTAAGTGCCTGAATGAGGCATAGTCTGTAAGGTTTCATATGTAGAACACAGAACATGCCAGATAGTAGATTGAGAGATTGTGAGCTCACAGGTAGCTCGATTTGTGGACTTCCATGGACTCTCCTCAAATGCAGCATGGATTCTTGCCACCTGTTCCTCTGAAACTTGTGGTCATCCTGGACTTTTCCTTTACACAGACACCCACTCTCTTGAAACTGTTTAAACCACTGTTAAATGTTCTTAGGAGAGGGCTGATTAATGTCAAAATGCCTTCAAAAAGCATGCTGCACAGTGACAACTGCATTTGTTTTTGAGAACACAGAACACCCTTTGCTGAGGACTCACCATTCCTGGGGGTAAACAAACAACTGAACATAGCCAGAGATACAACATGACTACAGCACCCCTGTGGCAACCATTCAAAACTTGGAAAACTCCTCTTTCAAATGGTCACTGACTCATTCCATGATGATGCTTGAGAACTGAAGCAATGCATCATGAAATTGGTTCATTCTTTTTAAATAACCCTATATATATATGTGTGTGTATACTATATATATATATATATATATATATATATAATACTATACATATCATTAAAAAAATTTCACTCTAAATCAATTTATAGATTTAATTTTTCTTAATTATTAATATGAAAAAATTATTTTGACATAGATTAAATTTTATTTTAAAATTATGAAAAATCCTAATGCAAACAAGAACTAGTATTTCCCTTACAAGAAAATTTTTTTAAATCTTCACATTTACTACATGGAAATTACAATATATGAAAAATCATAAAGTTTCTGAAATAACCTTATAAATGAAATGAATTCTTCAAAATGAAAACATCAGAATATTTTGTTTTATGAATTTTTGCTTAAAATGAAATGTGTAAAAGAAATTCTTAAATACTTACCAAAATACTTCAACCTCAGGTATGCCAATTGCCCGACATTCAAATTTGGCACTATTTCCTTCTTTAACTTCTTGATTTAGGATACGCTTTGTGAAAGCTGGAGGAAGATCATACTCATCAGTTTTCCTGCAAAAATAAAAAGGTATGACATATTTGTTACATATCAATGAGTAGAGACTAATGAATAAATGGTCATAGTTTATATTATTATAAAAAGAGCAAACTTATTTTAACCATAGTTAGAAAAATAATTTAATTTTTATGGTGATTTGTCTTCTTTTTAAACTAAAAATGGTTGGATTTGTACACTTAATAAACTACAGGGTGCAGAGTAAAAAAGCGGCAAATTTATTATCACTGTTTTATCTTTCAAGAATAACTGACTTTGAATAAATTTCTTGAATATTCATGACCTTGAATAATCATTCAATTCTTGCATAATTACTTAACTCATGATTGATTAATTGCTGTAAGATCCTGTGACTTGTCATTTAAAGGTTATTTGCAGACAACTTTTGTTCTGCTCTTTTTGTATGGCTAAACAACTTACTGATTTTGAGCATCAAGTTATACTTTTCAAAGATGAACATCCAATGTGGGGATTGACAAAATATGTAGAAATTTTTCCTGAATTTTTCAGTCACATCAGTCATCACCTGTTTTCAACAGTTGTCTCATATTTTCCTAATTTACTGCTTTTTTACTGGGCATCATGTATTATGATTGACAAAATAGTATGTCAAAAACTGATTAACAAAGGTTAATTATGATTATTAAACTATTGAAACTTACTGATATTTATCTAATGTATAAAATTTGATTTTTTAATATAGATAATGTTAGTATGACACTAATTTTCTTAAACAAAAAGTAACATTTAATATTTTTAAGTGTTTTTAATTGAAACAAAAGATATTTTATTGATTTAAAAAAAAGTATTATTTTAAAATTTAAATTTTTCAGTATCTCTCACTCATGCACATGTGTAGTTGCCTCAACATAAACTTAGTCCAATTAAATGCTAAATGATATAACGCATTACACAAAAACTTTTATCTACTTTGTCATACTTTTTCTCCTAAAATTGGATTCAAATAAAAAATAAATACCAAGTTTTAATCTTAACCAATAAGCAGGTAAATTTACCATACAAATCCATCTAAGAAACTCTTCTACATTTTTTTTTAAATATTCTCTATATATTCTATGTCAAGGCAGATTCAAAATAAGTACCTCATAAAGATTAATTATCATAACAGAATTTATTTTCACAGAAGCAATGTTAATATTTAAATCATCTTATTTTTACACTTACTTTGGAATCACAATTTCCTCTTTGATTTCAAGTTTGCCTGAAGTAGAAGCTTCTCCTTCAGAATTGGATGCTTTGCACATATATTCACCATCATCATCAGGATGAGAATCATGAATAAAAAGACTATGTTTTCTGCCATCTGTTTCAATGGAATAATGATCAGTAGCCTAAAATAAAAAATATAACATTTTATTACAAAAGAGAAACACTTTAGCTTTATTTCTCCATATAATCGTTATAAACAATTACATAAAAGCAAAATTAACAGTTAATAATATAATATGGAAGTTGTAAAATATGTAGTGAAAATAAATAAATTTTTAAAAATGATATAATAAAAAATATTTTCAAAAACTTTCTCAGTATGAGTATAGATTATAAAATGATTGGTGTTTTGTGAAATGAGTTTATGGTAAATGTATTTCAAGCAAAATATTTATAATGGTTTCATAAAAAAAATATTAGATAGTCAGAGACAATATAAAGATTCTTCTTCCATTTCAGAACACAATACCAAATAAGATTTAATATTTTATCTAGTATAACATTAATAAGGACATTATTGTAAATTTATAGAAAGCAATTGTACATAAGTTTAGCTTTATGCATAAATAGTAGATGGGTATCCTCAAATACGAGTGGCCAGCTATACTATACTATGTATAAATAGATCATCTTGCAATGATTGCTTTCTTTCCAACTATTGTAGAAGGCATTGTAGTGAATACTGGGAAATATTAATATTTTATACAGAAGATCAATAGAATGTATTTAGCATCTTTTAGTATTTTGCTAACATTTTTCACTAATATGAAGTGAAAAGATTATATGGAATCAATTTCTATGTCTGTTGTTAGTTCATTGTGTCATGATAGACAATTTTTCTCACCAGAATCTACCTTACACATTCAGTCATGCATTGAATATTGCAGCCACATCTGCTCTGGTGCTTCTGCTATGTATTTAGAGATTCTTGATAAAATCAAAAAAAGAATCTGTAATGTTATTGGTCCTAACCTGGCATCTTGGCTTTAGTCACTTTCCCCCTACCGTAATGTAGCTTTCCTGTGGCTTTACTATATATATTTTCATGGCAATTATTCTGATAAGATTTCCTCTTTGGTTTCTTGACTTTATGAATTTAAGCATAGTGCAAGATTGGCAGTAAGGTCTCAGCATTCTACACTTGAATTGGCTAGTTGTAACCCCAATCTTGCTTGTGAAACTCTTCCAGTTTCTTGCTTTCCAGCCAACATTGATCTTTAAAAATTTAAATATAAAGTCAATCATTATCTTCTGTAATTTTTAATTCCTGTTTTGTTTTATTGTTCCCTCTCCTTAATCAAGTTTTTCTTTTTCTCATATTCTTTCATACATAGTAACCCTGTGTGGCTTAGTGGCTTTATTGCCTTGTTTGGGGTGAAATGATTATAAAAACAAAATAAGAAATACTATATTAAAATGCTTTTTCCCCCTGAACTTACCTTGATGGGTTTTCCATTATAGAACCATTCAATGTTTGGTTTGGGCTCTCCAACAGTGGTACACTCAAAGCAAACATTACGGCCTTTACGGATGGTAATGTCATCCAGTTTACGTATGAACTTCGGTGCAGTCAGAACTGGGCCTTCTTTGGGACGTTCTGGCTTCACTGTAATTTTAGCAGTGCAGGTAGCTTCACCAAGTGGATTGCTGATACGACAGGTATATATACCTCCATCAGCAAGAGAAAGTTTGGAAATTTTCAGGGAACACTTGTCTCCATCCTTTTTGATAATGAAATCTTCAGTTGGTCCAACTTCATAGTCATTTGCCATCCATAACACATATGGTTCAGGATAACCAGAAATCTTGCAACTAAGTTCAGCACTTTTACCTTCTGAAGAGATGATATCCTCAAATGGTTTAATGAACTGTGGTGGTTTTTGTTCTTTGCCTAAATCAACTGAATCCAGTGCTGAAAAATTATATATATATACACATACATAAGCATTAATTAAAAAAAATTATTATATAAACAACAAATAAAGAAATAAAAATGAATACACCTATATTTTGAAAAACTTTAGAAAACCCTTGAATATTCTGGGATATTAACCTAATTTTAATTTGGCTCTGAACCCCAAAATAACTTTGTTACATTATCTTTTGACACTCAGATCCAAAAGATAAAGAAAAGGAATAATAAGAGGGTATAAAGAGACAAGTAAATTAAAAAAAGATGAAATAACTACAACATCCTACACATGTGTAGATGTACAGGCATATGCACACACACATACACACACAGATATAGATATATATATATATATATATATATATATATATATATATATATATATATATTTGTTTATTTAGATAGCAAGTTATCTTTTAGGCATGTTTAATTGAATAAATTACAAACATTATGTCTTCTTATTTTTATCATAATCCTTTATATTCACGAATATTTTTCTATATATTACAATTGAATAAAGCAAGAAATGGACTGTAACAGTGAGAATCACTTTTATTTAACCAAGTACTTGAAATAAAGCTGGAAAGTACTTGGGAAATATGAGTGATTCTCACTGTTACAGTGCATTTCTTGCTATTACTGTAAACTCCCTTCATTCTCCTCAGTAATGTTTACTGTGTTAAAAAAAATGATGATTAGGAATTTTAATAAAACCCAAACATATAAAAGTGTGTGTATATATATATATATATATATATATATATATATATATATATATATATATATATATATATATATATATAGACAGATAGATAGATATTTGGTTTGCATGTCTGAAAGATTGAAGGCTATTTTTATAGCTTTCATGAAATAAAGATTATTACCTATGGGATTTTAAGTGTTTGACATTCATTAACTATATATATATATATAATTATTGCTGACCTAAAATTAAAACAAAACTTCCAATACCTAGATAGTAAAATATCTGAAAAGCTAATAAAAGTATTAGTAATGTTTAACCTTCATGCCCGCAAAAAAAAAGAATGTGTCAAAAGTTCTGTTATTTCCTTTGACACTGCTATTACTGTAAACTCCATTCATTCTCCTCAGTAATGTTTACTGTGTTAAAAAGTAATGATTATGAATTTTAATAAAACCCAAACATATGAAAGTGGATTTATACATTTTCTTTATTCTTGAGAACTAACAAAGATATTAAACACTATATATTAGATTGCTTATTGACAAGATTATAAAATATATGAAACATCTATACTGAATTGTTTACAACTTTATAAAGAAATAAATATGAAAACAATTTTTAATATTCATAAATTTATATAAATATCTGAGAACAAAATAATTTAAATTACATAACAACAAACTGCAATTATCAATTTTGAAAAAATGTATTTTCTAAGCATTTCTTTCATTTGTGCTCAAATACATAAATTAACTGAAACAGTTTTCATAGTTATTTATAAAATGGTAAATAATAAATATTGCATTGTAGCTGGTTTATTTTGATAATTTTTAATTTTTTTTATAAATTTTTGAATAAAAAGATTTCTTTTCAAATTTATTTCTTTATAAAATATTAAATAATAAATATTTATAAAAGGTAAACAATAAATATCACATTGTATTTGGTTCACATATTTTTATAATCTTGTAAATAAATGTTGTGAAGTGAGTCAAAAAAAGTATCCAGTAAAAATGGTCTCAAAGGAATAACCATCATTTTGACACACCTTTTTGATGGCACTGAGGTTGAACATTGCCAAAATAGTTATAATCATAAGAATTTTCACAGTATAATCCTTACTGTTACTGAAAATATTTTTTTCATAAAGTTTATATTCTTGGTACAGCATTTGTTAAAAAAAAAAAAAAAAAGAAAATTAATTTTACACTATATAATTATGAACAATGATGTAAAAATGTACTGGGTTTCCGGTTCCTTCTAAAGTGTTTTCTTTCTCTTTCACTACGAGTAGCCCCCTTTGCGTCTTAGTGGCATTATCGCCTTGTTTGGAGTGAAATGATTAAAAAATTAAAAAAAAAAGTGACGAAAATATTTTCTCGTGATTTCTAAAGGTAACACGTGAGTATATCCAAGGGAGTTAACTTACATAGAAATAATATAGAGAAAGAATTATTTCCCTTACATTTGACATCGCGTAATACTTGCACTAAAGATTTACCCTAAAAATAATGTCGGTTTTTGTCGTTAAAAATACGTCAAAAAACATTATTTTCCCACCAACCTAATAATATCACCAAAAATGATGAGACCTAGAATAACAATTTTTTTAATTATTTCCCATACTAGGCATCCCTCAGAAAGAGAATAAATACTACGCTTTGATTCCAGCTCAAAGACCGGGAAGTGCAGCAGGACAGAGCCTCTTGATATTGAAAAATGTCGTTCTTATAGCAACAACAGAACGGTTATGATTCATTGATAACCAAGTGTCACCAATCTCATTCAAATTAGCACAACAATTGCCATAATAAATTTAGCAGTGATGCTATCTATGTTAAAAGACTCCCTTACCAATCAATTATTCAGGAGAACAAATCTATTATCTACACTAGACAAACTAGTCCAGTTCTTATTTGTCACGTTGGTTTGGTTCTCTTCTGCCTTTTCGTATTGCAATATTTACCAGCTTCAGTTGTCGTTAAAATTATAACTAAAATATACATTTTCCCTTTAGTTTATAATAATAAAAAAATAATGATTGCAGTTGTAGTGGATTTATTACCATCAGAAATTGGTTAATTGATTGATTTTATGGCTTATCAACCTTTTGAAGGTTATTTAAAGCCAGAAATTATTTTTAGATTGTAAGAATTTTTTGAGATATTAAGGATTTTACTGATAGAAGTCCCACTAATTAACCCTTTATTTGGGCGGAGATAAGATGGATTCATACCGTTTCCAAGAGTATTTGCATATAAGTGAATACATACAAAACTGACTGGAATTGGAACTTGGCTCTTCAATTTTCAATTCCAAACCATTATCCATTATCCAACTCACACATCCAAGCTTACAACACCTGGTATTCCCAAGCAGTCACCCATCTAGGTACTGACCAAGCATAACATTGCTTAACTTCAGTGATCGTATGAAAATCGGTGTTTCAACGTAACATGGCAATAAACCCAGAAATTGGTATAAATCCACTTTAAATATAAATATAAGCAGTTTTATTAGTAATTCAAAGATTATATGCTGGCATCCTAAGGAGTCTTTTTCCTTAATCAAGAAGCCCTTTTCAAAATATTTACTGTTTTGTCATTAAGTCAAACTCCATTTCAGTACCCCCACATCAATATGTATTTTCAGCTTAATAAATACTTACGGATAACATTAAGATAAGCTTCAGTGTAAGCCTCGCCATGTTCATTCTTTGCCCAACAAATATAACGACCAATATCTGAAAGTTTTGTAGCCGGGATCATGAGGGAGTAAATATCATCATTGATATTTGTCAGTTGTAGACGCCCTTCTCCTGTAATTGCTTGCCCATCTCGCATCCTGTGTTTGAAAAGTATGGAGAAAGATTTGGATAAATAGTTGATACAAATATTTCATCAATCAAGAATTTTCAAACAAATCAATTTAATACAACAAAAAAATTTCAGTAAAAATATTTTATAACAAATCTTAATGTATATGTAGAGATAATAAGAACAAAGTGGAATAGCTATTCAGCTATGCATTTCAGCCCTTATAGTAGGCATTTTCAGGTTGGAATAAGAAACAAAGCCAAGTGTATAAAATGGATGTTGGAATATGGACAAAAAGTAATAAAAATTCTTATGAGATGTTTCAGCTGGAGAATTGGTGTTTTGCATCATACTGAAGCCACTAACAATGGCTGAATTTAAATTTCAGTCTACACCAAGTAGAGTTGTATTTATTAGTTTGTATATTGCATTTTACAATGGTTAATGATACTGTACAGGAGACCAGTTTGAGGTTAACAGTAGAGAATTGTCAGATCAGTGCACTCTCAATGCTTACCTTTCATAGTAAATTCTTTTCTCTTTTAATCAAATTAACAGTTTTTAGATTAAAATTATGGCTTGTTTTTTTTTCTTTTCTATGGCATATCAACCTCACTGGTTTATTTAATGCTGACAAGATTTTTTTTATTGCTGGTAATATTTTTTCCAAAACTGTATTGTTGGTAATATTTTTCCAAAAATGTATTATTGGTAATATTTTTATTTTTCAAACAAAATATTACTGGTATTAAAAGCTATTTTTATACTTTCATAGTGTTTTGACACATTTTGGGGGGTTAACTATTTTCCCATAGATGGGACATTAACTGGATCTAGAAACACCAGCAATTAAGAGGTTGTTCCATGCTCCTCAAAACCTCCTGATCAAAGGCCTTACTGTCAAATGTAGTTTATCGTCTTATTCAGGATGCTTGAAATTATGATCAGATATGCTAATATTATTAATATACATATAAACCTTCATTTTATCCAATTTTATTTTGCTTCTTTTTATTTGTATATTATTTAATCTCTTTTTTTCATAAACATCAAGCAACAGTATGATTCAATAACATTTTCATAACTAAATGGATAAAAATGTATGCAAGTTAAGGGAACAAAAATATTATGTAGCTTTAAGTAAAAAGAGAGCATGTCAGTCAATTAAAACAGAAATAAAGATGAATATAGTATTAAAAAAAGTGAAAACATGTATTTTTATAACTAAAATATTATTGATTTTTGAATGAGTATATAATCAATCCATAGAATTAATAGTGTGTGGTGAAAATACCTTCCAGATATACCTCCCACATAATGGCAACACATTAGTTAGATGAATACACTATTGCCTCTAATGTGACAGGAATTTGAAGGAGCTATTTTTGCCACACTTTGTATTATTAAATTTTGTCTTTAATTTGATTGAAATCTTTTTAAAAATTTAGATATTTGATGTATGATTGCTTAAATTTTGATTTCATATTGACAAACAAATTACTTGATTATTTTTTTTTCAAGGTTACAAAAGCCTGAAAAATAATTTTAAATTAACTTGACACTACTTAAAATCTAAAGGAAATTAAAACTGATCACTTACCAGGTGATTTCTGGAGGTGGATAAGCAACAATACGACACTCAAACTTTGCCATCTGTCCTTCTTCAACAAGACAGTCATCCATTTTCATGATGTACTGAGGACGCTCTCCTTTCCTGACAGGTGCTTCTTCAGTAGGAGCAGTAACAGAGGCAACATCCTCAGTTACAGGAGTTTCTTTAGGTTTCTCTACTTCCTTTGGCTTTCCAGCTGCTTTAGATTCCTCTGTGACCGAAATTTCAGGTACTTTGGGAGCATCCTTAGTTTTGGGAGAGGGCTTCTCTTCAGGAATTTCTAAAGAAATACATATATAAATTTAATATTAATACAAGACTTAAAATTACAAAGAACTTTTAAAATGTTTTTAGAATGAAATAGCTACATAAATAAAATATATATTTGTAACCCTTGTCTCTTTTCTATAAATATTTTCATGACAATTGTTCACATGAGCTTTCCACCTTGGTTCCTTGACTGCATTTATTTAAGTGTACTACTAGATTCTCTACTATGCCTCACTGTTTTACTGTTGGACTAGTTAGATGCAACTTTAATTTCTAATCTAATAGTTCCTTTTCTCGCACTTCTCGCTTGTGGAACTCTCTTTCTGGTTTCTTACTTGACTATCACTTACAATCTTCAAAACTTTAAATGCAACATCAATCGCCATCTTCTGTCTTCCTGAATCCAGGTCTTTTGTTGTTCTTTCTTCTCACTAATGTCTTCTCATTCTCTTTCATGTCTAGTGATCTCTTGCATCTTAGTGGCATTACTTCTTCACTTGGGGTGAAATGATTAGAAAAAGAAATTTACATATGCTTCTTAAAACATCTGGTTTTGCAATTTCAGCTTACCTAATAAATTATCTGACTTATCACTTGTCTTTTACCTTTTCACAGTAGTCAGTAGAACACATATGAATTACCATTTGAAAGTGCCTGATACCCTATATATTAAGTCTAAGCAACCTTCCCTCTGTATTGATGAATAGTTTTTATACTTATCACTTTGTGGGTTATTTAAAGCCAAAACATATTTTGGACTGTAAGAGTTATTTTTATATTTTTCTTTTCTTTTACAAGTGAATATTGCATAAGCAATTTTGGGGAAAATAATGATATTTTTCAGATACAAGTCCCACTATTTAACCTGTAGGTAGAGGAAGGAGATTGATTCATACCTTTCTCAAGGGTATTTGCACATAAGTGAACATAACAAACCTAACCAGAATTCAAACTCAGCTCTCCAACTTATCATTCTATTACACAACTCAAAAATCCACCCTTCCCTCTTTAAGGAATGGATACTAGATCTAAACATAATCTGTGATTTATATTGTTGATTCTGTCATAGTATTTTTTTTTCTTTCTTTCCACTTGTTGTGCACGTACGTTTTCTCTTTAACTGAGCTCTAAAGAGCAAGAAATGATAGCCCTTTTTTAATCATTCCACCCCAAGCAAAGCAATAAACCCACTAAGATACAAGGGGTTACTGAGTGTAAGAGAATATGAAAAAAATAAAACATTATTAATGAAAGAGAACAATATAAGAACACCAATTAAAAAGACCAAAGTAATGATTGACATTGCATTTAAATTTACTGAAGATCAAAACTGATTAGAAAGCAAGAGGAGGGAAGAGAGTTCCACAAGCGAGAAGTCTGAGAGAAGAAACTGTTAGTATAGAACTTACATCTCATCATTTCAAACATAAAATGATGAGATCTTGCTGCCAATCTAGTACTGCAC
This sequence comes from Acanthosepion lycidas, assembly GCA_963932145.1. Classification (NCBI taxonomy): domain Eukaryota; kingdom Metazoa; phylum Mollusca; class Cephalopoda; order Sepiida; family Sepiidae; genus Acanthosepion; species Acanthosepion lycidas. Next base: position 35,147,388 of record OZ010615.1, on the reverse strand, counting down.
TTAAATTCATAAAGTCTGTCACCAAAGAGGAAAGTTCATCAGAACAATTATCATAAAAATATTTATTAAAAAAGGCACAGGGAAACTACATTACAGCAGAGAGAAAGTGACTGAAGCTGAGTTGTTAAGTCAGGACCAATAACATTGCACATTTTTATTTGCAGAAGCACCAAGCCAGATGTGACAGCAATATTCAATGCATACATGAATAGCAGACTTGTAATTATGTAAGATAGATTCTGGTGAGAAAAATTGTCTAGCACAACACAGCGAACCAACTTTCCTAGCAGTAGACCTCTAGCAATTGATTCAATATAATATTTTCTATTTTATGTCAACAGAAAACATTAGCCTGAGAAGACACAATGAGTCACTCTCCTTGAGGTTAGCATCTTTTAAGTTTTTATATTTAAAAAAAAATAATTGTTTCTTTTTTGTTATATTTTTCAGTTCACCCCTTCATAGTGAGTACTACTTTTTATCCATACTCTTCCTGTCACTTGTAGCCTCTGTCTGTCTGTTTGTTATGGAACCTCCTTGGGTTTCCTCCATAACCATATATATTCTGAACCTACATTACCCAGGGTACTTGGATAAGTATATTTTATTTTGATCAAATGGAGCCCATACTCTCCACTGAAAATTATTTCTCTTTGATTTAAATTAAATTTAAATTTGAACAAGGGAATGACTCCTATCCAAAATATAAAAGGAGAAAGCCAGAAGGTGATGGTCACATCAACAAGATCAAAATGAGACAATATGGACGTCAAGTTGAGCAAGAAATCACCAATCAGTGGATAGTGCCTTACAATACATATTTGTTGTGACAATTCAACTGTTATATCAATGTTGAAACCAGCTCATCAATTCATTCAATCAAGTATTGCATCAAATACATATCAAAGGGGTCAGATCAAGCTGTTTTTGCATAAACCACCCACTGAAAATTTTTTCCTTGATTTAAATTAAATTTAAAACAAAGGAATGACAACTATCCAAAATATAGGAGGAGGAGGCCAAAATATAGAGGACACATTGGCAAAATCATTGAGTAATATTGAAATGCATTATTTTTTTCCACAAATTATAACCATGATTTAAAATCATTCATCATTTTCTCATGCAAAAAATGTGTGATACAACAAGGTATGGGTAATTTGTCTAGTATATATATATATATATATATATATATATATATATATATATATATATATATAATTATTTATTTAAAAATATGATTCCAACATGCTACATAAGAGGTCTCATGTTTCAAAACAAGAGCCGAAAACTTCAATATAATTATTTGAATAAACTCTGTTCCATCTTCAAGCAAAATTATTTTTGGAATAACTTATTTCCGAAAAAAATTTCACTTGAAGATGGAACAGAGCTTACTTTAACTCAATTTAATTCAAATAATTATATTGAAGTTTTCGGCTCTTGTTTTGAAACATGAGACCTCTTATGTAGCATGTTGGAATCATATTTTTAAATAAATAATTATATTTATGCTCTACTTTTGTATCGAGCACTATTTTTTAAAAATAATAACAAAAATACTAAAGAACTTTGGATTATTTACCTAACCAGTTCTTTCCTATTTTCTATATATTTTCATATATATATATATATATATATATATATATATATTAATATATACATTTAAATGTATGCTAGCTACTGTCCTCCTGAGTACACTTTTCTCTTCCTGCCCATTATTAATGTTTCTTCCACACCCAGTAATCCCTTATGTCGTAGCAGCTTTTCTGCCTTGCTTGAGGTGAAACCAATTTAAAAATAAATAAATAAAATAATAAATGATGAATAAATAAATAAAAATATTAATACTGAACTTTAAAAATTATCATCATAATTTTCTAATGATTTTTTATTTATATGAAGACCTCTACACATAACCAATACATTAAGAAAATTTAAAAAATATTAATCAAAATAATGTAATTAAAAACAAAATTAAAAAAGAAATGTGAAAATTTGTTTCTTGTGCTAAAACTAGTTATGCATTTTCTTACTGAAAATATAAATATTAGCAAATGTTTAAAAAAAATCACCTAACAAAAAAAAAAAAAAATGGCATACTTACTTTCAAGAACTGTAACTTCAGCAGTACAAAGCAATGAACCATTAACATTAGTGGCTCGAGCAGTGTACATGCCATCATCTTTTTTGGTTGCTTCCTTAATAGACAAAATGTGTGTGTCACCATTTTCAATAATCTTTACATTATCTGATTCTTTGATATCATTGCTTTCTTTAAGCCACATCACCTTGGGAAGAGGAATACCAGCTACGACACATTCCAAGTTAATTGGAGATCCCTCTGTAAATTGAATAAAATAATACCATTGTAAGGCTAATTAAAAAACCATTTCTTAAATACTTCTATTGCTTTATTTTTATTATTATGACAATGTTCATTTTTCTGAATAGAAAGTCAACAAAACTATGTTGAGATACTTGAATGATGGTTTTAATTACTTTTTTTTTCTTTTATTTAGAAAATAAAAGGTTTATTTTTATGATTTTTTTTATTTCTTAGAACCTATCCACCATTTAAAAAAAAATCCCACATTATATATTATAATAACATTATTAATACAATAATATCAAAATCCACCACTAAGTAACAGAATTTGATATTCTTGTATTAATAATATTATTGTAATATATTATATATGTAATGTAATATATATATTATAGTATTATAATATATTATTATGATAATTTCTTATAATAATATTTATATAATATATTATATAATATATTTAAAGTCTGTCAACTTTGGCAATAGGCATTTACTTTAGGTTATATTTTTACTATTTGTGTGTATGTGTGTATGTATATATATATATATATATATATATATAGATGTGTGTGTATTTTCTCATCATCCTCCAATTTGGTCTAATAATATACAACAAGTATTATTTTTATTATCAATAATATTTTTTTATCTTTCAAATTTCTTTCAATTTAAACAGCTTAGAACTACCAGCACTCTAAGCTATTGAAATTTTAATTTTTAAATTTAAGGGTAAATTTGAACCTGAATTTAAATTTAGATTATAGCACAATTAAATATTTAATAATAGCAATAATTTATCCAACTAACACCATGAGACTCAGAAATTTTAACCAAATAATGACCAGTTCTTTTATACCCGATGATTGCATAGTGCATGAAACTCAGAGTTCTACTTTCGGCGTGGAGTATTATGTATATTTATTAATATATATTTAATAGCTCTGTTATTTCGCACTGAGCACTATTTTATTTACACCAAAGGATATATATATATATATATATATATATATATATATATATATATATATATATATATATATATATATACACTCACATAAAAATGGATTTAAATTATACATATTTACAACTAATTTTAAAATTTTATTTTCAGAAAATATCAACAATAGTTATTGAAAAATGCTTTCTTCACAAATATTTACATACATGAATACTACACAAAAACAAACTGTATAATTTAATCCAAAAGTTGAAAATATTCAATGAAATTTGATTTTACCACTTAAGCATTTTCCAAATATTAATTTATATTAAACAAAGTTATAAAATCCATATGACTTACCATTGACAACAGTCTTGCAGAGTTTCTTCTTGAAGGATGGTTTGGATGTCCCATCTTCAAATTCAGGAGCAGTATGATAACTGCTGATTGTGTTATCACTCTCATAAGAGTCCAACGAAAAGTAATCTGTAAATTAATTTATACATTTTTAAATAACGCATGAAAAATGATTTTTAATAATCAAATATAATCACTTAAATTATGAACATTCATTTCAATATAATTAGTTATGAAAAGGAATATTGAATGGTGACAAGTTAAAGGGAAATAACTCATACTATGTTGGTAGTGTTAACGGATATCAGCATGGAAAATGAAATTGGCAAGTAGAGTTCAAATTCTGGCTTCATCTGTTACTTTCACTTTCTTCACAAATGTCTTTAGGAAAGGAATGAATCCGCCTTTTCTTCCACCAGTTGGGGGTTAAATCGCAAATAGTTATTGGCAGATCTACTATGAAACTAATGAGTAAATTTAATGAGTGAATGAGTAAATTTTTCAACAAATTGATACATTTTAATGAGTGAATTTTTCAACAAATTGATATATTTTTTTTAATGTTTGTTATTAAAATAATGCCATTTTAGGGATAGGTTAAGTCAATGGGCTGAAGTAGCTAATGTTGACTAATGATTGAATATCCTCTAATATCCTTTGAATATGGCTTTAAAATTCCCCTGTAATTGGTCAAATTTCAAAATTTTCTTGGGAGCTTGCAGTGCCTGAAAACCCTAGCCCACAGAGATTGCCAAAATCTATTCATAGCCTAAATCTTGGCAGTTGGATCCTTGAATCTATTGTTGCTGGTTGTAAAGGGGCATCTATATATGTTCAAGACTCCAAAAATGTATGTTCATCACTGGGCTCTCTAGCATTGAGTGACAGCCAGCCTGAGAGTAGGAAAACCCTGAATTCCAAACTGTGAAGAAGACAATGTGAAAGCACTTCACAGTCTTTCCCAATAATGCATGGAAATTCAGAGATAATAAAGAAAAAGGAATGTGTGGCGAGTCATAATTGCTAATAGCCTGAAGGGATGTAACATTAAAGAAAATCTTTTATATTTGCATCATATGGAAAAGTTCTTAGCAGTGATTAGATAAAATTACTGAATTTGAATAACTAAGTTATCATGATGAATGGATGTTTTCTCAAGGAGGTTCTTTGCCTTGAATGTCTATTAGGATTCAAGCTCACCCCAACCCTCAAGTGGAAATCATATAGGCAACCGATTGAGAAAGATACTGGAAAAGTGGTTGGTTCACTGTACCACTTCAATAAGTATCTAACTCCGCCTGACAAAAATAAAGTATTGTTACCATATCTGGGCTGCAGCTGCTCCATCCACACTTGCCTGTTTTAACAGATTACAAAAGCATCTATATGGCCTTATGATTTTTAACACATTGGCTCCCACATGATCCACTGTAGGATTGTGGTGGTATGTCTGCAAGACCCACACAACCCTCCAGTAAGTCGTTTTCCAATTTCTTTTCTATGAGGATTATTGGGAGTGTGATGCTATGATTGATTGATTGTGAGATCATGGTAGACCAGAATCACATTTTTTTCCAAAAAATTTTAATATTTTTTAATATAGAAAATCAGAGTTAGTGTCAATGTAATACTTGTATATTGGGAATTTTCTGATGATACAGTTTGATTGTTTGGGACTCTGGGTTGTAAAATGGACTTAGGTACCAAACGACACACTGGTAAGTTGTAGGTAATAAATACTACTTATGATAACCTTGCCTCATATATGAAACAATGTTAAAACAAAGTCGCTTGTACCAAAATTAATTAAGATATAGTGTTGGGGCCCTGGAACAAACAAGGGAAATGAGGCTTGGGAGCCAACATGTTAAGGATTATTTAAAAAAAAAAAAAAAACATTAATCTATGAATTTAAAAAAAAAAGCATCATGTTTGATTTGATATCCAAATATTTTTTTTCTTTCATTAACAGTCACTTTATTTAAAGGGATCAAAAATTGTATGCATCGCTTTACCCAATATTTCATTTTTACTACCATGTTTCTAAATGATAGCAAGAGATTTATGCTTATTGGGTAGAGACTGTCAACTTTATTAAAATTTTACAATTTCAAGTTTCATTTTATTTTTTGAACATCTTTTCCACAGATGAAACATTGCAAGCTTCATGCTATTCTATCACTATTTTCATGGCAGGTGCTCCACCAGCCTTGACCTTTGCTTCTGCATTGTCATGGATTTTATTGAGTTAAAGAAAAAAAAGTTATATTTATTTTGATGTTGCTTTAGTAATGATTGAAATGGCTAGATGTAATCTTAATTTCTATACTAACAGTTTCTTCTCTCACACTTATGGTTTGTGGAACTCTATTCCATTTTATTTCTTTCCAGTCAACTTTGATCTTCAGAAATTTAAATGCTGTGTCAATCATTATCTTCTGTCTTCTTAATTCCTTTTTCTTTTTTTGTACAATGATGTTCACTCTGTACAAGGCCTGAGGGTCTCTCAAGTAGAAGGTTACAGATTAAGAGGCACAGCTTATGTAGATATATGGGCAACATAACTGTTAATGCTAGACTTGAATAGGTTAAGATTGTAGTGATCAGGGAAGTAACCACTTGGGAATCAGTTCCACAAGGTAGTAGTTCATGAGAAGAAGCTGCTCTAGTAGAACTTAATCTCACCAAGGGAGTACAAAGGAAGCGAGGGTGGTTCATTAAAATGTATGTGGCATGGTGCATCATAGTCGTAAAGGTTTAGGACTGGTGGAACAAAGGAGTATAGTTCATCTGAACACTCTCCATGGAAATAGCAATAGAACAGTGAGAGGATAAAGAAGTTGTAGAATAAAAACTAATTTGTCACCTACAAGGACATAGAGACACTTTTGGTCTCTATTGAGAGAGGAAAGAAAAGACTAGGCAGTTCCTGGCCATATATGGCAGCAGTATTCCATTTTCAGCCTGATCTGGCTCCTGTAAAGGTAGAGGGGGAGTCAGTTACTTGCTGGAGCAGTACGGGGAACTGATCATTTTTCCAGCATCTTTAGCAATGGATCATATGTATGAGTTCTACTTAAAGTCTGAATAAAGTCCTAATAGGTGCTCAAGGCACGGGACCTCCCTGAGGGAACATCCATTCATCACAATTGGTGAAAGATCTGGGCCCAATCCTATTATCATTCTCTCTCCTTAATAATGTTTCTTTTCTTATATTCTCTCACACTTAGTAATCCCCTTGCATCTTAGTGGCTTTATTGCCTTGCTTGATATACAATGATAAAAAACAATAATCTGTGATTCAAGTCAATTCTTTTAATAATGACTGACCTGTTCCATCAGTTTTCCTGTCAGAATCAGATGCACTGAGATCATCTGGTGATTTAGGAGCAGCTGGACTGGGTGATCCTTTCTTTGGTACTGCAGTAGGCATCTTTGAAGCTTTCTTATGTTTCAGGATTTCTTCTTGTTGCTCAGGTGTAATATCAGTATCTTCAATACCTACATGAATAAAAAATATACAATGCCATAAACTAAAAGAATATCAAGTATTATAAGTAATTGAAAATATCTTTTATATTTGTCTTAATCATTACAAGAACTTTCCTGCAACAATGAAGCAATAGCTTTACTACTGATAATCTTACTTTACAAAAAGTATAAAACATTAAAATGTTTGATTAGCATGAGTAACTCTAAAGTAGAAATGAAACCATATTACAAACTGTAACTGATTATCAAAAAACATTTATAGAAATAAAATGACCATATGATAATACCATATTTTCTTGTGCATGAGAAATTTTGAACAGAAATTAAAGGCTAAAATGGAGGTCATATTATAAACATGTACACATACAATTTTTACGCAGTTTAAAAAACTCTTATTTGAAACAGCAAGATTGCAAATACATTCAGTTTTGCAAATTTTTGAAACAGTAATTCATAATTATTCATAATTTTTAAACAACATTGCAAACACTCTCAGCATTTTTAAATTTGAAAGACATTTTTTTTTATTTTCGTACTTTATTAATATATACAAATATAATAAAATCATATAAAACAAACAGAAAAGTATGGAAACTTAATTAACACCTTAAAATGTATTAACATGTATGTCTAGTTAGCACCTTTCCCTGAAAATTTAAAAATATGTTTTGAAACAGAATTTTGAAGAAATATGCAATTGCTAATCATTTCATTTCTATTCTTTAATATAATGAAAATCCTTTGAATTTTGTCAAGAATCTCAAGATACAGGGCCAGTGCAAAAATCTCATGATACCCCACTGACTTTACTACATCTCAATTTTCATAAGATAGTATTCACATAAAATACAAATTTTATTGTAACCTATGCAATATGGGTGAGCAATTCAACTAGAAAAATTGAAAAAAATTCAATATATCTAAATGCAAATTAGAAACATATCATAATAGATCATTCCATCTGAAATAAATCAACAATGTTTTGCAGCAATTTTTAACAACAATTTGAGATTTTTCTTGCTAAAAAGTTGAATAATTTTCTCACATTCAACATTATTGATAAAAAATTTGAATTTTATGTGTTTTTTTCAAGACTTAACATGAGCAAAACAAATTCCTGGATTTAAAAGAAAAAAATAGACCCCAGAATGACGTCAAAACACACAAAAATGTTTCATCCTCAAGTCAGATGTGCTTAGTTTTATTTGTAACATATATAAATGTAAGTAAGATAGTGAGAGTCACAAAGCACTGCCTGGGGCCCCCACTCAGACTTCTCCTGTTAGGTAGCAGGGGGGTAGTATGTAATGGTCCTGTTGAGATATACAATAGGAGCACAAAACTAACTTATGTCAAAGTTTTGTTTCAATCAAATAAATATGATAGTTAAAACTTTAAAATATCAATATTTTACTTAGAAAAACAAAAATCTTGAAAGCAAAACAACAAATGGTCAAATAAGTACATACCAATATTCTTCAAAGCTGCTCTGATATCCTTGACCCAAGCTTGTTTAGCATATATATTCTTTGCTTGGAGAGTTAACTTCTCTGATGTAGCTTCTGCAAACCAAAGCTCAAAACGCCTGTCATCTTCAAGGTTTTCATTGATTTGAATATTTTGGAGCTATAAAAAAAAAAAAATACATTATAATAGCAAAAAATAGATATGACATTTATTTTAATTTAAAAAAATATTTTGATATATAAAAAGCAAACAATATTTTTCCATTTTACACATGATCTCAACAGCAAAGCAACACTTAATAATTTTGATTAAAATTACCTTTTCCAAAGCAGGATATTGTTACATTTGAAACTTAATTCTATAAATAAAAGTTAGATTGCAGAACTGATAATCTTGTTTTCTTTTTTTTTTACAGTAAGGTCTACTCTGTACAAAGCCTTGGGGGGCACTAGTGGTAGAGGGTTACAGTAAAGGGTAGTTTGTATAGATAGGAGGGGAAAATAACAGTTAACTCTAGACTTGAACAGGTTAAGATTGTAGTGATCGGGGAAACATCCTCTTTGGGGTCTGTTCCATAGGGCAGTGGTTTGTGGGAAGAAGCTGTTTGAGCATAACTTACTTCTCACCAATGGAATAAAGAGAGAATGTGGGTAGTTTACTACTATGTAAGTGGCATGGTGGGTCCTAGCCATGAAGGTTAAATGTTCTATAAATATTATATCTTTCTATCAACTTACAGATATCAGCTAAACCCATTCAGAAATATCTAAATTGTCAGCTATATACAAACGCTTTCTAAGATCATTGGTTAAAAAAGGGTTTGAACAAGTGAAGCCTGTGGGTCTTGGTGAAAACTACCCTTCTTTAAAAACCATGACTGGTGCTACATAATTACAAAGAACTGTACCAGATATCACTTGAGGACTTTCAACAGCTAAAATGGATATTGTGTGTCACTCAAAGAGAAAATAACGACATAAGATGTTCCACACTACTTCAAACAAAAAGGAAGGAAATCTCCATCAACAGGGGAAAGAGTGATAACAGCTACTGGAGTTGAGAAACCTATTTTCTTGAAAAAGATTTTATAAATATCAACTGACAGCAAGACTTGCTGCTTGGTCAATGAATGTCAAATGTTTCCTGATAGGGAAATGGTTAATATTACTATTACCATTTGCTTCTTCACAGTCATGCTCTGTAAGAAAATATAAAATTCCTATCTATCCACTGTTTTGTAGTGTTAGCTATTCTTTAAGCAACATTTATCTGAATCTAAATTTAAATCTTTATCCTATCAGAAGTTGAACTGGAAAGAATTTATGACATATTCATAAAGGTTTTTATCACTAATTATTCACCTTAAATACCTCAGTATGTAGTAATGTTTAGTGAGTTTATTTGGCTGACCATTACTACTGAGCAGTGACTTCAATCTTCATTAAGGGCTCCAAATTTGTGACCTTGTTCTAAATTAATCTAAGCCTATAAAATAACAAGTAATTATTCACCTTAAAACAACAATTAACCTAGAATTCTTTGTAGAACCATGTTCCTTGAGGATGTTGCCAATCATGGCTCTCCACAATTTCCTGTCCTCTGTTACTCTTAATAAATTGTCTTTATGTTATCTCTCTGAAATCTTGTTCTGCAATTCATTTTCTCAAGCTTGCTAGGTAGGTTATGCATTGTTTTTTCTATATCCCTCTTGCCTTCAATCTATATTGTGAGTATCAAATTTTCGAAGCCCTCTTTCCTCATTATGTACCTTAAAAATTTTAACTCTTCCTGATGTTAAGCATAAGTTTCCTTTTTGTTTCCATTTTCTCTTTTCAACTTTTTTATTGCTTACATGTTTGGTCCATGGTATTCTCTGCATCCTTCTGTATAACCAAATTTCAGAGATTGTCCAGCATTTACAGCAATATAGAAGGATTGATATTACATAACAGTTCAGTTCTTTTTTTCTGTTTCTTAATACTTTGCTTAGCTTTTGGAAGACATTTTTCATTGTTCCAATGCACCTTCAGATTTCTGTCCTCACTTAAAATACTTCTCAGATATTTAAATAGACATAGTTGTTTGAATTTCAGATTAAACTAAAACCTAGTGGGTTATTTCTTGCTAAGTAGAAATTAAATATTAAGGCAGTTTTAAGACAGAAAATATAATTACTGTCAACAGTTCTATCATACACATGTTCATACAATAATATGTGAAATGAAAAGAAAATTTACCAATAAGTAATATTTAATTTCTGTCTCAATTTCTGGGATGAGGAGGTTAGATTATTTACATATGGATTATTGTCTTTGTCCTTGCTGTTATCACAATATTTCAGTTGATGTGCCCTCTGACCTCATCAGATGTATGCCAGTCTGGTTAACCTACAGGGAATTGTGAATTGAAGCCTTTATTTAATCTACAGGGATAGACTGTTCTCATTTCATTGTCCTTGTCTAAGGATATCTAGTTTTTATTCTAGTCTTTTTCTTTATGTGCTATGTTACTATCATGGCCCTCCACAACTTCCTGTTCCTTTTAGCTCTTAATAAATTTTGTTTTTTTGATTTTCTTGTACAGCTGTCCTACTTGATTCATCCTAATTTCATTCTAAAAAATTCCTGGTGTACAGTAGATAATTTCCTACTATAAACATTGATAAGTATTAGCTAATTTAGTACTAACAAAGGACCAGTGAAAGGAATGAATATATCCTCTTGTATGATTGCCAAATTCCTGATATTCTAATATAAATTCTTCAACCTAATAAGTTTAACAGTAACTAGATATATAAATGGAATATTTGAAATTCTTCAGCCTAAAATAAATTTTAAATAGGTAATTTAAAAAAAGATATCTTTCATTTTACAGCATTAATTGCATACTTTTGACAATAATTAAAAAACAAAAGTAAGGTAACTATATATAGACACCAATTCTTTGAAAACACATTCCATTTGCTCTGTTAACAGGTGAAGGAACTAAAAACAGACTTAGTAGGCTATGGATATAAACAGTACTAAAATTTAGTTTACTCTCATGAAAAAAAAAACAAAGTTCTTCCAAGCGATGCAATAAGTCTACTAAGATGCTAGTGGTTACTAAATGCAAAACAATGAGGAAAAGGAAATATTAATAAAAAGAGAGAGAAAAGCAAGACAAAAGTGTTACAATGCAATCATTCAGTAAATGTCTTTTATAATAGAGGTTGAATGTAATTTCATAGAAGTGAATATAACAATCAGTACTTCCTTCTTTGAGTGAAATTTTAATATTTCATACATGCAAATACGTTACAGGATCAAGTTCCAAAGAGTACTTAAGTAAAAACAATGAAGTATTGTTTATATCACATTCACTAATTATTAAATTTTATACTGCAGGTGTAAAATCTGTCCAACTGGTTACTTTGGTTTTGAGCAGAGCCTCTTAAGAAAAGGAATTCTCCTTGTATCTTAGTTTTGATATATACGAGTTAAAGAAAAGTTATTTAAACTTGTATTTTGATCAAGCAAATCCACACTATTTTTCAGTTATTGTCCAAACCCCCAGCAACCCCTCACACATGGCTATAGGCTCTGGAGGACAATGGAATGTAAACTAATAGATAATTCCAATTCTTTATAGGCACCAACTGACCAAAAATTGCTTTTTTCATTTTTAGGAGACAACACAGCTTTGTCAAATTTTAAATAAGTAGTTAAAACTCATTAAGTAAGAGAAACAAATAAACTTCTAATATTTCTGCCTAAACTCTGAAATTTTATTTACTATTTTTTTTTTTTTTTTTTTCTCAATAGGAGTAACTAGATTTGCCTATCATCCAGTTTACATTCCTCACTGTTCTTCTGAACAAGAGTAGAGGATTAACCCTTGCTTCCTGCTTAGGATTGGGTCTTCAGTTCCTTCTAAAGACTATTCATTCTCTTCCTCCCTCAGTAACCCCTTACATTTTAGTAACATTATTGCCTTGCTTGGAGTGAATTGATTAAAAAAAATGAAAAATATTAAAATAAATTATAATTTTATAATACATTACATCTTAGGTGCTATGTGTGATGCATGCTTGAGCAATCATGTTTCTTTTTGATTCATAATTGACTTGGCAAAATTCTTGCAGTAGGCTGGTTGCCAATCATGGCTATAGGACTCAGTCTGTGCTATTATTTTACCAATAGATAGGTGGAGAAAAAATAGATTTATATATTTCCCAAGGGTATTTATGTGTAAGTGAATGTAATGAATTCAACTGGAATTCAAACTCAGTTTCTCATTTCTGAACCATTATCCATGACAGCATCCACACATCCCATAATATTTTACAATAGTTAAATTGTGTTGCTCAGATTAAAATGGCTTTCAAGACCAAATTAGCATTTGTGTATAATTTTTCTTGAGCAGATTCTTTTTAATATCTCAGGTAAAATATAAAATATTTGAAAATAAACAAGAATATCAGGTCAGAGAAAGAGAGAAATATAGAAACAGTATATTGTTTGAATATATGTACCATTTTACTTAGTTGCATTTACCTAAGGCCAAAATTTAGTTTCTGTTTTATGCAGAAAAATAAAGTGTATAGAAAAATATTAATTTCAATTCCAAGATCTAATTATCATTAAAAGATAAATTTGGTTTGTTTGTTTAATGGCATATCAACACCTTATGGCTCATTTAATACCTAAATTTTATTCTCTTGTGAGCTGTGTTAATTTTTTTTCCAAAAATGTATTACTGGTAATTTTTTAATTTTTTATTCTTTTTACTATGAAAATGTATTGCTAGTAATTTTTTCTAATTTATTTTTATATTTTCATGTTTTGCCCCCAATTTGGGGGTTCATTATTTACCCATAGCTGGGACTTAACAGGAGCTACCACCCTGGGTCAGGGTGGACCTGGGAACATAGCAATTAAGAGGTGCTTCCACACTCATCAAAACCTTCCAATCAGAGACTTTGCTGCCGGATTTAAAAAAAAAAAAAAAAAAAATCAATTTCTAAATATTTTTCTAAGCCAGATTTGTAAAATTTAATTAATAAACACCCATCTTACACACACACACAATACATTATTTTTATATATATATATATATATATATATATATATATATATATGTGTGTGTGTGTGTGTGTGTGTGTGTCTCTGTGTAACAATTTATGTGTAAAAATTAAAACTACAAATTCTATGTACTGCATTAGCTGAAAATGTTATCAGAAATCTCACACACAGCCAAGAAAATCACTATCAGTTCATGTGCAAAAAAAATTTATTTAGCTACTAACTTTTTTGAAAAGCTAACATGACTTACTTCAGTCACTTAATACCAGATGCTTTGAGATAATCAAAGAAAATCCTTAAGAAGTCAGTACTGGTAACTACCCAAGACAAAAAGTGAAATATATTTTCACTTTAATCATTGAAAAAATATATAGAATTAAATTATAAAACTTCTGAAATTAAAGTTACATTTTCTTTTAAATATGTTTCATTGAATATAAAAGACAAGGAAAATTTGATGAATTTTTTTATTAAGTTTTACTAATATTCTTAAATTTTTCCGTTTTGTATGGGGTAAGTGATTGTAACAATTGTCTCTAGAGTCTATTGCCCCAAGCATTTTCACCCACTACTTTAGCCATTTTCAAAGGCTTTGTTGTTAAATTCTACATATTCAGTGAAACAAAAAACATCTTTGATAATGGCTAATAGATTAGTCAAAGGAGTTGGACCCACAGATCATTTGGACAGGTTTTACACACTATGCCCAGAAAAGGAAATATTTGCATGAATGCAAGAAAAATTTAATAAAAAGCTTAATCACAGTGCTTTATCAGTAGTCTTACATGAAACTTCTATGCTAGCAGGATTGCTGTCTAAACACAAAATTATATATATATATATATATATATATATATATATATATATATAGGGTGTGATGAATAAATTGTCTAAATTACACCAAAATGAAAATAGCACTGACATCTCATTTTAACAAATATATTTACCAAAATTACGCAAAAATATCTTGAAATACTAATGTGTAAATTTATTCAATAAAATCACCATTGGCTTCAGCCTCTAGACCAGTGGTTCTCAAACAGTGTGTAAGTGCACCCTGAAAAGTAGCCAGGTGTGCCCCAAGTTAACAGAAGAATAAAATATTTATTTTTAAAAAGCTAGTCACAAAGAAATGTAATGTCTTAAAAAATAAATGTTTATTTCATGAGTCTTCTTTATTATTTTCCTATTTTAAAATTACAGGACTTATCTCTCCTTATTAAAATTTAAAGTGCACCACAGAGTTTTAGTCATTCGACAAGTGCACCTTGAAGTGAAAAAGATTGAGAAACATTGCTCTAGATGACTTCAGATTCTTCTGCAACTCTTCTGGAAGTTGGTGATTGCTACCATAATCCTTGCCAACAGTTCACCTTTGGTGTTACAAGGAGTTCTGTTGGTCTCTCGCTCAACTGTGCCCCATACATAATAATCTAGGGGCTTGCAGTCTAGGGAGTTAGGTAGCCAGATGTAATGGGTGATGTGGTCACAGAAATTGTCTTACAGCCATAACTGGATTCTTCTACTTGTATGCCATGGTGCAGAGTTCTGATGCTAGACATAGGGTCTTTCAGCAGCCACCCTCTTGACCCAGGGCAACACTACCTCCTCAAGGAACTAGATGAAGACTTCACCAACAAATCCAGGAGTTCTTTTCTTATGAGAATGATCAGAATTAGTTTTCTGAGCTGCTGTACCTTCTTAATCACCATTAGACTCATCCAACTCCTTCCAAATCCTCTGCACTGTCTGAAATGTTCATACTGGTGGTTCCAGCACAAATGCTAAACAGTACAGCTGTTTCCAAGCTTCTGGTGGAGTAAATTACATCATGGTGCTCTTTTTCTTACAGACAGTGCCCAACTGACCCTACTATACTGTGCAGTCAGCAAAATCAAAAACAAACAACACAGATGTGCAAAATTAAAAATATAAAAAGGCAACAATTTACCAATTGCACCCTATGTGTGTGTGTGTGTGTATATATATATATATATATATATATATATAATTTCAAAATTTTATTGATGGTACAAAATTTTATAACTGCCATGAAGAGACCCAACTTTTTCTTAATAATACCCATGATGGACAATTAAAAAGAAAAACGGGCTAGCTAACCAGTTTCAAACCTCACTCAACAAAGCTAAATCGATGTTAACATATAATATAAATCATCAATAAAATGGAATGGGAAAGATGAGTGGGATATATATATATATATATATATATATATATATATATATATATATATATATATGTATGTATGTATGTATGTATGTATGTATATATATATATATATATATATAAATTTTCTGTATATTTTTTATTTAGATGATTGACAAGTGGGAGTACAATAAAATTTTCAGTTACTCCTTAACTTTTGTCAGTGATTGATAGTGAATAGTAGCTTTTAAACCCATTGCATAAGAAAAGAACTGGATATATGTTATAAATGCAAATTTTTACAATCCAATATGGATGGAAAAAATAAAAAAAAGATTAAATAAGAAAAATTTTTTAAGAATAATTAAAATGGTAAATAATTAAATGAGAAAGGGAAGGTAGAGAGAAAGTAAAAACTAATAAAAAAAGAAAAATTATATTTATTTATAGAAATACAAAAGACTTATGTTCTGAGATAGATGCTTCAATAGATGCTGAATTCATTATATATATATATATATATATATAGTTTATGCAAAACTAGGTAATCCGTATGGGTAGACCCAAGGAGGATGATATCCGGAGAGATCCAAATGAGAGAAAGAACAGATGGAGTAAAATTCCACTGTTCATAGCATTTATTTTAAAAAAAGTATGCAATACAAAGTAGAGCAATATATTATTATTTTTATTATAAGAGATTATAATAAAAACACATTGAAATTGCTACACAAAAGCTTTCATGTTTCAATACTTTGATTGTACTGAAGAAGTACAATCAATGTATTGAAAAATGAAAGCTTTTGTGTAGCGATTTCAATGTTTTTATTGTAATCTCTTATAAAAATAATAATAATATATATATATATATATATATATATATATACATACATACATACATACATACATACATAGAGAGAGAGAGAGACAGAGTGTGTGTGTGTGTGTGTGTGTTTGTTAGTAGGATGTAGAATAGTATCAAAACAAAGTGAAGATAATGAGACAAAGAAAGTATTTCCACTTTGTCTCATTATCATTGGGTGCATATATTTGTGTGTGTATATATATATATATATATATATATATAAAAATGAATGGATTTATTTTTAATCTGATATTTTTCATTACTTCCAATGTTCTTATAGTAAATAATTTTTATTTCAAATAGATATCCCATCCAACACTCAGGCTATAGAGTTAATACATACTGTTTAATAAATAAAAATGGGGGGGAGTCTATTTCAAATAAGAAGAATCCACTATAATAACATTTGAAGTAATGTCCTAATTACCCAGACAGAGCAAAAAATGCTTCACAACATCAGCACTTGACAAAGGTCAGCTCAAATTCTTACTCGTTTCACACTATCATGATCTTGAAATGACTATATATATCATTTGATCAAAAACTTACAAATTTTTGTAAATATCCAGGAAATAAAGTCTAATATTCTTGTGCTTATTTATTATATTGTTATCAAATATTAACTACTTGCATTGTGAAAAGAAATTTGATTTGTTTACAACAAAATATTATGTGGTGTATATTACAAGTTTAAAAATATAAACAATATCTTCTTTAAAATAATTGCAGTTTTTACAATTAAATGGAAAGGTGATGATAAATTTAGCCCAATTTCATTTGATTCCAAAATAAAATCTTATGTTTGGACATTTGTTCAGTTTTTCAAAAGATCATGCCAGTAACATTCCAGCACTCCTTATAGATATATTATCATGATATCCCAGAAGTTTCTTTGATCTTTTTTTAATTTATTTCTCATCAATCTGGGAACTGTAAAGATCTATGTTAGAAAACCAATATCAAATCTAAATCTCTTAAATAAAATCTTAATTTTTTCTCTAAAATTAGATGTCTGCTATAAAAACAACAAAAATAAAGATGCATAGTAAGGCTCCAATACAGTAAAAATAATGCATAAAACTGAAGCAAAAAAATATTTCAAATAAAAGTGTTTGAAACATCTGTTGAATAACTTTTTTCTTTTCTTTTTTTTTTTTTTTAAAAAAAGCCCTGTAAAATTCAACAAGTACCTAAAAATTGCCATTCACTCACCAGGAGAAATTCCTAATTTTTTTTTTTTTTGTTGTTTAAGCAGAATTCATTTCTCTTGATAATATTAGGAACAGCCAGCCAGTAAGGAGGAAGTAAACTGTCCAACTTTAGAGGAATTTTTGCAGCTGATGAAGAACCTCTCCCAAGAAAGACAGGTACACACTGTTATCTTCCTGACTTCAATGAACTGGATTCTACTACTCTTTCACTCATCACTCACTGCTGCCAACAACATCAGAGAAACAGATATGGGGAGCAGAGAGGAATAGATACATTCTTTAAGGTGGGAAGGTTACAAAGAGGACTGAGTCCAAAATAACTTTGCTAAAAACTTAGTTTCTTCACTAGTGCTGTTGCTAAGAAACAGAAGACTGATTAAACAGAAGTCAATGTGGGCTGAGTAGTTGACTGTTTAATTTTTTTCCAGCCATAAAATTAAACAATTTCTCCTAAGAAACTAAAAATACACTTTCTGCACAACCTTTGGTTTCTCTACACACACACATATAAACTAATGTATATTTGGGCAGCAACCTTTCTTTCAAGCATTCTTTATTAAATATGGCAGGCAAGGAAGATTTAGTTTTTTTTTTTTAATGTTTTTCCATTTAGTAGGAGAGTAAGGGAGTACAAAAATTTTTCATAATTTTTATTGTCTCAAGTGATTTGGGCCACTTCTATAGCCATTTTCAACACCAGAGACAAACACTCTTGAAAATGGCCATGGAAGTGTCCAAAAGTACTTGAGATAATAAAAATTAGGAAAAATTTTTGTACTCCCTTCTACAAAACAGAAAAACATAAGGAAGCTGGAAAAACTTTATGTATATATATATATATATATATATATATATATAATATTGTATGAAAAGATTACTTAACTTTTAAATATCAATCTTATCCAGACTTCAAAATTTCTTGGTAAAAAATTAAAAACCCTGAAGACTGGAAATTTTCACCAAGAAACTTCGAAGTTAGGATATAACTGGTATTTAAGGGTTAAGTAATCGTTCCATATAATATTATTGGCACTTTATTTTTAATATTATTAATATTGAGTGCTATATATAAAAATATCTGCTGTTTCTTAAATCATATATATATATATATATATATATATATATATATATATATATAAAATATATTAGAAACTAAGTTAATCGTCTCTACAAAAGTAACAATATTAGTTTGAATTAAACAAAATTTATTTTAAAAACCTTTTGAGGTTTTTAATACCTTAATGAATCATGTCACACCAGTTAAAAACAATATAAATATAAATGATTATAAACTTTTTGCTTGTCTTTGATAAAATATATTTCTATACATATCAGAAACAAAATGAAAGAAATAATATTATTTTATATATTATTTCATAAATATTGAATTAATTTATAGAATCTGTATTTGAAATAAAAGGTTAAAATATACTAAATACAAAAGCCAAAAGTAATCAGTAGGCAAGAAGCAGTTTCTTGTATAAGGAATGCAAACATAACAGCCTTTGGATATTCAACCAACTGCCATGATCATATTGCTAGTACATCTCTCTCACTCCCTCTATATTTTGCAAGAGAAGATAAGAACTTGTTAGAGCAATAAACTATTTACTTCTTTTCTTCCTAGATAAAAGTTGACTGCTGGAGAAATTAAAATTCTGTAGAGAAGCTGAGGGATAAAGTATAGTTTATAAATATCTTTGTAATCTAACAACAAAACTTATTATGTAATACTGTTCTGATCATCAAGACCAATATGAGTTTTTAAAAACTGTATTTGATTATTAAAATATAAAGATTACTACCCAATAATAATAATAATAATAATAATAATAATAATAATAATAATAATAATATGGATTTTATGAGTATGAGACAGAGTTTGCATAAATACCTTAAAAACCCCATAGATTTTTTGACAACCTGTCTGTTACTCTGAGTTGAATTCAAAAATGTAAAGTTTTAGAATGCAATGAAAATATGAATATCAAATAATTATGAATCATCATGTAAGTTAGATGACCATATATAGCATAGGCTGAATAGTCAATAGTGATCTCATGTCTTAATACTTTTATATGGTTTCTTTTTTTATAGTGATGTTCACTCTGTACAAGGCCTCTCAAGGTAGAAGATTATAGAGTAAGAGACACAGAGTAAAAAATGAGATTCAAAAACAAACAGAAGAGACATGATGTAAAAAGCAAATGTCAAAATAATAAAAGATTTATTTTATATTAGAAATTTCTTTGTGCTGTATCTCTTCAAGACATAGAACATTTGGATGAGGCATGATCACCTATATCATGTGACTCTTAGCAGTTTTTCTTCTTTTGCTAAGCCCTCTACCTCTAACTAAAATACACACACACACCAGTACACAAAATAAATAAATTGTATGATTTTAATTTACAATTTAACATGCTTTTAGTGTTATTTCTGTGTATGTTTTTATCCTTGTGAATGCAAGGCTACCCCAGCTGGTATGATGTGTGACCCCCACACACCTAGTAGCCAATCTAGTAGTACACTTAAATTCAAGTGGTCAAGGTACCAAAGAGTAGATCTCATTAGAACAACTGCCATGTAAATATTTATAGAAAAGACAGATGAAATACATGCCATCATGGTGAGAAAATGATTAAAATCAAGATGCCAAGTCGGGACTGATAACATAAAAGATTCTTTGGATTTTGTCAAAAATCTTAAGATATATAGCCAGATCACGAGACCAAATATGGCAGCAATATTCAATTCATGGATGAAGAGTAGATTTATAAATGTGCAAGACGAATTCTGGCAAGAAAAATTGTCTGACACTTAAAAGCCTAAAACTAATCAAAAGAATAGTCTTTTCACTCTAAGTAAAATATAGGTAAAAATTTCACTGATTAGTTGGTAATGTAAACATTGTTGACTTACAGCTCACATGTTTCAGAATGAATCATGCAACAAGAATTTAAGTACAGAAACACTGAACTTCTTATTGGCTCTGAATCTACATTCAAGCTTTAAACAAGCAATCATTTCTTTTATTTTTGAGACATACACTTTTAAGCTCTCCCATAAAACCACACACAAATACACACATCCATAGAAGGAAACATGATATTTTTATCTAACAGATGGCCAGATTACTACTTCTATATCTTAATGGTATTACTTATATGGTTATATATATATATATATATATTTGTATCACTTTAAATGTTATTTTTAGTGGATATTCATATTTGAGTAGACACTCCATTTATTTATTAAACAGTCTATTTATTTTCACATACCAGCCTGAATGTTCAAGAAATCTTATTAAAGAAAAATGTGTGCCTTTAAGTAGGAATCAAACCTGTGTCCTTCAGGGCAGACAGACTCACCATTTAGCCTGGTACACTTTACTGAAGGAACAATCAGCCAAAGCCAATTTCATGCTTTCAAGGAAACCTTCTTCTGTCATAGATATATAAGGAAGCCAGGAGTAAGGCAGTCTTCCACAGATGACACAAAGACTGTTCTCCTATGACGAAACACACAGTAAAAAAGCCTGCAATTTATGTGATTAAGACATCAGCAGGGTGTGTGCAGAAGAAATCCACTTACCTTATAAAAAACTGAGAACATGCACTTGCCAATGCCATTGGTTCCATAATACAAAGAAAAACCTGGCCAGACTCATTCTGTTGTTTATAACAGAAAACAGTTGTTGGAATAGCTCAAATGTGCTACCTATGGGGTTGATGAAATAACCCAAATGTGCTGTCTATATGGTTGATGAATAACAAAAATGTGCAACCTATGGATTAGTGTACCTGCCTTTGAAGGCATATAAAGTCACTAAGAGTGAACAAGTGGTAAGAGGAAGAAAGCAGTAGTTCTCAACCATTTTTTACCTATGGACCACTTTTTACTTTTTTGGTGGATCCACATAACATTCAATAAAAAAAAAACTTTTTTACTAATAAATAAGTTTAGAAATTGTATTATAAACTTAGTAAATGTATATGATTTATTTTAAAGTAAAACCAATTTAATGAAAATAAACTTGTATTTAACAACTAAATTCTATGGAGCATTTATGTACACTAGTATATACATAGGCCCTCAGAGCGGATGGTTTTGCCAAAAATTGCCCTTGCTGCTGAAGAGGTAAATACTGTTAATCCTTCCTTTATATATAATCCTTATATAATTTATATATTAAATTAATTTTATTAATATTTAAAATTAATATCATTATTTATTATTACTATATTAAATTAATTTATATAATAAATTATAATCTTTATATAACTCTCCTATATATATATATATATATATATATATAAAGTTGAATGAAAAGGATATATAAAAGAAGTGTGTGTGTGTATATATATATATATATATATATATATATATACTTCTTTTATATATCCTTTTTATTCAACTTTTACAATCAAAACATCCAGTAGAGTAAAAGGGATGCTAGCTTACATCACTTCTGCTAGTTTTATAGTTGTTTTTCCATTTTTTTTTGTATTTTAATATTACTTTAGAAGTTCCAATTTTCAGTTGTAACAACCTTTCCAAAGTGAAATTGCTCTATGGACAACTAAAATATTACCATGGAGCTCCAATATGCAATTTTTTGTGTGGACCTCTAGTAATGTTACATGGAGCCCCAGTGTCCATATGTACCCCAGATGTGAACCACTGATCTAGAGATTCTTGATAAGATCCAAAGAAGAATCAGCAATATTATTGGTCCTGTCCTCGCATATTGGCTTCAGTTACATTCTCACTGCCGGCCACTAAAATATTACCGTGGATCCCCAATTTGCTATTTTTTTGTGTGGACCTCCAGTAATGTTACATGGACCCTGGGGTCCATATGCACCCTGGTTGAGAACCAATAGTCTAAAGCATCTCAGATGTAACAACTGTTTTTCTACACAGCAACATCTAGAGAGATTATATAATGTAAAGTATAATATCCTTTTCTATTGACAATCCTTTTTTTTTTTTTTTGCAGGGAAGACA
Organism: Acanthosepion lycidas; assembly: GCA_963932145.1. NCBI lineage: Eukaryota > Metazoa > Mollusca > Cephalopoda > Sepiida > Sepiidae > Acanthosepion > Acanthosepion lycidas. Next base: position 35,124,485 of record OZ010615.1, on the reverse strand, counting down.
GAAAAGGTATTTTACACTTATCCCTATGAATGAAAACGCAATTATTGTACTTACATCAACCAGAGACTTGAAAGCAAAAGTAGGGGCATCAGTTATTGCTTCAGTCTTCTTTTTCTTGGTAATAAGCAGTTTTTCAGGGAATAAAAAGATATGCCTGTCTTTACTCTTCATCTTTGTCACATCCTTATCCCATATTTGCATATCATCCTGAAATTAAAAAGAAAATATTACAAACATGGACCACAAAGTTAAAGAAAGGTAAGAAAGAGGAAAGTATTACTAAGAACAAGATAGGAAGATGCAGAGAGCCATGATCACTCAAATCCTGAAAGGACATGACACAGAGATTTTTTATTTTATAAGATTCAAATCTTTAAACTTAAAAACTATAAACAAGCAAATGTGTGCTTATTGATTGATTTGTTTTTTACAGCTTATCGACCTTGTGTAAGTTATTTAAAGTCTGAAAATATTTTTAGATTGTAAGATTTTGGGGGAGATAATGATTAATGAATACAAGTCCTGCTAATTAAACCATAGCTGGAATAGAAGAGGTAATAGTAATAGCTGACCACTCATATTTGAGGTTACCTGTCTACTATCGTGGCTAGCCAATCCCTATTGGAGATGCATTTGTGTTTATTCAACACCCACAGAACCCACTTGCAGTTTATACTGAAACTATGCTGAGCAGAGCTTAGTTACAGTTTCTGGGAAAGATTGTGTTATCTAGCGTGACCAACAATATGAACAAGGCCAGCATGCTCAAGCTCTCAGCCATGATGACTTGTGACTTTGTGCTAGCAAAGGTTCCATCTACCCAATTTGACTCACAAGGCTTGGGTCAACCCGTGATATGGTTTCCAGGCACTTTCCAAAGGTGTCATACACTGTGATCAGCCTCTCCAGTCAGATAACATCAGGAACTCTCCTTCCTGACAAATCGATCATGGTGAGATTTGAAACTAGGTCTCATGGTCAGAATGCAAAAATTCTAACCACTCAGCCACATGCCCATATACTCGGCCATGTGAACATAGAAGAGGTAGATTCATACCTTTCCCAAGAGTATTTGCATCTAAGTGAATATAACAAACTTCAACTGGAATTGAAACTTGCTCTCCAATTTCCAATTCCAAGCAGTTATGCATTACACCACTTGCACACACAAGCTTACAGCACACAAGAGATCACCCATCTAGGTACTGACCACGCTCGACATTGGTTAATTTTGGTGATTGTATGAGAATTGGTGTTTTAACATATCACTGTAAGCCAATAATAATTTGGATATGATTTTTATTATAGATGATCATATAACTCTCAAACTTTTTACTACATTGTTAAAAAGATAAATAAAAGAGAGAAATCCTTTCTTTCACATGCATGTAGGTAATCTGAATCAAATATAATACTTACATGACGGATAATAGGTCCAAGAGAATCAATCAAACCAGGGTATCCTTCAATGTTTGCCAGTAAACCCATATGATCAACTCTCTTCAAAATGTTCATGATCATCTCAATAGCTTTTTCCAGTTCCTTTGCATTTTCTCCTGCACTTACTGTATAACGCAAGAAATCCTAAAAACAGAAAAAATATATAGAAAAATAAAGCTACTAAATTTTTTAGATACAAAACTCTCTAAAAGAAAATTAGCAAAAAAAGTGAAAAATCTTAAATAGGATCAGATATTAGATGGGTTTAGAATATCCATACCTTCAGTATCTGATCATAGGCATGAAGTCTATCATATGGCAATGTCAAATATTCAAGCAATGTTTTCTCAGTTGCACCATGTTTAGCAGCTTTCTCCTAAAAACAAAAAAGCAATTGTATATTTCCTTATCAAACCATATAATATTTATAAATGTGTATTTATAATTTTCCTGTCCATTTGCAGTGGGAAGGTGGGTAACTTAAGTTAGTAAATTTATGAGTGATTACTTCCCTTAGTCATTTAAATAATCTATACAAATAAAATAGATATCTACATTTAGACAAAATTAGTTCACAAGCAAAATGAACTGTTTAATTAATCAGTTCCTTTACTCCTACATTTTTTAGATTACAGTCTTATTTGTTCAAGCCTTTCATGTGAGGCACTCAGATACATTTATCTATGAAGTGATAGGCTTTTTTGCTACCATCTTTGTCCTTCCAAAAGATATTTCCATTTCACTGTTATATTAAACACATAAAATTTTCAACAAAAAATTGAGCCAAAAGTAAGTTATATAATACCAGGAGTAATTAATAAATCATAGATACATATCGAACATCTAAAAATATAAAGAGAACAGGTTAAACGGATCATTGGCCTCTATTTTAGTTGTGAATTCTTTATCTCCACTTTATGAATCTCAATACACTGTTTTAAGACTTTTGTTTCATTGCATCTCACAATTAAAAGTTTCTAACAATTGCCATTATTTTTGATGTATTTAGTACACTCAGTCAGTTATGTGCCATACATAATACATGCTTGGGTGATCATGCCTCTTTTGATTCATGACTGACTAGGCAAAAGATTTTCCCATAGTAGGTTGCCATTTCTTTCTGCAGTAGACTGGCTGCCAACCAAGACTACAGGACCCAATCTGTCCTGCAAGTCAACCCATAGCTGGGATGAGAAGAGACAGATTCATACTTTTCCCATGGGTATTTACATGTAAGTGAATGTAATGAATCTGACTGTAATTCAGACTCGGGTCTCCAGTTTCTCATTCTGAGCTGTTATCCATTACATCGTACCTCATAAGGATGTGTACACTAGTAAACCTATAAACTGTGACCACATTCAGTATTGAATTACTTTTTTGCTACTGGCTGGGCATCCCAAAAGGAAAAGAAAATTGATGCTGAAAATATTAAGAAAGTAAACCTGGGTCTTAATTTATATTTTCAAAAAAAAAAGAAATTATTTAAAAAATGTATATACAGAAGCAGTTTTAAATATACATACTTCTATTTTTATGTATTCAAACATTTTAACATGACACTTGTACAATATAAGGGAAATTAATCTATTAAAAAAAGCATGATAGCAGTTGTAGCCTTTTCACGATCAGTTTTTTTTAACACAAGTGACAAATGCTAGTATTACTATGCTTATTTAAACAATATTCATAGAACTTTTGTGTATAAATATTAATTTATAAAAACTAATAGTTTTCTTCTTTTTTTTACTAAATTTTCAACCAATACTATGCCCAAGAGCCACTCAAGATAGAGGCTAACTGAATAAGGTTGTTATATGGACATAAGAGGTAGTTAATGCAGATTATGAGGATATGTAGGATAGATAACAGTTGGCTAGACAGTTGCAGTGATTAAGAAAGTAGTTTGGGCATGTGTGGGTAGTATAAAAGTTATCAGTGCAGAAACTGGAATCAACATGCCAAGTTCAAATTCCAGCTTGGTCTCTTTCAATTACTTTCATATCAATGCCCTTGGAAAAAGCATGAATTAATTTAATTTCTCCCAGCTATGTGTTAAATAGCAGGGGAGACTGGATTTTTTAGCCTTGGTTGGAAACCAGTTGAGGAGAAGGACAATTCTACATACAAAGTATGGAAAAGGTGAAAAGTCCCCTCTTTCCAAAAAAGTCATGGCAAGCCACAGATAAATAAAAGGAGAGCTATAAGCAATCTATGTCCTGAAGTGGCATTAAAAAAAAAAAAAAAAAAATATTTAAGAAAATGTATATAAAGAATCAGCTTTAAATGTACACTATAAGCCAAACATCTGGGACCACTTTCTGGATGTTGAATGTATAAACATAAAAATCACTATTTTCAAAACTAATTAGCTATACTTCATATAAATCTTAATGAAAATAAATTTTTCTATAAGTAAATATACAAAACTACAATGAGACAAATGAAAATAAAAACGTTGGTATTATATTTTTAAATAAAAAAAACATTCAGTATTCTGATATAGCAGTGAATGCTGGACAATCTCCTCAAAGATGAAAAAGAGACTTGAAGCAAAAAAATGTTATTCTATAGACGGATGCTGAGAATACCATGGACCGAACATGTGAGCAACGATAAAGTTTAAGAGAAAATGGAAACAAAAAGGACACTTACACCTAACATCAAGAAGAAACATCTAAAATTTCTAGGGCACATAATGAGGAAAATGGGCTTGGAAAATTTGATACTCACAAAACAGTTGGTTGTTTTGTTTAGCAATATATCAACCTCTATTGGTTATTTAATACCAAAATCTAAATATTTTTATGCAATTTAATTTTATTTTTGGAGATAATAATAGTATAGTGAGACAAGTCTTACTAATTAACCCATAGCTGGGGGAGAAGTGATGGATTCATACTTTTTCCAAAGGTATTTGCACATAAGTGAATGAACCCAACTGAAATTGGAACTTAGCTTTCCTATTAACAATTCCAAGCTGTATCCATTACACCACCCACACATCCAAGCTTACAGCAATGGATATTTCCAAGTGGTTACCCATCTAGGTACTGGCCAGACTTAGCATTGCTTAACTTTGAGGATTCGATGTGATGTAGCTGTAAGCCCATGACAGATTGAAAGCAAGAGGAACAGAGGAAAACAATGCATAACCTACCAAGTGAGCTTGAGTAAATGGGTGACAGAACAAGTTTTAGGAGATATAACAAAAAGACAAAATTTATTAAGAGCTACAAAGGACAGGAAATTGTGGAGAGTCATTACCGCTTATGTCCTTGGCACATAGAAAAAACAAACAGATGATAGTTATATAATTATAAATAAACATACCCCTAAGTAACGTTTGGCTTCTTCAGTGCTGATGAGAACCTCAGCTTCTGGCCTTCCATATAAGTATGGAATATACATATCAAATTTGTCACTCTGAAAGACAAAGTGTATGCAAAAATAAAATAGCAAAAATAAAATAGCAAAAATAAATTAAATTAAAAAAGGTGAGATTGTCAATCAAGAACTGAATAAAAGAAAACTCACCATCTTAGTGAAAATTTTACCAGTTGTAGAGGGAAGATTTGCACACTCAGTGAGTTCAGCCAAGAAGATACTGGAACAGATATTAGAGAAAGATGAAATATCCATAAAGGTAAAAAAATAAAAAAAGGGTCAAAATATAAAGGGAAGTTTATTTGTTCATGAAACGAGTTTTTTTTTTTTTTATAGTTTATAAAATAAGACTGAAGAAAAGGAAGCAATTCAAATTTTTTAAAAGTTGTTGCTTATATTTTTATAGAAGAAAGTAAAAGTCCAAAAGGAAACCTTATTATGCTAGACACCCCCTACTAACTCTAGTTAAGTAAATTTTCATATCATTTTGTATACAAAGATCTATCAGCACAATAAGGTTTTTCAAAGCTTGATCAAATATGATACAATTTACAGCTGATTATTTATTATAGTTATTATTTATATAAATTTGAATTGCTGGATTTTTATATTATACAAGTCTTACCCAAAACTTGTACAAATACATACGTATATATAATAATATTCAGCATTCACGGGTTCATCATAAAGGCCTGCAATTATGTAGTCTGGGGACTGAACACTAATCATCTCCATCAAGGTGAAGATGTCAGGAACTCTTCAGAAAAATGTTTTATAAAACAATACATGCAACAAACAAATATTATATACTATTTTGGGTTTATTTGTATTCAAATTATTGGCAAAAAAAAGTCAAAAATCAGAAAATGCTAAATCAAGTACATTTTTATACTGAGATAAAGATATCTAAAAATATTCTTTCTTGTTGGAATTTATTTTTTCTGTATTTTATTCTGTATTTTAGTTTAAAAAAACTAAAATATTTTTATTTATTTATTTGTTTTAAATAAATTTACATGTACATAGTTCTTATCATAAAAAAATCCTTGGAATTTTAATAAGTTTTTACCCAATAAGATTCTGAAGCATAACCTATGATTTATTAGATTTACAAATAAATTTCCTTTGGTCTATCTGGCTTCTTTTTTACAGTAAGGTTCACTCTGTACAAGGCCAGGGAGCCACTCAAGATAGAGGGTTACATTAAGAGCTAGTTTATATGGATAGGAGGAGAAGACAGGTTAACTCTAGACTTAAACAGGTTAAGATCAGGGAAACATCCTCTTGGGAGTGGTTCACGGGAAAACGCTGTACAAGTGGAAACTTCTCCTCAATGGAATACAGAGGGAATATGAATGGTCTACAATGATATAATGTCATGGCAGGTCCTAGCTCAGCAGTAAAAATACAAGCATTTCAACTTTGATGGAGTAAACTTATAGGAAACAAAGAATAAATATTATTATGAAGAGAACAGATGAAGCTTTGTTCAAAGCAATTAGACCACTTCACTTATGTGAGATTCAACCATCATTTTTTTTATAATAGAGTAGTTCCAGGGAGAGACAACTATGGTTACTTTAACCACAATTATATCAATATAAACTATTTTAAAAGTAGGACAAAAATGTTACAAATAGAGCTTATGTTTGAACTTTCTGGGATGAGGAGTTATTATCATGCATTCAGACTATTGTCCTCTTCTTTGTTGTTGTTATCACAACGTTTCAGTCATTGTGCCCTCCGGCCTTCTTTGGGAATATATTGATCTAGGTAATCTACAGGGAATTCCAAACTGAACCATTTATTTAATCTATTATTTAATAAATTATTTAATCTATTTAAAATTCACAATTATTATGCACACATAGTGTGTATTTGAACTCACAGTTACTATGTCACCAAATTCATGAAGCAACACTTTAATCCCAGTGGTTCTCAAATGGTGCACCAGAGCACACTAATGCACCCTGAAAGGTAGCCTGGTGTGCCCATAATTAACAGAAAAGTAAAATCTTTATTTTTAAAAAGCTAGACACCAAGCAACATAATGTCTTAAAAAATATATGTTTATTTTATGAGTCCTCTTTGTTATTTCCTATTTTAACTTATTTCTCCTTATTAAAATTTAAAGTGTGCAATAGAGTTTTAGTCATTCAACAAGTGTACCTTGAAGTGAAAAAGTTTGAGAAACACTGCACTAGCATATTGTACTATAGAACAATTCTCTAAGGAACATTAAACCTAACCTGCCAACTGAGGAGTGCTGCTGCTGTAAATTAATCTTAGTATAAATTATTCCTTTTATAATTAGTTTCCTACTTATATTTGTTGTATTAAAAACTCATATTAAATCACAATATTTATAATCACTAAATCTCCATTTTTTTTATATATTTCCTAAAATTCTATTCAAATAACTGACATCTTCAGAATGAATAGCTGGAAAAAAAGTATTTTTCAGACATTTTGAAAATTTTAGTTAGCTACTTAATAGTTATAATTCTTATTTAAAATTTGTTAATTCCTTTTGATTTTATAAAATTCAACTATTCAAATTTAAAAACTATAAACATCAAATATGTACTTATTTAATAATATGAATCTGGGTATGGTCTTTTATTTATATGAACATATAACTCTCATTATATATCCAAGTATCAAAGACTCTTTTGCTACTTTGTTAAAAATGTGAATAAAACAGAAATACTTGATTTGAAATTAACAGCTTTTTCCATTTCACTGAAACAGACATTAAACATTTCTATCTTCCCTTCTTTCTTCTTATCATTTTCTCACTGAAACCAAGTAGCATTCTTGATATGTCATTTACGTGTTTTCACAAGGTCAAAATGAAATTGTCCATTATTTATGAGATATTGACAGGAGAGGTTAAACACTTTTATCTTTCTTTCATTTTCTCACTGAAACCAAGTAGTGTCTTTCCCTTCTTTCCACATAATCAAAATGGAATAGTCCATTATTTATGAGGTATTGGCAGGATGTAATGATTGTGTGAACTAATGAAGGGAGAGACAAGCATGATTATAATATGATACTTACATTAAAAGAAATTCTTTTTAAGCTAGTAAATATAAAATATACTAAATTCTATTACTTATCACTGGTCAAAAACTATCAATATTAACTATCACATACTTACGAGGACTTTACTATTTCTAGAGAACTGCATGCAAACATTAGAATATGAAAACATACTTACTCATTGTGAAAGTCATAAATTTGTTTGATATTTCCAAAAATTACATCTTTCTTGTCTTTGAGACAAGCAGGCACATCAGGCCTTTTCATCTGGTCATAGAATTGGTCAAGCAGTTGTTTTAATTCCTTGATATACTCGCGTTCTGTTTCCAGGAGGTCTGTGAGTGCATATCTGTTAATTAGTGGAAAAAAATGGAGCAAACATGTCTAAGTTAATGTATTAATGACTAAGTTATAATGAAGCTATTTAAGGATATATATATATAAAAAAAAAATAAAGAATCAATGAAAGAAAACTACATTCCAAACGGCAACAGAAAATATAAAAGCAGATTATTAAAAGAAAAAGAAAACATTTAAAATAAATATACACATATAAATTATAAGTTTAGCATCACCCGCTCAATCATTAGCTGCAGTAAACTGGAGTGAGTTTTCATTAAGTCTAGCAATAAAAGGAGATGATGAAATACAGCAGTAAATGCCACAAATTTGCTAAATAAATCATCCACTGAAAGTATAAAGATATGAGAATGAAGTAGAAAAAATAGAGAGTTACAGATAACTTCGAGTTTTATTTCAATACAAATCTAATGTGGAGATTAAAGCATAAAGTAAATATAAAAAAAAAACATGACTCAAATGTTGTCCATTAACATTAATACATATAAATACTCCACAAAACCCACTGGCCTTAAAAATAAAAAAAATAAAAAAATATTAATTTCACAGTTATTTTAATGTTTTGTTTTATTTTTGCAGCTTTGAATATCTTCAGTCAAGAAAAACTAGATATAATTAAGGTGAAAATAATTGCTGATGTGATATGAAAAATCACAGTGATATCTGAAATGTAATGTTAATTATTGACTTAAAGTAATGATGACAGCCATTGGTCTATAAAATCACATGACTAAAAGTAAAAAAGTAATAATTCTTTGAAGATTTCACTAGTGCATTAATTATATGGTCAACATTTGTGGTCAGAAGTTATACATATATAAAATCAGTTTTGTATTGAAACAAAACTTCATAATTTTTCATCATTAATCTTCATTCAAATGTCTACACTACTTGCAGAAGATTTTATACACACACACACATATATATATATATATATATATGGTAAGATAAAAAATAAATAGGAAACATATCAATCTACAAGGCTGGCACATCTTAGCTGCATGTAGACCCTGCCATTTTCTTTTCAGCACTGTTTTATAGCCAGCCGCCATTTTTTTAAAATTATTTTTAAACAGATGTTACATTGTCATCATTGATACATCATGTATCTGCATGGCCTGTGCAGTGTGTACTACACAGGACACTTCGACAATGTTAGAGCCCCAAAGGACTAATTTCAGCAGTTTGTTTTTGCACTTTTTACTTTTTATCAATTATCAACAGGGCCAGTACTTACTACCCCAAACCTATCAACTATGTGAGGGTCCCATGAATACTGGCAGAAGTGCTAATTTCAGGAGTGCTTTTTTTTTAAAATTGTAATCTTCTTTCTGAAGTGTTCTTTTAAATCAATTAAGAGGGTAATATATCTCAGTAAAATCATTTTTTATTCTGAGATCATTCACTAAGGAAGTTCTCTGATTTTTTTTTTTTTTACTAATAGTATTACTAACCAAAAGTCCACAGCTAGTAATTAAGATAAAATTTCTACTCCATACTTTTTTACATTTCTAGAAAGATAAAACTGGAAAAATGATTGGAAAACTTTGAAATTGACATGGAGTAAGGGTTGGGGGGCTATTTTAAAGAGTGCCAATCCTGTCAATCTAACATGTTTCACTTTTATTAAAGCTTTATCAGAGATTGAGAAAAAACAGAACTTTGATATTTTCAGTTTTGTTTGGGTCAATACTTATTGGTCAGTCATGTATCACATGTATTAAAACGTAGATAATTCTATTAATATATTAATATATGTATGTAAGTTTGTAAAAATTCTAATATGTCTAAGTGGGCATCGAATGGTAATGTGTATTCATAATTGTGTATGTGTGTCTGTCTAGTAGGAGGAGTCTAATGTCTTCAACTTTGTGTAGTCAGTTGGCACTGTGGAGATAGCATTCCACTTTAATCTGGGACTGTTTCTTATGCACATATTCTTTATATTAGATATAAGTTAGACTCTTTAAGAATGGATTCAAAGGAGGATGGCGATGTAATGCAATGTTTTAGGCATATGTCCATAGTTGGTAATGATGTTATTATTAAGCTTTCCAAGTATGTTTTCCTTAAAGAATTATGTTCTTTTTTAATTAGGGTGGCATTAGTGAAATCAACGTTCAGCATCATTCTTCTGAAATACGAAAGATCATTTGTTCAAACACAAATCTCTCTTATGAGTTTGATACACATTTTTAGATTATGTGAAGTCTCCCCCCACATAAATTTTAATGTTTTACCATTTAGTCTTACATTCATATAGAATTATCTACAGTTTTAATGCACATGACATGTAACTGGCCAATAAGAATTGACCCAAACAAAACTGAAAATACCAAAGTTCTGTTTTTTTTGTATGTTCTCTCTTGATCTCTGACGAAACTTTAAACAAAGGGAAACATGTTAGATTGATATATGTTCCCAATTTGTTCTTTATCTTATCATCCTGATTCTGGTCTGCATTTGATCTTTAACTCATATATATATATATATGTTTGTATGTGTGTGTGTGTGTTTGCATATAATTGTGTATTTGGGCAGCAATCCCTCTTTTATACAATGTTCATTGAAGATGTCTGACATAGCACTGTGATTACGTTTTTTTATTAAATTTTTCTTGCATTTGTACAAGAGATTTTTTTGTTCTGGACAAAGTATGTAAAAACTGTCCAAATGATCTGTATATCTGATTAATTTTAGCTAATCTATTAGCCATTATCAAAGATGTTTTTTTGTTTAACTGGATATGTAGATTTCTTTTATATGTATATATAGGGATGGGAGTGTTTTTAATTTTTGAATATGGTCAGCACATTGTGACCATGTTCATAACTGATATTATTGAGAGTGTGCTTCTTTTTTCATTATTAACACTTCCATTATTTTTAACCATGTTTTGCATAGCTCTATTAGAACCTATTTAAATAGACACAGACATACCAACCTCTGTCTGCAACATAATAATGGAATATAAAATGTAATAGTCTTGACCACATGCAAAAAACGGTTAAAATAATGAGAACATTAATAATAAGAAAAGAAAAACCCAATTCTCAATAATAACAATTATAAACATGGCCACAATGTACTGTGTTTGGAAATTAAAAACATTCCTATCTCAATATATAAATATATAAAAATATATATATATTCAGTTAAACAAAAAAACATCCTTGATAATCTGAAAATGCTCACATCTCCAGATTATTTGAACAGTTTTTACACACTATGTTCCAAATTGTACAAATTGTCCACTTCTACAAAATTCAAGAAAAATTTAATAAAAATAGCTTAATCACAGTATCTTGTCAGTCGTCTTCAATGAAACATTATTATATATTATATATATTCAAGGATAGATCACTAAGTCTGTAGCCTGGTATATATTTATTAAATAGAGTTTTGATTGGAAAATTTCGATAATATTCAGTTTGATTAATATTTATGATTGAATTAAGTGAACTGACAAGGAAGGAGATTATATCAAAAAATAATTTTTGTATAAAATAAATGCTTTTTGCATCATTAGGCTATGGACTTTTTGATGCACCTATGTGTCTGTGTGTATATAAAATCAGTTTTATATTGAAACAAGAGTTTGTAATATGTTTTACCCTTTAGTCTTCATTCAAATGTCTACACTACTTGCAGAAGAATTTGCACATTAGTATATTTCTTATTACTACAAACTTTATTTTTTAGTGGGTATACATATTTGATCCCTGTTTATTCTTATTTTCTTAAACAGTGAAAGTAATTACAAACAGCATAGACTGAGAAATATCCACTAAAAATAACAATTATAATAATAAGAAATAATGGTAGATAAAAAAATCCATTTATATATATATATATATATATATATATATATATATATATATATATATAATTGAAAAAATATCAATAAAATCTAACAGAATGATTAAATAGGGAACAAATAGGAACCTGTTTATAAATTTAGCATGTTTTGGTTTTATTTTAGCTTCATTAGAAAATTTTGGGGAAATGAGATGCAGACAAAGTACTGATATTTTGAATTCTAAGCCATTTTTTTCATTGGTCAGTTACATCTCACATATTTATATCCGGTGGCATTAGAGAGTGTGTGTGTGTGTGTGATGTGTGCATCTAATTACTGAAGACAATAGTAGGAAGAGCACACAACCAAAAACAATGCTTATAAACGGTGCGATGGATAAATTGTCGCTATTTTATATTTTTAATTTTGCATCTGTGCATTGTTTGTTTTTGATTTTGTTGACTGCACAGTATATTAGGGTCAGTTGGGCAATGTGAGAAAAAAAGCATCATGATGTAATTTACTCCACCAGAAATTTGTAAACAGCATACTGTACTGCTTGGTATTCATGCCAGAAGCTCCAATACGAACATTTCGGATTGTTTAGGTGTCAATCTGAGGACATTGAATTCAAAATGAATTGGAGGAGTCTAATGGTGATTATGAAGGTATTTGGAGTGATCACTAGTGATGGTGATATTATGCCTCCATTCATCTTCCAACAGTGGCTCAGACTCAACATGGAAACCTACATCAAGTGCCTTGAGGAGGTAGTGCTGCCCTGGGTCAAGAGGGTGGCTACTGGAAGACCCTATATCTGGCAACAGGACTCTACACCATACCACACAAGCAGGAGAACCAATTCATGGCTGTCAGACAATTTCTGTGATCACATTACCACTTACATCTGGCCAACTAACCCCCCAGACTGCAACCCCCTTGATTATTATGTGTGGGTGCAATTGAGCAAGAGACCAACAAAACTCCTTGTAACACCAGAGATGAACTGAAGGCAACAATTATGGCAGCATTCACCAACTTAAACAAGAAGACCATCCAGAAAAATTGCAGGAGATTCCAAAGTCATCTGGAGGCTTTAGCTGAAGCCAATGGCAATTTTATTGAATAAATTTACTCTTTAGTATTTCAAGATATTTTTGTGTAATTTTGGTAACTATATCTATTAAAATGAGATGTCAGTGTTATTTTCATTTTTGCATAATTTCGACAAGTTATCCATTACAAACAGTACCACCTTCTTCAATACATACCAAATACCCCCCAAATACACTATATACACTTTATTATAATAAAACAACCTAGACAATAATAATAAAATTCAATACTGCACACACCAATATACCTGTCCTCTTTACATAGCAAAAATATTGATACACAAATTTTTCTTCAATAATAAAAATGAATAAAATTTACTTCAAAATTAATAATGCAAATTTAATCCACAGTTAATATACTGATTCTATTAGCAAATACTGCATACTAGAAATTTAATACACTCATACTTTCCTATTCCTTTTTACTACTCACTTCAGGAATCAGACACAAGATATAAACACGTGAGATCTACATGATTAATTAAAACAAATGGCATAGAATTAAAAATACTGAAACTTTCTGCACGTCTCATTTTAAAAAAAATTCTCATGAAGCTAAAATAAAAACATGCTAAATTTATAAACGCTTCTCTGTTTGTTCCTTCTTTAATCATATATATATATAAGAGAAAAAATGAAAGAAAATAAGAATAGTACATCATGTATTGAACAATCCCACTAACATCTTATACAATGACCAATAATCTCAGTGGTGCAAAACAATATTGAAAACAGTCGACAATAAAGAGATATTTCATATTGAAAAATTAGCAGTGCATGCTTTCTCGAAGTAAAAGTTATAACGTATATAAAATTACACTTATAAGACGCTAAAAACATATACATCCTGACAGAACAATTCAAAATAATATAGTCCCAGAATTTTTAAAAAAAAAAAAAGACAGCATGCTTATGTATATTTTAGTGATATTGGTTAGCAGATCATGTCAGACAATGGGTTTGATTGCTTCTGGAGACATTTATTAGTTAAAAAAAATTATAATTCTATTTAACAGATATTACATGCAATTATGACGCATTTCCATTACATTTTTAACACCACCAGCAATTACAGAGGACCAGGATACAAAAACCATGTCAAATTGTAACAAAATCTTCAATAAAACTTACTGAGATCTTGCATTGAAGTTTATCACAATATACAAAAGAATTTTTAGATATTTAAACCATTTTCATCATCAAATTTTTGGGGATATAAATTGAGCCAATCTTTGGTTCATTTTATTATAAACTTTTTTGTCAAATTATTGATAGACTTGAAAAAGCAATTAGAGAAAAAAAAATCAAGAGATGAATTTAAAAAAATTAAAGGATAGAAAAAAAGTTAACAATATCACATGATTAAATCCCAAAAGAATATCATTTTTAATTATAGACATGAAATATCTAGTAGGTAGGAAATGTAAAACAGTCACCTATTATTTAAACAACTGTTCATTACCTAAAAGCTAGTAAATAAATCTTTATATCAATATGAATAATTGAAGTTCTTGTCTTTATACAACATAAACAATCATAATCAATTCTGTTTGGATTGATACTGACAGAGGTAAATGTTATAAGAACTCCAAAGAAATTTTAAAATTTATAAAAATTCGTTTATAATTTTATTTCAGCTTTGAAAATTTAGTCATAAGTTTACAAAAAATAGAAATTATATAAAATGAACCAAACATTAATGGGTACATTATAAGACAAACAAATTTTTGTAATATGAAATTTATACAATTTTAATAGGTACAGAAATGTTTGTCTATATCTCTGAGATGTGGTATTATGATTACTTGCATTATTTACATTATTCAGACTGTTATTCTCATCTTTATTGCCATATTCCCAACATTTCGGCTGTAGTATGGTCCAGCTTTCTTCAGGTGATTGGAATTTTGAACCGAACCCTTTATTTCGTCCACCGGAGTAAACTGTTCTAGTTCCATGTGCCATGCCTCTTCCAGATGTCTCAGTTATTTCCCTTTTAACTCAACTCTCCAAGTTTTGGTTCACCACTGCTGTGACCTGCTATTGAACTCACAACTTGGGTCTAGTCACTGGATCTAACCAACATCTTTATCCACTGGGCCAAATTCCACTGGGTTGAAAATTCCAATTACCTGAAGAATGCCAGAGCGTACAACAGCCGAAATGTTGTAAATATGGCAATAAAGGTGAGGATAACAGTCCAAATAATGTAAATAATGCAAGTATAAAAATGTTATATTTTTGTTGTCTATAAGATGGTATTAAATAAACTTTGTTTTAATGAATATTTATATCAGCAGTTTTTATTTCAGTAATAATGTGTGATTGAAAAAGTTATTTCCCATTTTTTTAAATAAGAAAATATTAAAATACTTAATATACATATATACATTAATTAAATGGTATATAGTTGAACTATCTTATTTAAAGGATGATCATCTAAGAATAAACAAATTTAGCAATTTTATACTTTCATTCAACAACCATTTTAAGTCAATAGTTTTTGAATTTTAAGTGACAGTTTGAAAGCCATTATTTCACTTTTAATAAAAAAAATAAGTCCTTTCTAACAAAACACTGACTTGTATAATCAGATATTATACAGTCAACATATGACAGATCAATGATAACAGATCACTAATTAAATACTAACAACTGACTTTAAATTACACTTCCAAACAATACATGAACAGATTTAACAATATTTTATAGCTCTCCCAATAGTTTTTGTTGGCAAGGAAGGTGACATATAACCATGCAGGATGAAAAACAAAACCTGTCAAAGAGTGGATGAGCTTCTTATAGCAGCATGACTTGTATATAAATAGATAAATAAGGCTACGATGAGGGTCTGTAGCTTTGAATTGCAACTTTCTTTGAGATGGTGTCTCGATAAACAAAGACACAAGATATAGAGCTAAAGAAATAATAAAAGCCTTATTGAATACAGTTAGATAAAATTTAAGAAAATAGTCTCAGTCAGGTCAGGCCTGCTACTGGTAACACGTAAAGCAGTAAAAGCTGCCACATGGACAGATAGTTAGCATCTAAATTAGATCCCCCACTAACTTTTCTGCTGGTGATGTGGGTAGCATGTTAACCCACAGAACAAAAACAAAACTTGTCAAAGGGCTATTCAGCTTCTTTATAGGAGCCAATCACCTATATATGTGTGTGTGTGTGTGTGTGAATGATATAATGGTATATAATTTTATATATCAAGAAACAGAAAATAGTATGACAAATTGGAAAAAAGATCTTGTAACACATTTCACCCATTAGGATTTCATCAGACTGTGATTTGTTGATGTTGCCATGACTACATAGGCACATGAAATTGTTTCATGGGCATGTGTAGTTGTGTCAACAAAGCCCAGTGCAATGAAATCCTAACAGATGAAATGTGTCACAAAAACTTTTTTCCAATTTGTTATACTATTTTCTCTCTCTCTCTCTCTATATATATATATATATATGGCTAGGATGAAGTCTTGAGCCTGGAATGGCAAACTTCCTAATAAAAACACTCAGTGTACTTGGACTTCCATGAGTGTCTAAGTTGGGTGTTGGGAAGAGCATTCAGTCTTGTAAAACCTTGCCTCAAATCATGATAAATCCTTTGTCACACAGGATCAAACTTGTTTTATGCGAAATTAATCCCAATCCTGCATTAAAAAAAACATGGCTATGATGATAAATAAAATTAAAATATAACAATTATTTTTTATAATTTTTAATTTATCAATTTCTTATTTTTAAAAAAAAGTCAATTTCAAGGTATCTTTTTTTTTATTAAAAGAAAAAATATTATAACCAATCAGTAGAAATAAAATAATTTTCCAAAAAGAAGTAAAAAAAATTATAAATTTGTGGGTAAAAAAAAAAAAAAATAAATGTAGCAAACATGGACCTCCATGCCCCCCCCCCAAACAGGGAGTGTCAAAAGGATAGTTTTTCCCTTGACACTAATTTTATTTTAACTACTTTCACACTTTGGCAATGTTTATTGTTTTAAAAAGAGATGATTAGAATTGTAATAAAACTGAAACTTATGATGTGTAATATAATAACAACACAAGTTTATGAAGTCTTAGACTAATTTAGCTTCAAAGCTGAACAACATTAAATCTATTGTAATTGATAGTTACAAGCAAGAAGGATGGGGTCTGCTTATTTTATTATCACATAACGAAAGTAAATTTATACATTTTTTTTGTTCTTGAGAATTTATAACAAAAATATTAAACACTATTTATTTATTAGAATGGTTAGCAAAACATCAGCTAATTGCCAATTGATTCAAACTTTATAAAATGGTAAAGAATAAGAATTTCCTTATAGTTAGTTTACATTTGACATATTTTAATAATTTAGTAAATATTTATAAATTTAGGAATAAAAAATTGTTTTCATATTTATTTCTTTATAAATTAGTAAATAATAAATATCGCATTGCATTAGTTTTAATTGTATTCATTTTTAGAATGTTGTAAATATAAAATTATTCTTGTAAATAATGTTTAATATTTTTAGAGTAAATTCTCAAAAACAAAAATAAACATAAATTCACTTTCATATGTTTAGGTTTTATTACAATTCTTATTCATTGCATTTTAAAAGCAATAAACATTGGTGCGGAGTCAAGGTAGCTAAAATAATAGCAGTATCAAGGGAAAAGCGATTTTTGACACAATTTTTTTTTTCTTTGCTGGCAAGATGGTCCAAGTTTGCTAAAAACTTTTCTTTTCATATTTTTGATAATATTCAGTATCCTATCAAGGCAAATGTGATAGTTTGAAACAACAAAAAACGTTATAATTCCCTATTTTTTATACATATAAAAACATTTAGAATAACAATTCTAAGTCATAAATGAGTCCCCTTCAGTAGTGCAAGTGATTGATTTGAAAACTGTTTCTGCAAATGTAAGTTGTATAAAAGTCATCAAAGTGTGATTGCATATATGCGTGTTTATGAAAAGTAAATTTCTTATTCAAATTACAAAAATGTACAACTGGTGGGATTGTTCAGTACAAAGACACTAGAAATCCTTGTTAAGATAAATAGGTTTTATATTAGACAGCTTAACATTATAGAATTAATGTGTGAAAACTAGCAAATATGTGGCATTTAATTAAAATTGAAAAGCTGTTTTGGTTATCTCCCTTTGATTATAAATGCAAAAAGCTGTCAGAGCGAGCTCATTAAATCCTCTCCAATTTCTACACACTGCCATGCAGCATCAGTTGGTATTCCTTCTCTGGATTCAAATTTCTACTCACGCCTTCAGTTGGGGTCCAACTGTCAGGGTTTGAGTCATATCTGACTCGGCCAAAGGGCTACAAGAAAGTAACAATATAGCAAGTTTTGATCAGAAACAAAATGTATTACAGTTCCATTAAGAGGCTCTTTATTGAGAAATTTCTCAAAATTTTTGAGGAAAACTATCATTAAATTTATTGTCTAATTTAAATATTTTCTCCAGCCTCTATTATTTTCCCACTAGCAGAAAAGAAATTAAGATGAAATCATTAAACCACATAATCTTAAGGATCCTTGTAATAGCATTTTGTTACAAACCAATAAACAAAATTAGAGATTCCTGGAATTCAATAAAAAAATAATTTCAAACATTGCTATTGTGTACAATGGAGATTCAATAGATTCCCTTCAGCACCATCAATCTTCCAGACTGAAAAAAGAATTGTTATACTTTAAAATTAGGTTTGGTTAAAAATATAACCAAAGATCAGTCGTGAAATTATAGCAATTTAAAGACAATTACAATCAGGACTTGAAAATCATCAGGTAGGAAATTCTTTGTGAAAGGCTGGTCTGAAAAGCTGAATTTCCAAGTCTATAATGTTTAATCTTTCTATAAAGTGTATTTTAAAATATACCAACCATCAATGTCCTGAAAAATTTGAAAATAAAAATTTTCTCTTGATTGCTATGGCAACTTTTAAAACTGCTTACTTGCAGTAATTTTCAAAATAACGAAATAGAAATGAAAAATAATTTTTGTAAATTTAAAATAATAAACCTTAGTGATACTTATTTTGAAAATCACTTAATACTTACCAATGTAAAAGAGATAATTTTATTAGTCATAATCAGAAAAAATTGCATTCTGAATATTCAAGTACTTTTTATTCAATCTCTATTGTCACAATAGCAACCAAACTTTCCTTTAGCTATTATAAAAATAATTTTATTTATTTTATTTTCAAATTTACATTCATTTATTGATTAAATTTTAAAATATCTTTCAGCAATTAATCAATGCATTTCTTAAATTATGAACTGTTAAAATTTTTCAGTGCTTAAACATTATCTGAAAAACTTTCTCATAAAAAAAATTTAACAATTTAACATTTATTCATGAGTAAAAATTATTTTATTGTGAATTGAATAAAATGATCAATTAAATATGGCAAACAAATTAAAAATCAATTATGGCATGCAATAATTACAAAACAAAACAGAAAAATATCATTATTAAAAATGTTGAATCAGTCCTTATTATCAATTTACCACAAACAGTAAATTATAGGAATAACCTGATGGAAAAAAAATTAGTCTATTCTAATAATTCAAAAATACATACGTCATATTCAAACATTTCTTTTTGCCTAGTTTTATTTTATACATTGATAAACAAACAACTTGAATCTTTTACCAAATAATTTTGAAAAACACTGAAAATAAAATCAGCATATAAATTGAAAATATACACAACAAAATTTTCTCATTTTCCTTTTTTTCTTTTAATCAACCATTAAATAACTAAATTAGCTGTCAGTCTTCATTTTTATCTTAAAAGAATTTATACAGCCTACACACTGGATGAAGCCAGACTCAAAGGAATGGAATTATTAAAAGAATTATTTTGAATATGCCAAGTTTGTGTTTGTAATTTTAAAAATAATGATTATTTTTTCATAAATTTTTACAGATAGAATTATTGAAACATTATTAAAAATGAAACCTTGCCAGCAGATGTATCTTTTATTAAATTGAAAAATTCTTCACAATTAACTCTATCATTTAAGAGATTTCAATTGTTAAATCAGTGGAATCCAGACCAAATTGTTGTAAAATTTGAATATGTGGTGTCATTAAAATTAAATTGATATATTAAAAAAAAAACAACATTGAAAATAAAGTATTGCAAGTTGAAATTATATGAAAATTGATTTTTCTTTCAAATAATATAAAGTTTAACCTACATGTTATTATTGGTTAGCAATATGGTTTGGGAAATCTACAGCTTTTTAAAAATTGTAAATTTCTAAAAAGTTGTAGATTTCTAGCACCTTGAGTTTAACATTTGATGGTGTTAATGTTGCATATTGAAATAAAGAGCTATCTGATTGCAAGCACATTCAGGGGCTCACAGACTGTAAACATATGAAATTTGAGGGTTCATTTGAATGGATAAAGTTAACAGGAAGTAAAGAAACCCACAGCTAACCTCACCAAACTGTTGTTACTACATCAGGGGTCATATGTTGAACAAAAACTAAGTGTTGAGAAAAAAGTCTAACAAAAGAGTGAAACAGAACAAGACAGAAATATTCATTCTATTAGGAACTTCTTTTTGTGTAGAGAACAAGAGTTCTTAAGAATATCTGTAAATAATGAAGGAAAAGTTGAACTTACTCTGCTGGTGAATTATCAAGTGAATGAGAGATACTGACAATGTCATGTGCATCTACAGCATGGCGTGCTAACTTTAGCATCCTATCACAACCTCAGCTCAAAGAGAAATAGAGCTAGCCTTTTCAGGTTGACAGCATGCATGCTCTCCATTTTTTCCTTGCTAAAAAGCTGAAAAGGGGTTACTGCCACTGATAGGGTTATTGACACAAGTGTGTCTAATGAAAAGTTTTGACATCTGCTGAAGGTGTTTCCAGCTTTAAAGAGTTATAACTAAATTGCTAAAGTAACATTTAATGAACACATTTCTTTTTATTTAACTGAAAAAAAAATACTTTGCTAAAGGCCATGGAAAATTATTTGTGCATGCAATGTAATTAACTTCGTCAAACAATATCAATTGTTTAGTATTCTATACTAAATATACATTTCTTGTATCTCAGTTTTTTGTCAGTATTCAATAATTAGGTTTATTAAGTTTATCATTTCATGTTGTCTACACTACTTATACAGCCTATAAAGTTCATAATTGATGTAATAATGTCCAAAATTTTGTTGAAAAATTCAAACTATTCATTTAAAGGAAAAAAATAAATTCACATTTTGATCAAAATCTTTAATTTCCATCCACACTTCTGATAAAAATCAGTGTACATATGATGACTTACTTTAGGGTAAATATAGTCATAAAATTCTTATGCTTTATCTTATAACTGAAAAAATATTATATATTTTAATCATTTCATTCCAAGTAAGACAATTAAACCAAGATAAAAATAAGATACAAGAAGTTGTGGAGTGTGAAAGAATATGAGAAAAAGAAAAACATTATTAAGAAGAGAGAACAATAAAACAACAGGAATTAAGAAGGTCAAAGGTGACTGGAAATGAAGAAGTCATAAGAGTTTCATAATCAAGAATTGTGAGAGAAGAAACTGTTAGCATGGAACTTAGAGTTACATCTAGTCATCTCAATTGTAAAATGATGAGATCTTGTCACCAATCCAATACTGTGCTTACATTCGTAAAGTCTTAGATCGTAAAAGCAATTGTTATCTTCTGTCTTATTAATTCCTTTTCATTTATTGTTCTCTCTTTAATAGTGTTTTGTTTTCAGTGTGAAAAGTCATTTGACATGGAAAATAATGAACCAATTGTATTTTTGTAAAAGAGAATCGGTGTTTCAACATATGATCATTAATCTGACATGGAAAGGAATAAACCAATTGTGTTTTGGTAAAAGAACCACTGTTTCACTGAATAAACCATCAGACATGAAAAGGAATAAACCAATTGTGCTTTTGTAAAAGGGAACCAGTGTTTCAATATGATAAGCTGTCTGACATCGAAATGAATAAATCAATTGTGCTTTTGTGAAAGATAACCAGTGTTTTAACATAAGCCATCTGACATGGAAAGGAATAAAACAATTGTGTTTTTGTAAAAGAGAACTGGTATTTCAACATGATAAGCCATCTGACATGGAAAGGAATAAAACAATTGTGTTTTTGTAAAAGAGAACCAGTATTTCAACATGATAAGCCATCTGACATAGAAAGGATTAAACCAATTGTATTTTTGTGAAAGAGAACCAGTGTTTCAATGTATAAACCATCAGACATGAAAAGGAATAAATCCTTTATATTTTTGTAAAAGAGAAACAGTGTTTCAATGTGATAATATGCCTGTCATTGAAATGTATAAACTAATTGTGTTTTTGTAAAATGGAACCAGTGTTTCAATCTGATAATCTATCTGACATAGAAATAAACCAATTGTGTTTTTGTAAAAAAGAATCAGTGTTTCAACATGATATAACCAAAAGCCTGTTTATAGAAAGCTATGTATAATATAATATAAAGAAAATATAAAGTAATAAAAAAATTTTAATCAAGAAATTTTCAACACTATTTGTTGCTGAAATTGTATTTGTTACAAATAAAAAAAGTAATTGTTGTTAGAAGAGATCTTCATAAAAAATACTTACCTCCTTTTAACTGTTGCTTCTTGCTGCTTGTTTGTAATCTGAATAATTTCTTCACGAAAGACTTCCCTTGTAGTTTTCTTAACAACTGTTCCCAGAGCCTGCTTTTGTTCCAGGTATGCAGATGGCACCCATCCTTGTTTTGAAGGGTTGGTTTTGGTAGGTTTGGTACGTACCAACCAATATTCACTATTTTCCATATCAAGGACTTCTACAAACTGTCCTTCACTAAGACGAATACCTTCCTTATTACTTTCATCAGGCTTATAATCAGCCAGAACCACATAAATAGGGAAGCCCTTAAAATGTAAAAGAGAGAATTAGAAATTAGTAAGATAGAATTGTAAAAATAAACCATTTTTATACACAGATTTATTCAAACTTCGAAATTTTCATAGTGTTGGATTACTGTCCCCTCTGACGATAATCACAAGCAAAAGATGACAATTATTGTTTGTCTGAATTCCATGTTTTGTTTTCTTTTGTTTTTACCTTGATTCACACGAGTCCACCAAATATTGTTTGCAGGACAAATATTCCAAGAGGCATAAAATGAAAATGCTTTCCATTCCCAATTGGGGACACCTGACATGATATTCTCCTGGATATATATATATATAAAACAAAACAAAAACACAAAACATGAAACTCAAACAAACAGCAATTAATAAATTCTTTAACAAGACATGTTATAGAAGAATCAGGGGTGGCTCCATCAAAGGACAGAGTCGCAACTGAAGAAAATTATACTGAGTGGTGCCCAGCCTTGAGGAACAGCTGCTCGAGGCCGCACCCTCTCATTGCACCAGAGAGAGGGATCAGTGTTCGCACCAAGGCCAGCACAACCAAGGCAAATTTTCGTTCCTAGCCTGAGTGTACGAGCTTGGGTCCCACCTTAAAAACTGACCTTGTGTCACAACTCGTCTTTGTGGGGAGACAGAGTAAATACCTAGAAGAATAAAGAAAGAAACAAAGTTGAAGTTATGAACAGTCCAATACAATCTTCAGTGTCTCTGAAGTATTTATATGCCTTTTTGTTTATTGGAGTGAAAGGAAATGTGGTACCACTCCAAAAGTCAAAGGGAAAAGAGGAACCGTACATGCAAGCCACCAACCTGCCACTGGGTGGCATGCCACTAGTGTTTACTGCTGGTGGCCAACTGTTGAACTTCCAGCATATTCATCTTGGCAATGTTACCACTGGTGGACTGCTAGAGGTCCAACAGTGGCTGCCACCTGAGGACTGTTGGCATTGCTAGCATACTAATAGCTTGCTTGTAGG
Source organism: Acanthosepion lycidas (assembly GCA_963932145.1). Lineage (NCBI taxonomy): Eukaryota > Metazoa > Mollusca > Cephalopoda > Sepiida > Sepiidae > Acanthosepion > Acanthosepion lycidas. The sequence goes on along the minus strand of OZ010615.1, from coordinate 35,100,414 downwards.
GAAGAAACTTTCAAATATTGCACTGCCTGTGATTATTGTCAGGAGGTGGTAATCCAGCAATATTTACAAAAAAGTTCAATTGTCTCTTAATTCTGAACTATACAATTTTAAATTTAATAAGCTCCATAAAAAAAATTACATATTTGTTGATTCTTACTTCAAGCATGTGGCTATCATCTTCTTCTTCTGAAGATCCTGGCTCTTTTTCTGGGCTTAACCTGCGACTGGGAGATCGAGAAGCTGATTTCATTTCCCTCTTTTGTACAGCCAATTCTAAAAAGTAAAGAAACCAATGTTCTTAAGAAATAAATATAAATCTAACCAAAGGTGACATTAATTAATGGTACCCCAAAAACGTAAAATTCCCTATTTGCAATTCCCTTTGGGTGTTATTCAAAAACCATGTTATCATACATCTATAGTTATTTTTTCAAAAACATTTTCTCTACTCTTTTGAATGCTAATTATAAGTAATTATTACAAGCATTAATAATCTAAGCATAACTGTAATACATTTGACCAGTTTTGATTTAAAAAATGCCAGTCTTAACGAGAGAGAACTAAATGTATCTAGAGTGCACTAATCGCACAGTTCTCAAACATGAATCTAAGACAGGGGTCATATGTTATTTCACAGCTCATTGCAAAAACAATAATAGTGCATTACAGAATACAAGATAGTGGAGAAAAGGACAGGGACTTACTTCGAGTCAGCTGATTTAAAATGTATGTATATGTATGTGTATATGTATTGTGAGTATGTGTGTAAGCAAACAAACCAGGCACCCCAATACAACCTACAATATCAGAAAAACAACACACCACACAACTACATGTGTGTTTGTGTGTGTGCATGTGTATATAGATTGTGCGATGGGTAAACTGTCACCATTTTAAATTTTTAATTTTGCACATGTACATTGTTTTTGATTTTGTCAACTGCACAAAAAAGAGCACCATGATGCAATTCATTCCACCAGAAATTTGGAAATGGCATGCTGTACTGCTTGGCATTCATACCAGAAGCTCCAATACGAACATTTCAGTGTGTTTGGATGTCAATCTGAGGACAGTGCAGAGGATTTGGAAAGAGTTGGAGGAGTCTAATGGTGATTACAAAAGTAAGGCAGCTTGGAAAACTTACTCTGATCATTCTGATAAGAAAAAAACTACCGAATTTGTTAGTGAGGGCCTCAGACTCAACACAGAGGCTTGCATCAAGTGCCTTGAGGAGGTAGTACTGCCCTAGGTCAAGAGTGTGGCTGCTGGAAGAATCTATGTTAGGCAACAGGATTCTACACCATGCCACACAAGCAAGAAAACCCAGTCATGGCTGTCAAACAATTTCTGTGACGACATCACCTCTTACATCAGGCCACCTAAATCCCCAGACTGCCACCCTCTGGATTATTATGTGTAAGGCACAGTTAAGCAAGAGACCAACAAAACAACTTGTAACACCAGAGATGAACTGAAGGCAACAATTATGGCAGCATTCACAAACTTAAACAAGGGTACTGTCCAGAAAAGTTGCAGGAGATTCCGAAGTCATCTGGAGGCTGTGGTTAAATACAATGGTGAAGAAATTTACTCTTTAGTATTTCAAGATATTTTTGAGTCATTTTGTAAAATGTATCTGTTAAAATGAGATGACAGTATTATTTTCATTTTTGCACAATTTAAAAGAAAATTTATCCATTGCACCCTATATATATATATATATATATATAAACTAATGTATATTTGGGCAGCAAACTTCCTTTTAAACATCTTTCATTAAATATAACAGGCAAGGAAAATTTAATTAATTTTTTTATTTAGTTTTTCCATTGTTTTTATATTTTTCCATTTGTTAGGAGTAAGGGAGTGCAAATATATATATATATATATATATATATTGTTATGAGGATGCATTTCTATAATAAGGGATTCCACTGAGTTCTACTTATTATTACAAAAAAGTTTTCATTCATGAAGTAGTTGTAAAATAGAGAAATTAGAAATAGAATGTTTGAAAGATTCTAGGTCATTCTAGTATATTCGAGAAAAATCTAGATGATTCAAGAAACATCTAGAAATATGCAAATTAGGTGTTAGCCCCTATAAAAATGGGATTTTGGAAAAGGCTTGTCAGTTGATTAATGGGAATTTCTGCTGTTATCAACTCCGGCTTTTGATTCAAGGACTATTATATCCAGCCGAAGGAATCTCTATAAAAAGTTGCCGACCAACCAAAACCCAAAAGAGAATTTCATGGAACAAATTTGGTAAATAGAATTTTGACTAATTTTCATTGACCAAACTAAAAATTAATATTTATTTACACACCTTTGTGGATTTCCAAATATAGCACTTAGATTACTTCACTAGCCCTAAAGTGATAAAGATATTTGATTCCCTTTCCTTCTCCCTCGTAACACTTCGCCAGTAACTCTGTGTTTTTTGTTTTGTAGGCCACAATTATTTATTCTGTATATATTTTATGTTCTGTTTTAGTAAATTAAATATTTGTTTGTGATTTAGCTCTATGTTGTGGTAAATCATTTTTTTTTCCTTTGTAACAATTATCAACACGTAACAATATATATATATATATAATAGTGTGGGTGTGTGTACAGGAATATATATGAGTGTGCACTTATAAATATATGCGTGTATATACTTATATATAAATACTGGTATGTATGAATGTATGTATGCATACAGATACATATATAAGGCTATGATAGTGCCATATGGCAACCTTCATAGAAACGGTGTTTCAATAAAAACACTCTGTGTACTTGGACTACCATGACTGTCCAAGTTGGGCATCAGGAAGAACATCTGGCCTTGTAAATCCTTGCTTCAAATTACATATCCTTTGTAAGGCAGGATCCACCCTGCTTTGTGCAAGATTAATCCTGGTTTTGCCTCAACAAAAAAACATGTCTATGTATATTTGAACAATTATTATTGCTTACCTTCTAAGCTTGCTTCTTTCAGCATTTTAGGAGGAATATGATATGTCTGCAAGGAAAACAAAAACACCAATAGAAAATATCATTGATTTTCTTAAAGAAGATGATTTAATTGAATAAAGATAAAAGAAAATATAGGCAATATTAAATAAACATTAATTTGATTATGAAATATTTTTATGTATTCTCATGATTTTTTGTTAATTAAAAAACTCATCTACATTACTGTATGATTAAGTGAGTCCCTAATATAAATTGAATAATAATTATAAACCTCTTCTAATACTAACATTGATGGTATTTCAAGCAATTATGCAAAACAATAGAAACATTAGAAAAAGTTATAAAAAGTAATTTATGTTCATACAATTAAAATAAACAGAATTAATTAATAAATCCAAGTGTGTGTATATAACATGTACTTTTTTATAGAGAAATGAAATTGCTATTTTTTTGTGCAGAACAGAGGCTCCAGGGGCAGAAATTTAAATTGTTCTAGTTTTAGACCAATGAAAACCCTCAAAAAGAATCCTCCAATTTGTGTCACTTGTAGACAATCGTGAAGATTAAAATCACTATAAATCTTAATATCTCTTTCTTCTTAAATTATTAAATAAAAAATGAACAAAAATATTTTTTAGCCAATCATAACAGAGAAGTAATTGTATATTTTAAGCCCTATTTTGGAGCTGATTATTTTCAAGAAATTTCCATAACTAATCTTAGTTATCCACTTTTCAGTAAAATTTTTACAACTGTCTTACTCATTTTCAACTTTGTTTAATTATGATTGGTATCTATACAGTTCTTACAAATGTCTTACTCTAATAGCTTATTTTCTCACACACCACACCTGTGGAAGTCTTTTTCAGTTTCTTGCTTCCTAGCTACCTACAATCTTCAAAAATTTAAGTACAATACAAATTACTGTGTGCGAAACTCTATGAGAGCAACACTCTATGCCTTCTTGGCCACACATTTTCCACTGACATGAAGTGGAACAACTCTATTGAATCAACTGCTATATATACTGCTAGGTTGGTTCACTGTGTCATCCCAGATAATTTTACTCATCTGAATCTATCTTGCACATTTATAAATTTACCATTTATTTGTGCATTGAATATTGCTGCCATATATGGATGGATGCTCCTACTATATTATCTTGAGATTCTTGACAAAATTCAAAAGGTCTGTAATATAATCAATCTTAACTTGGCATCTCGACTTGAGTCACTTTCTCATTGACGTGTTTACCCTGTGTCTTTTCTACAAATATTTTCAACAATCTCACTCAGTAACCCTCTACCTTGAGTGGCTCTTGGGCCTTGTATTGGGTGAATAAATAGTATAATATATATATAATATTTATTAAAAAATTATAACATAAATATGTTATAACATCATTACAAAAATAGCCATTTTGTTTCAACACTTCTGCTGTCTTATCAAGTGATAGTGTTGATTGCAAAATAAAGAGTTTTTTTTATGTAAATTCAAAACCAAATCAAACCTTCTCAATACATAACCTATGATGACCAATCAGAATACTAGTATATGAAAATTCAAAAAAAGACATGACAGTATATTCTTAATACAAACTGTTAGTTGATTAAAGTTTATGCTAGATCAAACCAAAAATCAATATGAAAGTATATTTATATATTATTTGCTCTACTCTGTATTGAGCACTCTTTTAAGAATAATGTTTTTGGTTAATGGAATTTTATTCCATCTACACCAATCCTATACTTGTGTGTATATAGATATATATATATATATATATATATATATATATATATATATATATATATATATAGAAAATTACCTTTTCTCTTTCTTCTAACTTGCATACAACCCACGTTTCTATGGATGAAGAATCCAAGACCATGAAACGTTCACCTTTCTTAAATGTTGTTGATGTTTCAACTTCAGTGTAATCAGAGATCAGGCTATAAACAGCATCCTGGGAAATAAATAATTATTAAATGATTAGGACTCACTTACTCTTATAACTTTTGCCTGAAAAAAATTGTTAAAACAATATGGAATAAATGCATAACAGATAAAAATGTATGACATAATAAAAACGTCATTTTCAAATTTCTCATTTAATGACTAGTATTATTTTGAAAATGATGGTTTTTAAGTTTATTTTTACAAAATAACTTTTATTGATAGATCATGAAGAAACATCAGAACTGAAACAATGAAAATCTTTAAGAATTATCTAATGATAATTATTAAGAAAAGAATTTTCTAACAGAGTCAAGTTTGATTATTTTTCGCACATTGTATGATTAAAGATTCTTAAATATTCCAGTTGTTGCAAACATTAAATTTAACAAAAGAATTTAATAGAAAATAAATTTATTGTATGGCAAAATAATACAATAATTATAAACACCAGTGAATTTTTAACATGTTAATTTCAGTATTTGATCAATTTGTTTTTTATGGCTTACCAACCTTTTGTCACTTATTTAAAACCAAAACAGACTTTGAATTGTAAGAATAATTCTTTTTTTTTCTTTTTGCTTATTGCTGTTTTTTTTTTGTCTTTTTGCAAACCAATATTATATTAACAGTTTCTCAGAATAACAATAATTTTTCCAGTTACAATTTATACTATTTTACCCATAGCTGGGAGGAGGTCATGGATTCATTACTTTCACAAGGGTACATATACATAAGTGAATGTAACAAAACAGACTGAAATTCAAACTCAGTTCTCAAATTACAAATTCTGAGCCACTATCCATTACACCACCCACTGAAATCCAATATTAATTATAAATTAAAATAAAATCCAGTATTACTGCAATATTTTAAGGGTTCTTCTGGAGACCCATGTGTATAGCTACATGGAAGAAAAAGGAACAAGCTTCATTATATACGTCTTTATTGCTCTGCTGACACCCTGGAAATATCTCTAAGCTCCCTGCATGCAGCCATAATTCTCGTTGTTTTTGTTGAGAATTCATTCAAATCTCGCGCCACTGCGCATATTCCCTGAAGAGTTATGTCCCTTGCATTTTTTTACATAACTATTATATATATATATATATATATATATATATATATATATATATATATATTATTTTTTTTTAGAACCATGTTATTTATGTTTCTAAGGGAAAAAAAATCCGGTATTAATTATAGGTTTTTACCTATAATCCACTAATATCTACCGTCCCCAAAATGGGGTTAATGGATTTATAGTTGGATTAAAAACTGTGTTTCTATAATTATACAGGCCTGAATATTACATTAGGTATTATTAATAATACCATCAGTATATAGAACAATGTAAATAACAAAATTAACAACAATGGTTCAAGTCTTATAATCCAATCACCATGGTTCTAGAGCAAGATTGAATCAGTTTTTTGTCAGAGTTCATAGGTCATAAAGATCATAAAGTTAGAGTATGCAGTAAGATCTAAACAAAATGCTTCTGACCAAGTAATTATATAACTGTAAGTAGAAACAATAAGTAAACATTAATAAAATATTTTTTTAAAATTTTGGTAAAGTTAAAAGAACATTGAATTAATAAAGGTTAGACTACAGGAATTGTATCTGCATTACAATCCTAATGTAACTGTATGTTCTATTCTAATAGATTCTTTTCTAACACTTCTTGCCAGTGAAACTCTCTTCAGATTTCTTGCTTCCCTACAATCTACAATCTTCAAAAATTTAAATCCAACATCAATCACTATCCTTTATCTTCCTGAATCCTGTTCTTTTAGTGTCCTTTCTTTTTACTTCTCCTTATTAAAGTCTTCACATTCTTTTTCACTCCCAGTAACCCCTTGCATCCTAGTGGCATTATTGCCTTGCTTGAAGTGAAATGATTAAAATAATATACATATATTTACATATCAACACTTTCAATTCAGAGTTCACAAGGTAATTAGGAGATTTATTTTAGAAGGAAAAGATGAAAATAAAAAGTACAGTAAATTAATAATTCAATTATTTAAAATTAAGCTCAGATTCAATAAGTTGTAAGTGATTTTTTTAATACTCTATTTTTTTTCACAAATAATAAAAAAGTATGATAATGATACCTTAGACTCTGCAAGCTCATCTTTCTTTTTCTGTTCTGCAGCTTGAAAAAAAATAAAATGCACAATTGAAATAAAACATATATTAACATAAATATCTAGTCATTTTAAGTCATCCATTTATATACAGCTTACAAAAATATTAAAAATCAAAAACAATAAATTATTCTCCAATTTCAGTATATTTCAGAATTTTTCATGTTTAAAACTATATTACTGCATTTTTATTGTGATATTTGATATGATATATATAATGTATATGATATATATAATGTATATTTCTTTTTGTTTGTCAATTGGTTAAATGGTAATGATAACATTAACAATTTCCTTATAAGAAAACATTCAGTATTCATTGATTGAGCAGCTATTGTTACCACCAGTTGAAATTTATAACATCTTTCAATTAAAATGATTTTTCAGGAAAATATGTTTCTCAGGTCCAGTTACTACTATTGAAGTATTGATGCAGCATAATATCAAAAATATATAATCTACATATATCTTGAGAAAACATAATTTGAATTAAAGAAAAACTTCTATATTTGCTATTAATGTTTTATTTGAATATATTTTGCTTTATCTCTTAAATTTGGGTTTAATATTTTTTATATACTCTATGCTAGCTTCAGGCATCCATACACTTGTTTCTTGAAAATACTAATTGAGGTTACTCTGAATTAACCAACAACAGATATCTTTCATAAACTATGTCAATATACTGGGCATAAAAATTTCCAGTATCAACATTGTAATATAATTACTGATTTCCACAGCTCTTACTAAGTTCCAAGACTGACAAGTGAGTTTACAACTTGCAACAATAATGATTTTTCTCACCAGAGTCTACCTTACATATTTATAAGTCTACCATTCATCCTTGCTTTGAATATTACTGCCACATCTGGTCTGGTGCTTCCGCTATGTATCTAGAGATTCTTCAGCCACTTTCCCACTGCCCTAAAATAGCTTAAATATGCTTTTTCTATAAATACTTTCATGGTAATTATTCTGCTGAACTCTCTTCTATAGTACCTAGACTTTATGAATTTAAGTGCCATAATAGATTGGTGGCTAGGTCTCATCATTTTACAATTGAAATGGTAAGATGTAACCATAAGTTCAAGGCTAAAAATTTCTACACACTTCTCACTTGTAGAACTCTTTTCTGGCTCCTTGCTTCCCTGTTGACTTTGATCTTCAAAAATTAAAATGTAATGTCATTTGCTATCTTCTCTCTTCTTAATTCTTGTTTTTTTATTGTTTTAATAGTATATTTTTTGTATATTCGCTAACACTTTGTAGCCCACTTGAGCCTTAGTGACTTTATTGTGTTGCTTGAGATGAAAAGATTAATTAAATGATTTTAAATACAGTTGAAGAAATAAATCTAATATCTTAGTTTTAAATTCAATTTTTTTTTTCTTTTTTAAGGGTGCTGCTTTATTGTAAAGTACAAGAACATCTAGAAAAGAAACCAACCAAAACAGTACCTAATACAATACACAGTAAATACATGAATTCATCAGAATAATCAATAATTATTTTAACAGTTAAAAATACATTATAGAATCAATTGCGTTACAAAATGGTAATTTCTTTTTATTTATTCAAATATTTTCACAATTATATCCAGTTTTCATGCATCTTAGATGATAGTAAAATACAAAAATATGATTTAACAATAAATATTATGGATGAAATGTCTTAGTAATGTGTAGAAAAGGTAGGATATACATGCACTGAAAAGAATGAAATACATAGTGATTAGTCATAGAATTTGGTATTTGACACAAAATATCATCCTTATTACAATAGAGGCTATTTCACTTATAATTGGTAAAGTTTACTAGATACACTCAAATCCTTTCTACCTAAATGAATAGCAGGAGCTTTTTTTTAACCTGGAAGTGTTCATTTTAACTAGTAGGTAGGCCAGCTTGCTATAAGAGTTAACTTTTGTTAACTTGAATTCCTGAGTTCAATCCTGGTAACATTCATTATTCAACAATAATTACCTTTTATCCATTATGTTTTTGCTTATTTTATCCATACTACAATGATTAAACAACAGAGTGTACTGCTTTTAATTAATTTTCCTAATTTTAAAAGCTAGTATGAATTTTAATATTTTAAATATTGTACAATAAATAAAATTATGCATATAACATCACAAGAATCATTTTTTCAAATTTATTTAGGCGAATATTTTATGAATAACTTCCCTTGTTCATAATGGAGCTGAGGTCTAATTTTAAAGCAATGTTGAACGTGTAATCGAATTAATAAAAATTTCAGGATTGGATCCAAGTCCGACAACTCCAATAATTGCTAAATGGCTTGATTGTCTACAAAAATTATGCGGTAGTTATTGCCCTTGAACCAAATGGAAGCTTAATCCAACATTGAAGTAAAATTAACAATTTACATTAAAAATATTCTAAAATACTTTTTGTTTTTCATAAAATATATAATTAAAATATTTGTAATTTTCTCAAATTTCAGTATAATGATGAAGATAGTCAACATAAGCATTTTAAATTTTCAATTTGATTTTCCATTATAAGAAGGATTTTGTAATCATACCAGACAATCTCAATCCTTGTAAATAACCTACAGTTTAATTTTTAAAAGAATTTTCCTACTTACAGAACATTACAATATATTTCTCATCATTTGATTGAAAATATACAAAACATGGTAACATCTTAACCATATATAAGAGAATGAAAACCATTTCTTTTATTTAATATGTGTGAAATTAGTCTTTGATTTGAATATTGCTGCCACATCTGGTTTGGTGCTTCTGCTATATATTTAGAGATTCTTGATAAAATCCAAAGAGCCTGCAATGTTAGTGGTCTCTGATATTTTGGCTTCAATCATTTTCCAATTACCATAATGTTGCTTCCCTGTGCATTTTCTATAAATATTTTCATGGTAATTGTTCTGATGAGCTTTCCTCTTTGGTACCTAGACTTTATGAATTTAAATGTAGTACTAGTTTCTCAGCAAAGTTTGATCATTTTACAGTTGAAATAGATGTAAGCATAACTTCTATGTTAACAGTTTCTCCTATTGAATAGCTTGTGCAATTAACTGGCTTCTTGCTTCTCGGTCAACTTTGATTTTTGAAAATTTAAATGAAATGTTAATTGTTATCTTGTCTTCTTTTATTGTTTTCTCTCCATAATAGTGTTTTTTTTTTTTCTCGTATTCTCTAACATTCAGCAATTTAGCTTTATTACCAATCTTTGGGTGAAATGATTAAAAAAATATTAATGTTTTGTTATTCAATCTTAAAGTTTGTTGATTAACTGTATTTAATGTAACTAAAGTATATTCTTTGTATACTTCAGCAGAATATGGACTGATAATTGTATATCAAACATTATGAGCATTTATTATTATTGTGTGAAAAACTTCAGATGATCATTTACTTTGTAACTATCATAAATTTATATCCTATAAGCATAGAATCAGATATATGGAGTTCATTAGGATAAGTAAAAAGAACAAATAGTTTTTAAATTATTGTTTTCAATGATACAAAATCAAATACAGTACTGAAATAAATATCAAAAATATTATTTTACAACATACTTTTCATTTTAAATAATTCCTATTTTATGCACAAATAGATGAGAAAATATTAAATACAAAAATATATGAAAACATAAAAAAACAGTTTTAATATAGATTCATGTATAAAATTGTCAAATATATGGGAGTTAAACTGAAAGGGGAATTCAAATACGAATCTTTGGATAATATATAAAATATCTCTTACTAAATTATACAAAAACTTGTACAATAATCTGTATATGAAACACTGATGCAATCAACTTGATTTCAAATTTAGAGATTATTTTATAACATAACAATAAATTAAGTTATTAATCAAACAATTTTCTGAAGACAAAAAACAGTGTCATCTTTATCAAAGGTTTGGAGCTATGTGTGCATGAAATTTATGAAAAAAAAATTAAACTCCATTCTGACTTTTGGAACATGTTGCATTAAAAAAAATTAAAATTTCTAAGGAAATAAAATAAACATTAAACATATTTTGACGATATTTCTTTTTTCTATTTTTGCATCTTTTTATTGCAGTCTGTTTTTAGTTCATTCATTCTTTAACCACTGAAGTCAGCAATAGAAATTTGAAATAAAGTAGATCCAGATAACAAAATACGTCAAAATATTTATAATGGTGACAATACTTCATTTCAGAATCTCAAAATAAGCATGTTGCAAAATACTTATATTTTGATATTTATTAATTTAAATCAATAAAAAAAAAAGAAAAAGAATAAGCATACAGGATGAAAAAAGGATGACAAAAACAATAATAATCAGTGAATGCATTCTGAAAGAAGAGAATGAAAAATAAAATCTATTTTTGACATGTTGCATTTATTAGAAATGCAGTTAGACCATTTTCTTAAGAACGTGATTTTAAAAAAAATGTGTATTAACAAAAACCCGGTAAAACAGTACCGTAAGTTATTTACTAAATTAATCAATAAAAAAACTCATGGAAAACTCCAAGAGTCTGACAAAACACATTTAAAGCTGAACTTATAACCTTCAATTCTAATATGAGAAAAGTAATTAGGAATAAAAAGTTATTTTTCTGAAATGAGAGACAAAGAAATTGATGCAAATTGGGAAACATTATCAGTAAACAAGCAGGAAATTATTTCTAAGGATCATTTGGAATAAATTTAAGATTGATATTTTATTGTTATATCCAGATATCTTTATTCTTTTAGGGAAGGGGGTAATTGCAGATAATTAATTGGAAAGACTATTTCCCAAGAAGGCACATTCAGAAAGGTATAGAGAATGTCTCAATTTGAAGAAGGTAAAAGGTGGGCTCATTCCATGTTTGGA
>OZ010615.1:34385722-34488285 GCA_963932145.1 Acanthosepion lycidas | reverse complement strand
GTATCGTTTACTCACAAAGAGAGATTAATTTGAAATTTGCATAAAGAACATTAATATAGTCCACTAAAATTTACTGAACATGTTTTGTTTCTGCCAACAATTATAATAAAAACAAAATTATTGATGTTTGACTAGTTTTTCTTTCATCTCAGCTTATTGATTGCTCAAATGCAATAGTCTTAAGCTAACCAAATTTCATTGTAACATTGTCATTATTATTAATTCTTTACTAGTTTTTCTTTCCAGCATCTATATCTATATAATTTTCAAAATGTGTGTGTGTATGATCAAATGTTGTTTATCCATTTCCACAGTTTTCATCCAATTTTGATGAAATTTTTTTTGTTTGATAGATAATCCTTCAGTGCCAGTTTTGAGTCCAAATTGTTGGCGACATGGCTCTCCACTACTTCCTGTCCATTATAACTCTCAGCAACATTTTACTATTTATTATCTGTTTTGGGATATATATCTTTCACAAAAACTTTAATAAAAATAAATAGTTTAAATTATTACAATATTATTTATTATTATATAGTTCCCTTTTCAGGGCCACACCCAACCCCCATTCAAGTCCAGTAGCTGTTATTACTCTTTCTATTATTGATTGAGTGGGGGTGGTCTTCCTAACCTTTTATTGAAATAGTGCAGAATTTCAACATCTTGATTATGTCATTATTTTCTCTTTTGAGTTACATGTGCTATCAATTTTAATTGTTGCTACTATTGGTAGTCCTTAAGTGATGTGGGTTCTGTTATTTGGTACAGATCTTGATTCTGTAGCACCAATCCACAATGTTCAAAGGAAGATGATCTTTGCCGAAACCCTCAGGCTTCTCTCACAACTTTTTTAACCATTGATCTTAGAAAGTGGTTGTATAGAGCTGACAGTTTCTGAACAGTTTTGGCACCATGCATAAAATCCATATTAAAGTCTCAGTCTGATGAGGCTATTTAAGACTCTACTTTTCAGGCTGATATTTGGTTTTGTAGCAATTTGTAGTTTTGGGAGAAACTACCTCTGACACAGCCTATTCTCTATTCAGTTTCCTTTTCTCCTATACTAAATTTGTTATAACTGATACATATATCAAGGTATCTTAAGTATTTAATATTTGCTAAATTTATTAATTCCACATCATGTTTTAATACTAGTCATAAATATTTTAATACTATTTTATATATTAATAGTATTTATATGCTAGTCATAAATAAAGTAAATAAAGAATTGTTAGCAGAAGTACAAGAAATAAAGTTAATGAATTTTTTAAGTTAATTTCTTAAGTCCAAATAATGTACATTTAAGTAGCAGTCCTTCATTAATACATGTTTAATTAAAGACTATACACATTTTAACTTCTTCATTAACTTTTCTTGTTTTTTACATGTAAAGTTTGTTTTCTCACACTTCTTGTTTGTGGAACTCACTTACAGCTTCATGCTTTCAAGTCAACTTTGATTTTCAAAAATTTAAATGCAATGTCAGTTGTTATCTACTGTTTTGATTACTCTTCTATTTTTCTCTCTCCCTAATGTTTCTCTTTTTTCCAGACTAGGTAATCCCTTGTGTCTTAGTGGCTTTATTGCCTTGGGGTGATATGATTAAAAAATATAACCCAGTGATTAATTTTAGTTGCTTCTTATTTTGAATATGGCAGTAATGCCCAAATGGTTAATACTTTAATGCCAAGTTTAAAAATTGAAAAAAAAAAAAACAATAAAGAAATGATCTACAGTTTTCTGCTATTTATATGATGGTCAGAAGTAAATCCAAAAATATTTGTTCCCAGGCATTTGAACAATGGTTATTTAATTCAAACATGTGTTCTTTTGTATATAAACAAGAAAGGTTATGTAAATTTTACTTGTCTATGATTTTTAATGAAATCTTATGAATGAAGGACTGCTGTCTAAATACACACGATATATAGTACACACATAATAGTAATCAACAAGAAGAATATTTTTATTTATATCATTTAAGACTGGACAAACTATGAACTAAAAAAATAAAAATAAGTCTTTGCACTTCAAACTTTGGAGATGTTTAATCTTTGTATACACAAAAAAATAGTGTGTCAAAAGGACAGTTATTCCCTTGACACCACTATGACTATATACACTTTTGACTCCTTCAGCATTGTTTATTGTTTCAAAAATCAATGATTAAAATTTTAATAATATAAAATTGGATATATACATTTTCTTTTTTTATTGAGAATTGGCAAAAAAGACATTAAACACTATTTTTTTATAAGATTGTTTATTTACAAGAATATAAAAACTTTTGAACCAACTATAATGAAATTGTCACAATTCATAATTAAGAAGCAGAAATTGTGTACCCTATTTTTGTTAGGTTATAGTAATGAATGGGAAGTAGAATTCCCATAATGCACTAGAAAGTTAATTTTGGCACAAAAATACAAAGCCCCTCTCTCTTTTTCCTCTGGTTGCCAACTGTTGAACCAAGAAGACATGTTTTCTTAAATCATCTCACCAGAAGGATGTCTCTTCATACAGATAAGCCTAAAGCCATTTCTTTCTTTGCATTAATATATACAAATCAACAGATGATATTATCTTAGATAGAAATAACAAAACCAAGAACAAGCACTCCCATAATAAAATACTTGTTTTATAGTTCATTGATATTTGTCTAAAATAATGAATAAAAAACTTGTTTTCATAGTTATTTGTAAAATGATAAATAATAAATATTGAATACTTATTGGTTTACATATTTTGATAATTTTATAATTTTTTATGAATTTTTGAACAAAAAAATTTCTTTTCAAATTTTTTCTTTATAAAATGGTAAATAATAAATCTTTATAAAAGGTAAATAATAAATATCACATTGTACTTGGTTCACAGGTATTTATAATCTTGTTGTAGTGCCTTAATAAACATAGTATCAGCAGCAGCCTTTAAAAAAATGAGCAAGCTTTTAAGTAGTTCTCTCTCTCTCTCTCTTTTCCCTCCTTTCCAAGTGAACTTTTTACACTGAAGCAGAAGGGGCTGTGGATGCTTCAAACACAAATACACCTAGGCAAGTCACACTCAAATACATTCATTAACAATTTTCATTGTGTATGCAATTTACTTCTTGGAAATGAAAGTCTTAAACCTTCCTTTTGTTATTATGTTTAATAAGTGTTATTTTGCATTGCAAATCAATTGGTCTCTGTTATTATGTGCATGTACCCTTTTTCACTACCATTATTTTATGTACAAGTTGAGGTACCTGGCATTGCCTGGCTGTACATGACTGCAATTGTATAACTGCATGACCCATATACCCATACCCCCTGTCTAGAAATGTCTGCATTCCTGCTTGCATGTATCATCCATTGGTATACAAAGCTACTCCACCGCTCATCTTTTTTACAGTATGTCCTTCGCAAGTCTTTGATTGTTTTTAACAAAGGAATTCTGTCAATAAAACCTTCTTGTGTGGTCGTTGCTCAGTGTTGTTTCAATGTTTTAGATATTCAGTATATTTCCTATGGCCGTAATAACTTTGAAATAGCATGGCATTTTTCATAAATCTAATAATCAAACAAAAACAGAGATGAAGTGTCAGAGTTTGATTCAGCTGCAAGTGGGAACGCATGAATACCCCCTCCTTCACACATTTACTGTAAAGCTGGGGTTAATAAGAGATTCTTTGGGAATTTTTCTCTTTTAACGCTTCAATAATCCTTCTCAAACAATCTTTGCATCAAAAATCAATGCCAATTTAGGGTGGATAATTTTGTTTAATAAATGTTATCTTTCATTGCAAATCAATCAGTCTCTGTTATTTTGTGCATTTACCCTTTTTCACCACCATTAATTCATGCATTGATAAAAAATATTATCTTAAGAAACCTTATACATTAAATATAAAAGTAGCCAACACAGTAAATTGTAAACATTGCTGAGGGGGTCAAAAGTATATGGAGTAGTAGCAGTGTCAAAAGAATAACTGTCCTTTTGACACAGTTTTTTGTTGGTAAACATTGCTCAAACTTCTTTCATTACATTTTGTCTATGTACCCTAAAAACTGATCTTTAGTTATCATGTTGGAATATTTTTTTTTGTAAATGGTCAGTAGCAAAGATACAATTTAATTTCCCTATTGAACTTCAAGATAAAAATATTACGACAAATAATGTTTAAACAGGTTTTATCATTATTTAACAGAATTTGAAGCATGTTGTCATATGATTACAAGAGTTGAGCAACATAGAAAACAGTCAGTACTTGAATGAGTAACAATTTGTGAATGACTAGTTGGCAAACCAAAAAACTGACTGCTCTTAAGAGAAAGTTTTAAATCTAATTAAAATAAGTTCAATTTCGTATTTTTCATAGAATTAAATTGACTTTGCCACTGAGAATGTTTGAGTAGCAGAAAGATGATCAGAGAAGCTTGAAAACACAAGACACAATTGTAGCAATTCAAGATAAGAACTTTCAACACTGATTTTTTTTTTTAATTTTTTATATCTAGTCTCATATTTTGTTGACACCTTTTTAAATTAGTATCAGTAATGAACAGATTTTTTTTTTTTTTTTTGCCAATGCTCATATTTTGTTGATAACTTTTTAAATGACAATACAAGTAATGAATGCTGATTTTTTTTTGCCTAGGCTCATATTTCATTGAGACCTTTTTAAATTTCAATACAAGTAATAAACACTGATAATTTTTTTTTTTTTGCCTATACTTATATTTCTTTGATAACTTTTTAAATTAAAATACCAGCAATGATTTTAAAAACTGTCAGTTAAACCTTTTATTAAAAACAAAGCATGGCAAAAATACCTGCTCATATTTGACACCTTTTTAAATTTCAATACCAGTAAAAATGCAGTAATTGGTAAAAATAATTTTTTTTACATCTGTTACCGCCCACTTAGGTAATTTTATGAAATTTTGAGAAATTCATTTTTGTGGCACTTAATATTTATATTAGTTATAAGCACAAGTTCTTGGAGAATTTCAATCCTAAATTCTTTTTGTAAAGCAGGACCCTTGGTTACAGAAAATCTGTTCTGAATCATAAAATAAAAAATGCAATAAAACTAATTATTTATTTAATTAGTAAATCTTAGAAAACTGCTTTTATGAATAAGATATATTATAGGTACTACTGTTTTAAGGAAACAATTTTTTTCAATGAATAATGAATTTTTAGAAGAATTGTTTTCATTTTTTTTTAAATTTTAATTAGAATAATTTATAAAGTTTTCATTTTTTTTTTTAAATCCTGCATTAATTTGTAGCAGTTAGGTGATATTGTTATGTAAATAAAAACTATATTTACTAATCATAAATGGAAAAGCTTACTACAATTCAGTCCTTGCCTCCAGTGTTTTAAAAAGAATTTAGAATGTTTTTTGTGTGTCTGTATAAACATGTTGAATTTTGTCAGTACAGATGTCCTTACACTAGATTATCAGAAAAAATAACACTGGTAACTATAGTAAAATTAAAATTTGTTTGTAATTTTCTAACATTTCCTCAATAAAGTTCTTCATAAATAAGTCTATAAAGCCAAAGTACTTAAAATCCAATAAAATATTAGATTACTTACAATAATTTCCTAAATTTTTAAGATTATTGGGTAGTTAAAAAAATTATGTTAAAAAGAAACTTGTGTTATATTTGTTAAGTAATTTTTACAGTTATGTCTGCTGTAGAAAAAATTCTCAAACATGAGTCTGTTGAGAAAGTTGTCAACACTTTTTAAAAACACCTACTTGTGTTAATAAATGCTTTTCTTCAATATTTTAAACTAAAAGTAAGTAATATTTGTTTCAAATCAGATTAATTAAACTTTAAATCAGCTAAATCTTCCTCAAATAAAGTTTCAGAAAAATATATTTTATTTTTGAAAAAGTCTTTTAATAAAGAGAATCATGTTGTGTTGACAGATTTGTGAATATGGCTGATTTTTAGCAATTTAAAAAAAATCCAATCATTCTAAATTCACTTTGAAATACAGCAAAGTATTTTGCTTATTGGAAATATTAAATTTAATCTGTTAGCTTGAATTTAAAACTAAAAAGCTTCAAGAAAGATTATTAATTTTTAAATTGCATATTAAACCTTAGATATTGCTTTTCTTTTGAGGTCTATATATATATATATATATATATATATATATATATATATATATATATTATTTTATATGCACAGTGCTTAGTGGAAAGAACTCAATATCAGTGATGAGCTAATATCTTCAGTTGTATGGATATGAGTTTGTGACCCTCTTGTGATCATAAGATAAACTGTTTTTTTTTAAAATAGATCCAATTTAAAAAAAATAAACCAGTTTGTCTGATGATCACAAAAGCGAAACCCAGGGCCACAAATTCATATTCATACAACTGAATAATATATATATATATATATATGAGCCTTAATAAAAGGATTTTATTTTAATTATAAAAAAAAAGATACAAAAGTATTACAACTATTAAAATTTTTGGTACCTTTTGGTCGACACATCTTCAGAAAAAAGAATATTGTCTACAAATAAAACTAAGTTGTTGAAAAGAAAGATTATTTTCAACAACTGGTGTTAAAATATGTAAAAATTAGGGGAGGGAACAAAAAAAAAGTGAATATTCTCCTAGTTAGGCATTGAATATATATATATATATATATATATATATATATATATATGAGAGAGAGAGGCAAAGTGCAGTTCAAAATCTTGGAAAATTTGAACAGTGTGTGTATCTAGACAAAATGTAAGAAAGATTTTTGTTTTCACTCTTTGTGAGTAAATCAAAAACTTTAGCCAATAAAAATAGTCTTTCCCTATAAAGTTAAATTCACAGTTTTCTAGAAGAATTTTTTTTATTTTCTACAGCTTAACAATATTTGCAGGTTATTTACAACTAGACATATTCTTAGGCTGTAAGAATTTATTTTTTTTTTTTGAGAAATAATAATTGTTTAGTGATACATGTCTTACTAATTAACCAATAGCTGGAGGCAGAAGAGATGGATTCATAGCTTTCCCAATGGTATTTGTGCATAAGTGAATGTAACAAACCTAACAGGAATTGGAACTAGGCTTCCCAATTAACAATTCCAAGCCATTATCAATAACACCCACCACACACCCAAGCTTACAGCACCTGGTATTCCTAAGCAGTCTCCCATCTACTTACTGACCAGGTTTGATATTGCTTAACTTTGATGATTGTACAGAAACCGGTATTTTAACATGATGTGGCTGTAAACTAAAATATGTTTTGTATGCCAGTATATTTTATATACAGTAAGAACCTGACTCTTTCTGTTATCTTCTACATTTAGAGTACTGCTGCCATATATGGGCAAAAGTTGCCCATTCTTGATACAGTTCAAAAGCATTTATGCGGCCCTGTGGGTGATGAATTACTTACCACCCCTTTCCCACAGATGAAAACATTGCTGAGCTCTCGCTACTCTAACACTATTTCCATAGAAAGTGTTCAGATGAACTCCATTACTTAGTTCCACTGGTTTTAAAATTCAAAGCTATGACCTGCTATGCTACTCATATTGTAGCAAACCACCCTCATTTACTTTGTATTCCATTGTTGAGTTTCACTCAAACAGCTTATCTCTACAAACCACTGCTTGGCAGAACCATCCCCCAAGAGGTAGCATCCCCAATCACTACAATTTTAACTTGTTGAAATCTAGGATTAATCATTATCTTCCCCACATATCCCCATGAACTGTGCCTCTTACTCCAGAGTCCTCTTCTCAAGTGGCTATTGGGCCTTGTATAGGGTGAACATTATATATATATATATATATATATATATATATATATATATATATATATATATATATAATATAGTCTGGTACATACCCTGCCATTGTAAATATCTTAAAACTAGATAGTCTTGTAAATTGACAGCCAACCAAAGCAAAATTTCCTACAGATGAGTAAAAAGACACACTACTGTATTAGTATGACATTATAGAGGCATTTAGTAAGTCCTCATAGTGACAATATACTTAATAAACTTCCAGTAAGTATGGTAAAAATTAAAACTGCAAGTTTTTCAATATAAAGATATAAGATTTTGTGAATGTATCCTTTCCTAATAAAGTCTTATTTGAAATGTTCATAGAAATACTTGATACAGAAAAAAATCCATACATTCAGTAAATCTCAATATACACTGTTTTACAGAAGAAAGAGAAGTATGAGCATATAGACTTAGAGAAGTTACCATTTAGTTTCAGTTGTTGGTGAGTCTTTTGATACATTTATATAGACAATTTGTTCATTGTTATTTTAATTGACTGACTACAACCTGTTGCAAAGTTTCTTTGTTTACAGAGGACACAATGTTTAAAGTTCTTTAATTTATCCAAACCAAGAGAAATTGGTTGAAAATTATTTTTTGTTTTACTTCATGGTCTACTTTCTATTTTGTCTGACAAATTATTTATATTTATACTATTTTCATTATTCAGACTGTTGTCCTCATCTTTATTGTCATATTCACAACATTTCAGCTGTTGTCTGCTCCAACCTTCTTATACATTGGAATTTCAAACCAAACCTTTTATTTAGTCTGCGGGAATAGATTGTTCTAGTTCCACATGCCCTGCCTTTTCTGGATATCTAGTAGGCATTTTTATCCATGTTTGGTAGTCCACATGTTGATTTTGGAAGAATTTAAGTCATTATTTGGAGATTGACATACCTTAGATTCTTTACGTATGGATTTTATAAAAGTTGTTGATATAATTGTGTTTGACTTGTGTTTATAGATGGCAAAATATTTATCAGAACTCCCTCTAAAAATGAACAAAACTGTGTGTGTTTTATTTATATTTTATCCTACTAATATATATATATATATATATATATATACATACACTGTAAAGGTTGACAATAATAGCATTCAGCTGTTAATGTGTAGGCATATAAGGTAAATATGGGAGAATGATTTGCCCAAATGCTCACTCACACATTTTCTTTTTATTGTGACATGCTATTGACAAAACTTGTTTTCAGTGTATCTAATTGGAGGCTAGACCACAGAGAAGAGTGGGTTCATGCCTTCCCTAAAGACATTAGTATAAAGTGAATATAAGGAATCTCACTTTGGTTTAGTAGTTCCTATTGCTGTTAGCTATTATGCCACCCTGTGTGCACACGCACACACACACACACACAAGAAGTGTTAAAAGTTCTCAGGCTGACCCACCTCCCAAAATCAATATTTTGATGTTTGGTTAGACTAAGATTTTTTTTATTATACCATGTCATATTTTTATACACATTTTTATTATATCAGAATATTTTTAGTGGATAACCTTAATAATGAAACTGATGCCACATTTTTATTTTGTGTGTATAATGCCTATTGCTCTGTGAACTTTACTTGAGAAAACCTAATAAAGAAAATGTGTTCTCTAGCATTTTATTAAGTTTTCTTGAGTGTGCAATCCAATAGACATAATACGCACTATTTAAAATAAAAAATAGGGCATCTATTTCAAATCTGAGTATCCACTAAAATAACGATTGAAGTAATAAAAATGTCAAATTAAAAATAAATAATTCTTTAGAAACTTATATACATATATATGGCAGAATAACATATTATTAATTTCTGTTATTTTATTAATAGCAGTACATATAAGTTCAATATGTAGCTTAATAATGATGAAAGCATTTATTTTTCAACATGAATTATTTCCTTGTCAGTGTAAATCACATAGCTTGAACATTATCCAGTGAAAATTTAAGACCAAAATTTACCTAATGACTGTCAGGCTAAGGATTTACTGATCTACTCTTATTTATCTATTATACACATTTTTCATATTCTAAATATTTTGATATATTTAGAAAATGTGGATCAAAATTTGCCAATTGTTTATCAGTAACTGAAGAAATAAGAACAAAATAAAATTTCAAGCTTCATCTTCCTACATAAGGTAAATGTTAAAGTTTGATTCTTACTTACCTTCAGTTAATTTTGCAGCAGTTGTTGAAACAGTGCCGGCTATACAGGTGTAATCACCTTGATCAGCCAAGGTGACATCACGTATAGTCAGAGTGTGGAGTCTCTTATCTGACTTGAATTCCATTCTTGAGTCAGCTATAAGTTCTTTGCCATCCTTTAACCAGGTAACTTTCACATTTTCCCTTGACATCTCACAGGTAAATATGGCTGTGTTTGTTTCAGTCACTCTAACTTCACAGAGTTTCTGGGTGAATGTTAGTTCATCTGAAATAAGGAGAAATCAATACAGTTTATATACTGAAAAAAGGAATTGTAAAAATGCATTAATTTTTTTAATCTTCTCTCTTGTCTAGTAAGTTCATATATCAAATCTACTCTTATGATTTCAGGCTACAAAGAGTACCTCATACTTGTTGCCTTATGCTACACTTAGGAAATTATCAATCATCCAGAAATAAATAAGTCCTTTCTCTTAACTCTAAAAATATTGGATTAGTCTTTTAGCATATCAATCAACAAGATGGTTAAGAAAAAAGATGTATTCCATCTTTTTTCTTCAGATATTCAGAATATTCTTACTTAAATTAATTTGTTTTAAATCAATGTTTTTTAATCATTTTATCCAAAGCAAAGCAATAAAGCCACCAAGATATGGGGGAGGGGGTTCTTAGAATAAAAAAAAGAGATTAAAAAACTAGGATTCAGCAAGACAAAATGATGATTGATGTTGCACTTAAATTCTTGAAGAATGCTTCATCTAAGAAATTTAGACAACACTTCTACTACTAGATGTAAAGAAGCAAGAGAAATAAAATGAAAGAAAGACGAATAACACATTAATAATAATGACAAATTATTCACACAACTTGAAACTATTATATCTCTTACTACTAGGTGTAAACAAGAAACAGAAATTGTAATGATAAAGAAACAAATAAATAAGAAGAAAATGAAAATTTTACCATCTCTAAAAATAGAGGGATAATCAGAATTGCCAGCCCACAAAGCCATATTTTTACCAACCAATTAGGAAACTTTCACAATCAAGATATAAGAAAAAAAATAAACAGATCATAAGAAGATCAAAATATCACCATCTTTAAAAATAGATGTATATTGAGAATCACCGGGCCACAAAGCCATAATTCAACCAATCAGAAAGCTTTTACAACT
Source organism: Acanthosepion lycidas (assembly GCA_963932145.1). NCBI lineage: Eukaryota > Metazoa > Mollusca > Cephalopoda > Sepiida > Sepiidae > Acanthosepion > Acanthosepion lycidas. The sequence goes on along the minus strand of OZ010615.1, from coordinate 34,477,127 downwards.
AGTATACAAGCCAGTGAGAATAAAAGTGGCATTTTCAAAGCAGATCTATAGATGTATATATTACCAGATGGAAAATCAACCAAAAATCAGAATCAATAAATAAATTTTGTCTTTTCCCTGATGCTGCATTCATTGTAACATAATTAGAGCCGAAATGTATTAGGTTGGTGCAAAAATAATGACGTAATAATGTTGTTTTTTTATGTTAAAAAATACGTCAATTACGTTATTATTTTTGCACCAACCTAATAACATTTGCACGACCAGTTGGTGAATTGTAAAGGTTACAATATCTTGCTAAATCTAAGAACATACACCTTTTCTGTCTCTGCCTTTTAAGCAGATGGCTACTACATTTGGATATATACATGCATAATTACATTCTCTCATTTTCTTCTGTATACATCTACAAAACACAACCATCCATAAAATAAACAAAAACTATGACTAATCAAAAATTAATATGAATGCTAATGATTCAGTTTAATAATTTTATCAAATTAATACTTCTACATCTAATACTCAAGCTAGGTACAAGGAAGAAAAATAAAAGGAAAAACTATAGTAAAAAAAATTAGCAATAACAATGCTTCATCTAAGAAATTCAGACAACTTAAGAAAGACTATGACAACTTTTTTTCCAAATCCAAAACTAGAGCTTTCTTACTCCTGTTGGAGGAGCCTTTCCCTGGCTAACCATGTTTTCAGAGGTGTAGCTGTACTCACCATGCTTGGCCAAATGCTAGTTGGTGAGGCTATTTAACCCATAGTTGGGGTGGATGGTCATCGACTGACAAATTCATCTGCCCTGTAACTGCTGTAATTTTTTTTTTTTTTGGTGCTGCTGGAGTCCCACTTATCCTCCTCGCCAGACCAGAGTCTAGTGGGGGAGCCAGTTTAGTTATCGACCACTCAGGTTTTGAATTCAGTCATCCTTCTCCGAGACCAGATGCCAACCAAAGTTATATTAATAGCACCTATTCTGTCTTGCTATTTATTATGTCGTTTTCTCACATAGTAACATATGTGAGAAAACGACATTATTTTTGCACCAATCTAATAATTATAGCTTGGCGGAGAAGGGTACTTGTACATAAGTGACTGGAATTTGAACTCTGTTTTCCAATTTTTCTAACCATTACTCAATCATTTTTTACTACTTGATTGATTCATTCATTTTCTATGTATTATCAACCTTTTGCAGGTTGTTTAAAGACAGAAATTTGGTTTTTGTTTTTTTTTTGTTGTTTTTTTTTTTGTTTTTTTTAGATTGTAAAAATTGATTTTTTTTTATTACTTTACTAAGTTTTTTTTTAATAATGATTTAGTGACATGAGTCTTACTAATTAAACCATAGTTGGGAGGAAAAGCAATGGTTTCATTCATACATCTCCCAGTGGTATTAGTGCATAACTGAATATAACAAACTCAAGTGAAATTGGAACGTGCCTCTCCGATTAACAATTCTGAGCCATTATTATTCAATACACCACCTGCATATCCTATCCTATCTTACAACACCTGGTATTCCCAAATAGTCACCCATCTAGACTTGATGTTGCTTAACTTTGGTAATTTTATAGGAACCAGTGTTTCAAAGTTTTACTACTTGCTGTAAATAAGTATCAATTTTTGTTAAACAAGAATATTGAAAATATTTTTTATACATCCATTTTGAATACAAACCTTCAATAATAAGATTCGATTTTGTGTATGATTCTCCTACATAGCATCTGTATTCACCCACATCTTCTTTTGTGACTTTGTGGACGATAAGTCTATGAATCCTTTTGTCTGTAATGATTTCAGTTCGTGCATCACTTCGGATCTCTTTTCCATTCTTTGTCCAAATCACTTTTGTGCTTTCATCACATGTTTCGCAAACAAATTCAGCTGTTTGGCCTTCTTCAATTCTGACCTCCTTCATTGTTTGTGTGAATACTCTCTTCTCTGTAAGAAGAAAACATTCATAAGTAAAAATTTAAACTTTTAAGCTTCTATGTATACTCATCTAACGCACAATCTTGAATATCATGCGACCCCCAAATTTTCACTTATAAAAATGACTTTATCATGTATCTTGTGTATCATGCGAGTTCCTTTTTTGAGGGACCAAATTATGAACGACTAACCTCATTTCCTCTATCTCTTTATCCTATCTTCTAGTTAAAAAGCTAAATGAGAATGATAAAAGTATCGTTAGTAACACCATACTCGTTGCATAAATGCGTACAGCCATAAACAGCTGAACAAGAAACAGCTAAACATCTTATAAACATAAACAATGGAAAAGATGTATATTTGCTATGTTTGTATTTTATAATACGATACTAATATGTGAATATTACATATGTTATTATTGGATAAAATTAAGTAAAACATCAATTTTATCTGAATTCTGTTTATTTTAAATAAAGCTGTACCTTTTAACTACAGTAAATGGATATATAGTTTGGTCAATGGCCTAACCAAAGCCAGCAGTACATACACTAATTTTATATCACATGTATGATGTAACTCCCTTAAAATTATCTTCAAATTTAAGTCTTCATAAGTCGCATAATACACAAGCATATACAGTATTTTTTTCATGTACATAGACATTTTTTTTTACTTCTGATATCAGTAAAACTTTATAATGTATAAATTAATTGTTGATTATGATTTTTTTTAAATTATTTCTCTCCAAGCAAGGCAATAAAGCCACTAAGATGCAAGGAGTTATTGAATGTGAAAGAATATGAGAAAAAGAAAACATTAAAGAGAGAAAAAACTAAAAGAACAGGAATTAAGACAACAAAAGATAATTAACATTGCATTTAAAATCAAATATAATTCTTCATCTTCTCTGCCTGTGAAGGTCCTTTGTTGAACATAGGCCTTCCCCTGATTCCATTTATGGGGAGGAATAGGCTATTACCTTAACACATCGTCCCAATCATGATCACTCAAGGTTATTTGCACATAAGTGAATGTAACGAACCTGACTGGAATTTGAACTTTGCTCTCTGATTTCTCATTCAAAGCCAGTATCCATTACATCACCTTCACATCCAAGTTTACTGGTATTTCCAAATAATCACCTATCTCGGCACTAATCAGGCTTGACGTTCCTTAACTTTGGTGATCAGATGAGTGTTTAAATGTTATATGACCATAAGTTAAACATAATTAGAGATCACAAAAATCATTCCAATTGTAATTTATGTATTTCCTCTAAGGTTTCTCTGGCCTTCTTCAAATGTATTATCTGTATAGAAAAAGTAGGTACTCATTTTTAATTTTGACTATTCTAGGAACACAACTACCTAAATAATTTTAAGCAGTAATTATTGACATATTTAAACCCTTGATAATGAAAACCATCATTTATATTTTTTACAATCGTGCTCATCTTTGTTGCTGTTATCACAATATTTTGGCCATTGTACCCTCTGGCTTTCATTAGGGGTGTATCAATCCAGCTGACCTACAGGGAATTCTTAAATGAACTCTTTATTTAAACTATGAGGTTAGACTGTTCTCATTCCACTGTACATGTCTAGGGATATCTCATTTCGTTCTTATCTATATAATAAATGTGAATGCCAGTATATCAATGTGTTACACTTTTTTAACTTAACTCTTAGAGGCCATACCCCAACATATACCATTTTGGAAACAAGCCAACTCTATGAGCAAATTAAAAACATTCTGAGCTGGATCCAGACCCACAATCCTGAAATTTTAGATTCCCAACTTTCCATTTGCAATTGTATTCAGTGATTTTTTTTTTAACAAATTTTTTGTACTATAACAATTTTTATAACTTGGAAATAAATTTAGGAATAATCAAAATTAATTGCAAAATCCAGCAAAAGTCACTCATGAAATAAAAATTGTTTGTACAGAAAGTAAGGACCTATGTTCATCAAATTGTCTTTAAATTAAGTGGCAACAGAAGAATTATTGTTGAGCTTTTAAAAGGTAAGCTTAAATATTAATGCAATACTTAAATACAATGATCAATTTTGAGCTCTTCTGTAGTTTATTGTTGCCTATCACATTTACTCTTTCCCATCTATTGTGAGGAGCTAGCGTAAATGCCAACCAATAGGCTGGATTTTAAGGTAGTTTTTAATACAGCTCAGTTATTGCTAAATAAAAATAAATAGTCAAATAAAAAAATAGAATAAAAACAAGAAATAGACAAGTTCGGTGAAATGAGAACAGTCTACCCGTGCAGATTAAATAAAGGGTTCAGTTCTGGATTCCCTATAGGTTATCTAGATTGATATAAACAGAAAGGCTGGAGGACATAACAGCAAAAATGTTTTGATAACAAGAACAATAGTTTAAATATAAATAGAGTAAATAATGAGAATTCCTCATCCCAGAAATTCAGATAGAAATGAGAAATATTGGGTACTGTTGAAGAAGACAATAGAATGGATCCTCTAAAACATTGTAAGGACATAACTGTCTGAGTAATTGTTGGAACTATATGGACACTTCTTAAAATTTTAGAGAGCAGTTTTTTTTGTTTTTTTTAAATCAGTTCACTCTAAGCAAGTTAATAATGCCACTAAGAAGACATACGAGGTTTCTAGGAGTGAAAGAGAATGGAAATACTTTAGAAGGCACCAGAAACCCAATCCTAAACAGAAAACAAGGGATAAACCTCTACATCTGATCAAAAGACTAGGGAGGAGTGTGAACTGAACAATAGCCAAAACTATCTACTTATCTCTCTCTCTCTCTATATATATATATATTTAACTATTTTATCATGACACAGAAATTTTTATGTTTTGGAACTGAAGGTTAAAATTATTGTTCCATTTTCAAGTGATCTTGAATAACTTCAGAAAAAAATGATTTACTTTTGCAAGCGAAGTATTATTTTATATATTGAAGAGTTTAAATGGAGGGGGATTGAGATTTCAAAATTTTATTATGGGTGTTATCTTTTTGGATGAATACAGATCTAAGTTAAATTGTAAAATTGAACAATGTAGCTTAGAGGTTGGGTATGTAATTCATGGTTGTCTAGAATTGTCTGTCATCTTCACTTTTTTTTTTATAGAACATTTATAAGATACACTGAAATACAGAGTGATGTATGTATCAAGGCATGGATTAATTTTGGTATTTTTTTATTTTATTTTTTTATACTTTAGGGCTGTCTTAAAGAGGTTTTTTATATGATTTAATCATTTTTATATCTATATTTTTATACATTTAATCTGACTGTTCTATCTCTTTATTTGTGTGTGTGTGATATATATATATATATATACATACACACACATACACACTATCAGCTGTATACAATCATTTACTAAAATCAATAATTAAAAATGACTTTGATTGGAGCCTGTGGTTTTGTCAAAAACCATCTTTTTTAACCTTGCCAACTGACACGATACAATCACAAACAAGAAGCTGTGCCAAATAACAGAGACCATGTCACATGAAGACTTTCAACAACAGTAACAACTAAAATGGACAGCCCATATTATTTGAATGGAAAACAATGACATAATCAAGATGTCAACATTCCACACTACTTCAAACAAAAGGTTAGGAAGGAAACCCCCATCAATGCAGAAAAGAGCAATAAAAGCTACTGGACTTGAGAAACCTATTTTCTGAAAAATTATTTTAAAAGGAAAGATTTTATAAATTTCAACTGACAGTAGTAATGGCTGTTTGGTCAATGAATGCCAAATATTTGTTTATAAGGAAATAGCTATTACCATTGCCATAAGATTTACATTTGGATGAGAATCTGGCAGAATGGTAAAATATATGACAATTTGGAAAACTTTTATTTTGATATGTTTCACTAATGAAACAGTAACATCAGAAAAAAGCAAATTTTATTTCATTCTGTCTTCCTAATGTAGATTTAGTTGAAATGTTTTTTCTAATCATGTATTTTTAATCAATTAATCCCAAGCAAGGTGATAATGCCACCAAGATGCAAGGGGCTAGTGGGAGTGAAAGAGAATAAGAATACCTTAGAAGGAACTGGAAACCCAATCCTAAACAGGGAAGAAGGAATAAACCTCTACTCCTGTTCAAAAGATTAGGGAGGAGTGTGAACCAAATTATTGACATATCTTTTTAATCAAAATACAAAAGAACTTGTGCATCTTCACATGAAGCAGATAATTTCAAATATGATCATATTTTTATACATTTACAAAGATGGATTAATATATAGTTATCAGATTAATTGTAATCTGAAATTTTCACCATATAATGCTTTATTTATATGGTTAATGGAAATATATTGGAGTAAGTACATTGCAAAGAAGATTATTTAAAAAAAAAAAGTATTTGTTGCATAAAATTATTTTTCTCTTATTAAGCTGCATATATATATATATATATATATATATATATAACATGTCAAGTTTATCAATCTCAATGCCAATCTGGTACTGCACTTAAATTCAAGAAGTCTAAGTATGATAGCAAAGAGCTCATCTAAACAATTACAATGAAAGTATTTATAGAAAAGGCACAGGGAGGCAACCTTCCAGCAGTTGGAAAGTGTGTGAAGTCGAGTCACTTGTCCAGGACCAATAATATTGCTGATTCTTCTTTGATTCTTTTATTGGCATTATCATCTTGCTTGAGGTGAATTGATTAAAAACAAAAAAATCATTCATTAAGAAAAAAGATCATTAAAATTAATAGACATAAAATGTACATTTTTTTTTTTTTTTAATAATATTTGTTTTATGTTTCGGTCTAAATTTAAATTATTACACTACATCTGACAGCAAGGCCTCTGATCAGGAGAAGGGAGGTTTTGAGAAATGTGGATCCACCTCTTAATTGGTGTTGTTCCCAGGTCCACCCTGACCTGCAGTGGTAGTACCTGTTAGGGTCCCAACAATGGGAAAATAGTTAAACCCCCACCCAAGGTAGGGTCAAAACACCATGAAAGTATAAAATACATTTTTATAATAAAAATACCAACAATACATTCTTTTTTGTAAAAAAAAAAAAAAAAATTACCAGCAATGCATTTTTGAAAAAGAAATTGCTAATGCTTCTAAAAAAAAATTCAGCATTAAATGACCCATAAGGAGTTGATATGCCATTAAACAAACAAATTAGTACAAGATGCTATGTATACATTGTGATTTCTGTGTTTGAATTGTGAAAATAAAAGCAAGCAAACAAGAAGCATAAGTGTAAGACAAATTAATTCCATGTAAAAAAATATGTATATAAACAGTATTATACAAATTAACAGACATTATTGTGACAAGCAATATTATAATTTCACGATATTATACAAATTAACAAACATTATTGCAACAAGCAAGGCATAAACACATTGCAAAACTCACAGTGAATATATATACAAAGTGTGATTAAAATGATATTTAGCAATTAAACTATAACACCCACATACCACCCAATTGGATTGCTGCAGTTGTTTATAAAATATATTGTGCAATTTCTCTGCAGATGGAGAAGAGGTTTGAAATAAGAAATATGGCTTTAGCAACAGATACTGAAAATAATACAGACAGAGCATGTATAAGTAACAAGAAAGCTATAAATATAAGTAAAAGGAAACTGCTGAAATTTGGGAGATTCAATGATGAAAAGGCTTGGAGAATTTAACACACACTGGACACATTAAAAGCAAGATAAACATGAGGAAACATCAGATAACCTACTTAATGAATTGATATAAAAGGACGACATATAAGGCTGGCAAGGCAACAAGACAGGAAGTTGTGGGCATTATGATCTCCCATGTCTTAAAAAGATATGCCACACAGAAGGCAGTGACGGGACATAATCAGTACTCCCTACTCCTGTTGTGATTTATATTTTGATCTGACATCTGTCTTTTAAAGAAGTGGTCGGTAGAAAAGTAAAAAGGATTCTGGTCTGAAAGAAGAGAATAAGCAATTATTGAGAAATACTGTGGTTTGAATTTTAATCCATTGAAATCTGATCTTTCTCTTTTGTTTTCCTTCTGTACATCTCTTTGATATTTTGTTTATATAACAGGATACAGGAGAAATCTGACTTGGTTTTCTTAACTGAGTTACAGATAATTCATTTTTGTTTTTGATGTCTGTAGAGAGGAAGCCTTAATCAAAGACCTGCCTAAGTAGTAGCAGCATTGTCAGGACAAGCAACAGTGCTACCAGAGACAAAGATGGGTTGTTCTAATGAAGTTTGAAACTAAAGAAAAATGTCTGAAACTTAGATGCCAAACAAAATACATGACTTAAAATTCTATTGTCTTATCTCTCCTTATGTCAACATTCTTATATTTATTTATTTCTCTTTTCTATCTCAACCTCTATTTCTAGGTATTATGTACTTTGCAGAACATGGTCAATCTTGCCTCTGCCTATCTTCCTGTCTTTTACTGCTCTTAGCAATACTTTAGCCTTTATGATTCCTCTTTCTCTTTGTGGTACTTGTTCCTCCATCTATTTGCTTAAACTAATCAAGTAGGTTACTTATTGCTTTTCTCTGTTTTTCATGCCTATATTGTATCCTGTATTTTTTCAGGAGTTGAGCGGTCAAGGCTCTCCTAGCTTCCTGCCTTTTCTCGCCCTCAGCTTTCTTAATTATGATTCCTTTTTCTCTTTGTGATACTTGTTCCTTCATTCATTTGCTTAAATTTGTCAAGTAGTTATTGATTTTCTCTGCTTGTCTTGCCTATGTTGGATCCTGTGCACCTTCAGAACTTGGACGATCACAGCTCTCCAGTTTCCTACCTTGTCAGTTCTTCCATCTATGACTCCTCTTTCTCTTTGTGGTACTTCCATTCATTTGCACAATATAGTCAAATATGTTACTTGCTGCTGCTTTTGCTTTCAGTGTTTTGTGAGTATTCTCTAAGCCTTCTTTCCTTACAATAGAAAAAAAAATCTTTGATATTTTTCTGTCAACTAACATAATAATTTCCAGGTATGGTTTAAAAGATAAATGTGGAAATTTTAATTATGATGGCATTTCTGTTTTACTTTGAGAATTGGGGACATTTTGAAATTTGTCATTCCACTCTTGGCTAAGTGATTTACCCTGTAGGTCAATCTTTATATTTCAAGATTTAAAACAAGGAAATGTGAAATTTCCTTTTGTGTTTTTGTTTTCAAAGTATTACCTACCGCCTCTCCACAGTGCTGGTGAGTTTTTTTTATTTTTTTATTTTTTTTTTAAGCATTTCACCCCAAGCAAGGCGGGAAGCCACTAGGATGCAAGGGGTTACAGAAAATGTAGAGCAAGATCAGATAGGAGTGATAGAAGAAAGGATGAGGGTAGTGGATAGATCAAGGCAACTGGAGATGTCGATTGACATTACACTTGAATAGCTGGAGATTATAGCTCACAGGGAAACAGGAAAAGGAAAGGGAGTTCCACAGGTGAGAGGTGCGAGACATAAAGCTATTAGTGTAGAAGAGATGGCTACATTTAGGAGTTTCGACAGTGAAGGGATGAGAGCGGGATGCCAGCCTCGTAAGGTACTGGAACTCATGACGTCTGGGAACCAGCGAATGCAGCTCCTCGGAGCAATTTCCATGAAAGTATTTGTAGAACAGACAGAGGGAGGCGACGGCGCGTCTGTGAGAAAGTTCCTGTAGACGAGACGCCAGGGCAGGGCCAACTACATTGCATATCCACCTCTGGAGCCTATCAAGAACCCCGAGGCAAACAGAAGGGGCACCAGACCATATATGGCAGCAATACTCCATGCAAGGGCTAATTGTTGATTTGTAGATCTGGATGATCGGCTCAGGGAGCCAACTTTTTTTCTTTGACACTTTCATCACGATACCTTAGGAAATACTTTTAAAATCATAACCAAAAAAACTCAATGTTTTTCTCTTCTTGATATTTAATTTCCAGACAACTAAACATATATTTTTTTTATTTATATTTACATTCAAACTAATATCTTCATCTTTATTATTATAATAGCAACCAAAGATAAGGACATCAGCCTATTTGTAAATAATAACTCAGCATCCCAGAAATTTATACAGAAATTAGCAAATTAGTACAGAACCAATATGATATACCAATTAAGATAATACTTAAAATGAGGATATTAGTCCAGATGTAAATAATGTAAATAATAACTCCTCATTCCAGAAATAGTATTAATGGTTGCAGAGGGGCATACACTATTGAATCTGTTGATTCCAATCCTTTAGGAATGACTTCAAAAACACCCCTTCCCCCAAATTTATAGATAAATCATGCAGATGCATGCTGGGATTTTTTTTCCTAGCCAATAAGATAAGTTATTTCTTAGCTTCAGCTGCCATATTTTTGTTCTTTCTTATTTTGAAATCTGAACACTGCAATTGCTTATCTTTATCCCTTTTGTATGTTAACATCGAAAAGGAATGTATTATAATATGTATTTTATTGTAAGTAATTTTTGTTTAATCTAGGTACAATTTTGTAACTTAAAATAGTTATTAACATTAATAATTGAACAGTATACAGTTTATAAACACCTCAGGAAAGATATCTATATTTTATCCTCATTGTGTACAATGTGCATGCACACATAGCTTTTGTATGTGTGCTTTTGTGACACACCTAGGGTATTCTTGAGAGTCAAATTTGCTGAGAAATTAGAACATCATCACTAGTGATAGTCTATCCCACAATCCAAGACACCTTGAAGAAAAGTAACTTTATATGAAGTTTAATTCAAGCTGAAATAAAATTGTCTGATATATATTTATCTCTTTTCTATTCCCCCCTCTCTCATTCTTTCTTTCTTTGCAGTTGTGTATCTCTTTCTGTTCGTGGATACTTGCCATTACTCCTTTTGATTTGATCGTAGTTCACAGAGAGAGGGAAAGAAGTGGGTAGCTTTGTAGTTTGTCAGTGTGGTAGCTTTTTGCATGTGGACATGAATGGGGTCATGACATCTGTACATCTCATGTCAAAATTTTGCACAGGGCCCCTAAAATGTTAGTCACAGAAAAAAAGATATGGTGTATTATATTTAAGAATTACTTTATCCCATTCTTAGTTTGTGAACTTTTTGTCTTATTACTGTTGCTTTGCCTACCTTTGTCTTACACATATTGCCTGCTTAGTATTTTTACCCCGTTCTTTTTTTTTTATTTCTTTTCTTATTGTTTATTGGAAACTTTGTCAGTTCTGTTTGTGGGATGTTTCTACCAATTACATTTAACCATGGACACAGAGTCAACCTGCAGCTTCCATGTAGAAGTTGAAATTTAGTAATTTATTTAGTGAGTTTTTATCAGTAACTGTTCAAATTTCAGTACAATGAAAATCAGGCATAGACTTAAGACATTCAGTTTATTGATAAGCCATAATCTCTATAACAAGCAATGATTTACTATGAATGAAATGTCTTATGAAAATGAATGGACAAAGGCTTGATTTATTTAAATAAGCCCACTCAAGTGACTGGTTATATGCAGATCTTAATCAGACTTTATCAATAAATAGTCCACATATTTCCAGTCTTTAGAAGAAGTTAAGTGCTATTGATCTGATAATGCTTTCTTGAGTAGACAGGCCCGTCACCAATGGGGATTGGCAGGGGGCACACCCCCAAAATTATTTTGCCCCCTCCATCCTTTTTCTGCACTCCTTATGTGAAAATTATATGAACTAATTTTAATGTGCAAATTCTTACTTCCAAGCCCCTCTCTCCAACTTAAATATCTTCTCACTGAAAAAATTCTGGCAACGGGCCTGTTAGTTGACAAATGAGCCAAATGATATTTAATATAAAAGCAATGGCTTACTATCTATAAAACATACATAGTAAGCAATGAGAATAAAAAATATAAAATCTACATAAGTGCTTTCAAGCTCATGCTTTGGTATGACAAATGACAAGATGTCATTTGTGATACTTTTGTGATCATTGTTGCTGTTGACGTTTTACCTTCAACAATCAACTTGGCTGTAGTTGAAATATTGCGAACTGTGCATGAATATATTCCTCGATCCTGTGCTGTGGCTTCATGGATTATTAACTTGTGGACTCTCTTGTCTGCAATGATGTCTATTCTATTGTCAGACTTCAAGACCTGGCCATCTTTTTTCCAGATCACATCCACATACTCCTGTTTAGTTTCACACATAAACATGGCTGTCTCCCCTATCTTAACTTTCACATCTGTTAGTTTTTTAGTGAAAGCATCCGAGGAGTCTTCTGTGAAAACAAAAATACAGTCATATTGCAAGAAAAGTTAGACAGTATTATGAAAATAAAAATAAAATTTTATACTTGGGATTTCAATCTTTGACAAAATTTGGTTTATACTTCAATTTTATCTATGATTTTTCCCTTGTTTTTTTTTCCAAGACATCAATAAATTTTTACTTTTTGTCTGAAAAGGAAAATTAATTTTCATATGTGTATCATGTCATCTGATAAATAATATCCAAAATTGATAGGCTACTCTAAAATACCTAATTGATAATAATACATGCTATCAAGTCATCCTATAAGTAATATCCAAAATCTGATAAGCAATAGGTTAAATGATATCTTATTTTAAAATGCTTAAAGGATAACAATACAGACCATTCCATAAGTAATATCCAAAATCTAATAACATTAGATTAAATAATATTGTTGTCATTTTAAAATGTCTAAATGGTTACAATACATACTATCAGGTTATGCCATATGTAATATCCAAAATCTGAATACAATACAATAAATTAAATATTATCATCATTCTAAAATGCTTAAATGATAACAATATATGCTATCAGGTTATCCCATCTGTAATATCCAAAATCTGATAGCAATAGATTAAATGATATCATCGCTATTCTAAAATGCCTAAATGATAATAATACATCCTATCAGATCATCTGATATATAATATCTACAGGGGAGTTGACAGGGTCACAACACCACAGTGGGGGTGTAACCCTCAACTCCAGAGGGCAGTTGATGAGGTCAGTAACAACATCTAGCATAGTGAGGCTGTGACCCTACACTCCACAGGAGAGTTGACAGGGTCAACAACACCTACCATAGTAAGGTGTGACCCTACACTCTACAGGGTTAATAAAAACAAGATTTTTTTTTTTTCTTTAGAATTAAAATTTTAAGTTATTTATAACAGAAACTTACCTGTAACAGTCAAATTGGCTTTAGTAGAATAATTTTCAAATACACAAGAATATTCAGCCCTGTCTTCATGTCTAACGTTATGGATGATGAGCTTATGGACTTTCTTGTCACGAATGATTTCAGTTCTTGAGTCTTCATAAATTTTCTGGCCATTCTTCATCCAGGTAACTCTTAAGTTCTCTTGGGTTGTTTCGCAAGTGAATGTAGCTGTTTCATTTTCTCCAACTGATACACTAGTTAATTTTTTCGAAAATACATTATCATCTGAAAAAATAAAATTGAGTTCATAATTAACTCTACTTAAATAAAAGGTTATATTTCTTATGATTTTAGCTACATGAAGTTGGGATTTTTTTTTTTTTTTTACACTTTTTGTTTACAAGTTTTACATGCTAGCTATTTTGGAGCTATTATTACTTTCATTGTTTTCATCAATAGCTACAAATTATTTGGAATCCCTGTTCAATTCATTTCCACAGTAATAAAACACTAGACAAAAAATCAATGCAAAATTTATTGTAAGTAACCCCAAGACAAAATCTTCTCTCAACATACTAGAAGCTTCTTGTGAGATATCTTTTCAACCATTCTAAGAGAATGAAATTCCACCTACAATATCTTGTCAGCTATGCTAAGAGAATGAAGTTTCTCAGACAATATCTTGTTAACCATGATAGAAGAAAATTCCTCATACTATGTCTTGTCAGCTATGCTAGATGAATGAAGTTTCTCAGATGATATCTTGTTAACCATGATAGAAGAAAATTTCTCATACAATGTCTTGTCAGCTATGCTAGATGAATGAAGTTTCTCAGATGATATCTTGTTAACCATGATAGAAGAAAATTCCTCATACAATGTCTTGTCAGCTATTCCTCACACGATATTTAGTTAGCTATGATAGGAGAATGAAATTCTCTATCTGACTTCTTGTTAACTGCAATAGCATAATGAAAATCCTCATTCGATATCCTGTCAACCCTGCACAGAGAATGAAAATCCTTATATATCTTGCCAACCATGCTAGGAGGATGAAAATACTGTGTTGTCAGTCATGTAAGAAAAATAAAATTCCTCGTGCAATTTATTGTTAGCCAGTCTCATTTGGTTAAAACAGAAAAAACAAGAACAATGAAAACTATTTCATCTTGGCTCATAAAGTCATAGATTTGCTTGGCATGTTATATTTATATCCTATAAGACGGTATTTTTTAAAACAGTGATTGAATGAGGAACCCTATTTAAGCAAAGTAAATTCAAGTAGCCATGAATATGTACTCTATTGCCAATCAGTAATGGAGCCACAATTTGACGGAAAAAAGTGGGGTTGCTAAATCTGGATTGATTGATTGAGGTATGTTCAGGTTGTGTATTAGTTATTAAAATGAAAAGTGGAATCAGCAAGTAGAGTTCAAATTCCAGCCTAGTCTGTTATATTCACTTTCATACTAATTCTCTTCAAGAAGACACAAATCCATTTCTTTTCCCCCTGCTATTGGCTAAATAGTAGGTTATTCAGAGATGACCATAGTTACAGTTTCTGGGAGAGAACACACACACACTCAAGTTTGTGTGTGACACCATTCTATTAGGTTGGTGCAAAAATAATGTCGTTTCTTGACGTTTAACTTCAAAAGAAAAACGACATTATTTTTGCACCAACCTAATACATAGATGATGTAGAAATTATTCTTATGGTAATGATAGTATTAGCCATTTCTCTACAAGGAAATATTTGGTATTCATTGACTGAACAGCTTCAGTTGAAATTTATAAAATCTTTCTGTTAAAGCAATTTTTCCAGGGGAAAAAAAAGCTTTTTCAAGTTTAGTACTTGTTATCACTCTTTCCAGTAATGATTTTTTTTTTTTTTTTTTTTGGAAGGGGGTCCTCCCTAACCTTTTATATGAAGTAGTGTCAAATGTCAACATCTTGATTATGTCATTATTTTCTGTTCAAGTTACATGTGCTATCCACATATTGCTGCTGTTGGTAGTTATCAATTGATATTGTTTCTGTTATTTGGTACAGTTATTTGTTTGAGAACATGTAGCACCAGTCCACAATGTTGAAAGAAGAATGACCTTTGCCAAGACACTTACACATAACTTGCTCAAACCCATTTTTAACCATTGATCTTAGAAAGCAATTTTATACAGCTGGCAGTTTAGATATTTCTGAATGGGTTTGGCACCACGCATGGAATCCATATTAAAGTCTCAATCTGACAAGGCTATTTAAGATTCTAGTTTTTAAATTGATAGTTTGGTTTTATAGCAATTTGTAGTGTTGGAAAAATTACCTGTGGCATAGTCTATTCTATATTGGTGATGAAAAACCATTTCTTCCATGATTACTATTATATTGTTTACTTAAAGATTTAGAAAGTATTAAAAATAAACAAAAATACTGATCCACATAAAGCTTTTGATATTTTATAAGTAAAACACAATTAAAAAATTACGTAAATATTGCACATATTTTTTTAACAGCATTGGTTAATTGGTCATAAATTAATAAATTGAACTTGCTGATCTACCAGAGTTATCTCCACCTTGTTAAATTTTTGTCTTAGAGTTATCTCCCTTTCATTTGAATAATTTATGAGTAATTTATCTCTTTCACGAGTGAATGATTACTCACTCGTGGAAGAGAGAGATTACTCATTTTGTCATCCTTTCTTGTTTCAAATTTCTGTATCAGAAAAGAATAGTGAGCAAAATGCCTTCCAGAAATTAAGTAAAACATTGATGTATCCTTAGGAACAAAGAAATGAGTGCTGAACTGCTATGCAGTATCTAATCTACTATATAATAGTGAATACTTCATCAATGAAGAAGTGTCTCAAAGCAATAGATGTGGTTATTTACAAACATGCTGAGAATACAATGGCATTCAGAATATATAAGCAACAAGGAAGGCAAAATGGAAACCAGAATAACTCTTATTCCTACAATCAGAAAGAAGCTGTTGAAACTTGTTAAACAACTGGACAATCTATTCATATATGTAGAAGAGACTTGAATTGACATAGAGGCGATTTTACATAAGAGTACTGAGAATACTATGGATGGAGCATGTGAAAAACAAGGAAGATTTTTAAAAAGTGGGAATCAGAAGAACTTTTATTCATAGAATCGGAAATAAAAACAGCCAAAACTTGATAAACAACTGTACAATCTCTTCCTAGATGAAAAAGAGACTCAAATTAACAGAGAGGTGATTTTACACAGGAGTACAGAGAATACTATGGATCAAGTATGTGAACAATAAGGAAGTCTTAAGAAAAATGTAAACAAAAAGACACAGCATCAGAAAGAGTTGGAATTTTTGTGACACATAATCAGGAAAAATGGCTTTTTAGAATCTGGCACTCACCGGAGAATGGCAGTGAATGCTGCACAACTTCTTTGCAGATTGTTATGGGGTCTTACCCATAATAATAATAATAATAATAATAATAATAATAATAATAATAATGGACTATTCCATACTTAATAAATATTGCGCCTCAGAGGCAGTCCGAAACAGAGTCGCGTTCAGACAATTACTGCAAGACATTGGAATAGTGATACTGGTTGAGACTACATTGTTCTCTCTACTAAACCTGATTGTTCATACTAACACTTCTACTTCTCTGTATATATTCCTGTTTGTAATATATCTGTGTTATTCCATACCTGTGTTCGCGTTCTTCTTTATTGGTTCTACCTTGGACTATCACCATGGTACAAGGAACCAGACCATAACACAGATGAAGTTGAAGTAACAAAGATCTGATTATATCAGTTAGGGCTAAGAAGACCATGAGATGAGCATGTGAGCAGCAAAGAAGTTTATACTTCACATCCATCAGAAAGAGACAACTAAAATTTCTAGAGCACATAATAATGCCCTGCATGTTTTGTGCTATGACATCTATATGAAAGTATCAATTTGATGAAGCAATTTAAGAACATGACTTGTGTTTCAGGTAAATGTTTTGGTTTTGTAGCAATTGGCAGTGTTGGATGAAGGTGAAGTCTGACACAAAGCCACAAAAGAATGGCACCTGGTCAGTCTTCACTAACTACTATTGTAAATTTACATCAATCATCACTAAGAAACTGAATGTTTTCCATCAAAGATACCCAAGGAAGATTTTTGGCACCAAACCCATTAAGAAATGGTTAAAAATGGCTTTGAATGAGGGAAGCGTTTTCATCTTGGCAATGACCATTCGTCTTTGAACATTATGGACTGGTGCTACAGAACCACAAAGAAAGAACTATACCAGATAACAGAAACCATATTACTTCAAGACTTTCAGCAGCAGCAATAACTAAAATGGAAAGCACATGTAACTCAAACAGAAAATAATGATAATCAAGATGTCAGCATTCTGCACTACTTAAAATAAAAGGTTAGGAAGGAAATCGACCATCAATATTGGAAAGAATGATAGCAACTACGGGGCTTATGAAATTTATTTTTCTGAAGACTGCATTACCAATGAAGGGGTTTGAAGAAGGGAACAAGCAATACACTCTCTCTGAAATTATCACAGATTGATGAATGAGGCTAGTTGAACATATTATGAATTGTTTGCAACAACAGTACTAAAACAAAAGCCATGATATAGATCCCAACTGAAAGAAAACTAGGACAAGGAAGACCTGGTGAAGATTCTTTCAAAATGATCTAAAGGCAATCAATTTTGAATAGTCAAAACATTGAAAGAATACCATATGATCAAAGACTAGAGACAGCTTGCTACCCAATGTGCTTAACAACAAAAGAAGACTTAAAAACTAAAACAAATTACTTGATTTGTAAGTAATACTTACCTGTAACTTTGAGTTCAAAGTTACTAGAAACAGAACCAGTATGATTTCTAGCAATACAAGTATATTTTCCAGAATCTTGTGCATCGGTTCTGGTAAAATCCAAGAAGTTGTTTCCATATTCTTCAGTAATTTTCATATGGTTATCACTGGTCAGTTTCTTTCCATCTTTATACCATGTAACGTCTGGTTTTGGTACACCTATGGAAAACAAGACAAAATATTAACATATTGACAGTTGTTTTTTGGAGAAAAAAAGGCAAGTTTTCTTTGTAAATAATTTTCTGTTATTTGATAATTAAATAACACATATTTTTCTTTTTCAATGTACTGTGGATTCTGCTTAACCATTAAAGTTAGACTACAGTATACGATAACCTGTGCCAAAATTACATAAGGTCACACCACTTGCCAGTATATTGAGACATTAACCATAATATCTTTCTATATGTGTTGTATAGCAAACAACCTACAATACATACCAGTAGGTACTGTATATTCTATCAGTATTACTTAGCAAACATTTAAAATTCATCAGGTCTACAGATAAACACATTAAAGTTAACATCAACTCCTATAAAATATTAATGCCATAGATTACACACTCATACCACACCTAGTTGTCTAAATGGTTAACCCATAGTTTCATAAAGATTTTTTAGCCTTGAGAACTTGTATGCCGCAATTTACAGTAAGCAAAATAAAAATAAGTGAGCATTAGTGTATTTGATTTTGATTGATTTGTTTTTTATGGCTTATCAACCTTTTGTAGGTTATTTACTGCTTAGCATTCAACACACTCAAACTGTTGTGATGATATAACCCAACTTCCCCATTCACAATAATGGACGGACTGGTTGCCGATTAAGTACGACCACAACGGACAGTTGGGGGACTTCGTTTGTTAACACTTATTGAGGTTAGGATACTCTCAACTCTGTCTCTGTACTTGTCACACATACATCCGATTATAAATCTATTATTGAAAACCTACACTCGGGTTACTTTGTTTATTATATCTTGCACGAGATATAACACAAATCCACCCTGTAAATATCAGCTCTCAAAGTCTCACTGCTTGTGGTCAGTCTCACAGTTTTCATGACTTCCTGCATTATTTGCAATGATGATGTGATGTTTCAGAGTATACATGAGGTGGGGTACAGCAGGTGGAACATTGACAGCTGATATTTATGAGGTGGGTTTCAATAGGTTGAATGCAAAAAGGTTAAATCCAAAAAATATTTTTATATTGTAAGAAATCTTGGCAGATAATACTAATATCCTGATACAAGTCCCACTACTTAATCTATAGCTGAAAGGAGAACAGATGGATGAATAGCTTTTCCCAAGGATATTTGCACATAAGTTAATATAACAAACCTGAATAGAATTGGAACGTGGTTCTCCAATTTCCAATTCTGGGATATTGTCCATTACACTACCTGCATATCAAAGTTTACAGTAACTGATATTGCCAAGCAGTCATCCATCAAGATGATGACCAGGCTCGACATTATTTAACTTTGGTGATCATATGAAAACCAATGTTTCAACATAATATGTCCATAAGCTGGGCATTAGTCAAATATAAGCAATTCACTCTATGTAAATTAAACAACTGATTCCATTTGAATTTTCCTGAAGGTTACACAGATCAACAGAAACCTGAAGAAGGCTAGAGAACAAATAGCTGAAATGTTGTGCAAGTAACAACAAAGATGATGATATTAGTTCAAATGTAAATAATGTAAACAACCTTAGTTTCATTTTTAATTTAGATGAAAAAATTAATTAAAATTTTATCTTTTTATCCTTTATTCTTTTTTCTTTCTTGTTGGTAAAATGTCTCATCTACAAATTGATGTAGTGGTATCTTGAGCTGAAAATAACCTCAACATAAATCAGTCTAGTTTGAAAATATCCACACAAATACGAATATTGTGGGATAATGATTATTTATCTTAGAAGAAGAATAAATGGAAATATACTTTTATTAATTTATGAAAAAAAAAGTTTTTCTTTAATAAAAAAAAATGTATATATCTGTAATGAAAGAAAGATGGATGCTTAAGTTTGTAGTGAAGTATTATTCAATGTGACAACTGCCTATAAGTTCAATTTAACCAATTATTTATGGTCTACTTCAAGAAGACAACTAAGGTTGCCTTCACTATAGGAATACAGAAGAAAAATTGAGGAAAGGAATAAATAAGAAAAAGAGAGAATAAAGGAATATAGAAGAAAAAAGAGAGTAATAAAATAAAAAGGGAGTAGAGAGCAAATGAATAAGAGAGATAAAAAGATAGGAAATAAGGAAAAGGAAAAGGAGAAAGGAATATAGAAGAGAAAAAGGAAAGAGAGGAAGAGAAAAAATGAAAAAGAAAATGGGAGGAAAAAAAAAATTATAAAGAAAAAAATGTTAAAGCTGGTCATGAATGAAATTTGACTACTACCCATAAGTTCAGTTTGACCATTTCTTTTAAAGAAACAGTTGAAATTTCTAGGACAGAGGAGAACGGTGAATAAGCTACCTAACAAGCTTGTATATGTGAATGGCAGAACAGGATTTTTGAGAAATTTCAGGATATAAAATGGCTTCATTTGAATTAATTTGTAGAAATCATCAACAAAATAATTGCTTACTTATCAGATCAGAAATGTTAAGTTTGGAAATGAATACAAAAAAACAGTTATTCCTTAAAATTTGATTTTTCACCAATAAGACCAAAAACAAAAGAGGTAAAAAAAACTGAGCTTGGTTAAGCATCTGAATACATGGGATGCCAGAAATTAAAAAATTCAAACTTAAAGTTAATTGTTCCTACATAATTCTCTCAATGTATATGTATAAGCAATGTCTGTTTCTATTTAGGTCAACTAGGTGAGCAACGACAAGGTTTTAGAGAAAATAGAAACACAAAAGACACTTACACTTAAGATCAGAAAGAGACAGTTGAAATTTCTATGGTACATAATAAGGAAAGAGGGCCTAGAAAATTTAACACTCACAGGACAGATTGAAGACAAGAGGAACAATGGAAAACAACACATGACCTACCTAAACTTTAGTAAATGGATGGTAGAACAGTGTTTAAGAGAGATAACAAAAAGAAAAAAGACAAAATTTACTAAGAGCTACAAAGGACAGTAAATTGTGGAGAACCATGATTGCCAATGCCATGAAGAGACATGGCATATGGAGAAGTTTTTTTCCAACTATGGTTGCCTTCACCACAATATCCATTTGTTCCTGATTTAAAAGAAATATTTTTGCAAAAAGAAAAAAAAAATGTTTTTTTTTTCATATGCAGATCAGCTAAGTCCAAAATCTCTGTAAAACTCAAGAATTGATTTTCTATTTTATGGATATTTTAAAGAGGACATATATAAAATGATTAAAAAAAAATCAGTTTTCCTTTTCTGACAAATATGGCTTGAGGAAGATCTAAAAAATGCTAATCTATAAAATTTATTTCTAAAAAAAACTTTTTTCCTATTTTTTTATGAGTGAATCCATTGAATTAAGTAGTACCTCCTCCCCACAAAAAACAAGCAGCTAGGTCCAGATAACTATAAATAGTCAGGAATCAATTTGACAATTTATTGATACTATAAACAGGACTTCTCTTCTAAAATAATAAAAATATCAATATTTTTCTATTCCGACAAATGTTGGAGTTTTGGGAAGATATAAAAAAAAAAAATGCTCATATATAAAATCTATTTCCAAGAAACATTTTCTTATTTTTTTATGAGTGGACCATCTATTAAGTCCCTCCCCCCCCAAAAAAAAAACAGGGAAAAGAAATTGTTTTCATACATTGAGCAACTAAGTTTGGATAACTGTAAAAAGTCAGGGAATGATTTGACACTGTATTGATATTATAAACATTATTCTTTCTAAAATGATTTAAAAAAGAAATCAATATATTTTCTTATTTACACTATTCACAGTTTGGACATTTATCTTCATCTCTGTTGCCATATTTATGTCTCAGCCATTGTACACTCCTCAAGGACAGAAAGCGTTGGTTGGATCCAGTGACTTGACTCACAGAGTTGTGAGTTCAATACCTGGCTACTGCAGTGGTGAACAAAAACATGGAGAGTTGAGTTAAAGGGAGATAACTGAGACGTCCGGGGGGAGGCGTGGCACATGGAGCTAGAAGAATCTACTATGGTGGAAGAAATAAAAGGTTCAGTTCGAAATACCAATCGCCTGAAGAAGGCCAGCGTATACAACTGCCAACAGGTTGTGAATAAGAGATGAGGACAATAGTCCAAACAATGTAAATAGTGTAAATAATTGTCGTAGCTTGAGGAAGGTTTAAGGAATACTAAACTATAAAAATTATTTTTCTCCAAATTATACCCCCCCCACAATCATCTCCACCCCAATTTTTTCTCTTCCTGATGTCCAGAAATAATATAAAAAAAATGTAAGCTTAAATGTAACTTACCCGAAACAGTGCAGAAAAAATCAGTTGATTTAGGTTCCTTCACAGCTTGTGAAACTGGTTTGGTCAAAAACACAGGTGGTGAAGAGGGTTGGCCTGGACTAAAAACAAAATAATAAATTCATGAATAAATATTTACATCAAAATGTTTTCCACTGCTTGCATATTATAAAGAGGACCATTCAAGTGTTATTGTTTGAAAAAGCCGTAACATTTAAATAAATAAATAGGTATAGATATAAGTATAAATAAGTATATAATGTTTATATTATATAAACAAAAAAGTATAAATAAGTATATAATATTTATATTATATAAACAAAAAAGTATAAATAAGTATATAATGTTTATATTATATAAACAAAAAAGTATAAATATAAGTATAAATAAGTATATAATGTTTATATTATATGAACAAAAAGTATAAATAAGTATAAATAAGTATATAATGTTTATATTATATGAACAAAAAGTATAAATAAGTATAAATATAAGTATAAATAAGTATATAATGTTTATATTATATAAACAAAAAAGTATAAATATAAGTATAAATAAGTATATAATGTTTATATTATATAAACATAAAAGTATAAATAAGTATAAATATAAGTATAAATAAGTATATAATGTTTATATTATATGAACAAAAAGTATAAATAAGTATAAATATAAGTATAAATAAGTATATAATGTTTATATTATATAAACATAAAAGTATAAATAAGTATAAATATAAGTATAAATAAGTATATAATGTTTATATTATATAAACATAAAAGTATAAATAAGTATAAATATAAGTATAAATAAGTATATAATGTTTATATTATATAAACATAAAAGTATAAATAAGTATAAATATAAGTATAAATAAGTATATAATGTTTATATTATATAAACATAAAAGTATAAATAAGTATAAATATAAGTATAAATAAGTATATAATGTTTATATTATATAAACATAAAAGTATAAATAAGTATAAATATAAGTATAAATAAGTATATAATGTTTATATTATATAAACATAAAAGTATAAATAAGTATAAATATAAGTATAAATAAGTATATAATGTTTATATTATATAAACATAAAAGTATAAATAAGTATAAATATAAGTATAAATAAGTATATAATGTTTATATTATATAAACATAAAAGTATAAATAAGTATAAATATAAGTATAAATAAGTATATAATGTTTATATTATATGAACAAAAAGTATAAATAAGTATAAATATAAGTATAAATAAGTATATAATGTTTATATTATATAAACATAAAAGTATAAATAAGTATAAATATAAGTATAAATAAGTATATAATGTTTATATTATATAAACATAAAAGTATAAATAAGTATAAATATAAGTATAAATAAGTATATAATGTTTATATTATATGAACAAAAAGTATAAATAAGTATAAATATAAGTATAAATAAGTATATAATGTTTATATTATATAAACATAAAAGTATAAATAAGTATAAATATAAGTATAAATAAGTATATAATGTTTATATTATATAAACATAAAAGTATAAATAAGTATAAATATAAGTATAAATAAGTATATAATGTTTATATTATATAAACATAAAAGTATAAATAAGTATAAATATAAGTATAAATAAGTATATAATGTTTATATTATATAAACATAAAAGTATAAATAAGTATAAATATAAGTATAAATAAGTATATAATGTTTATATTATATAAACATAAAAGTATAAATAAGTATAAATATAAGTATAAATAAGTATATAATGTTTATATTATATAAACATAAAAGTATAAATATAAGTATAAATAAGTATATAATGTTTATATTATATAAACAAAAAGTATAAATAAGTATAAATATAAGTATAAATAAGTATATAATGTTTATATTATATAAACATAAAAGTATAAAT
Organism: Acanthosepion lycidas; assembly: GCA_963932145.1. Lineage (NCBI taxonomy): Eukaryota > Metazoa > Mollusca > Cephalopoda > Sepiida > Sepiidae > Acanthosepion > Acanthosepion lycidas. Next base: position 34,452,793 of record OZ010615.1, on the reverse strand, counting down.
AAGTATAAATATAAGTATAAATAAGTATATAATGTTTATATTATATAAACATAAAAGTATAAATATAAGTATAAATAAGTATATAATGTTTATATTATATAAACATAAAAGTATAAATAAGTATAAATATAAGTATAAATAAGTATATAATGTTTATATTATATAAACATAAAAGTATAAATAAGTATAAATATAAGTATAAATAAGTATATAATGTTTATATTATATAAACATAAAAGTATAAATAAGTATAAATATAAGTATAAATAAGTATATAATGTTTATATTATATAAACATAAAAGTATAAATAAGTATAAATATAAGTATAAATAAGTATATAATGTTTATATTATATAAACATAAAAGTATAAATAAGTATAAATATAAGTATAAATAAGTATATAATGTTTATATTATATAAACATAAAAGTATAAATAAGTATAAATATAAGTATAAATAAGTATATAATGTTTATATTATATAAACATAAAAGTATAAATAAGTATAAATATAAGTATAAATAAGTATATAATGTTTATATTATATAAACAAAAAGTATAAATAAGTATAAATATAAGTATAAATAAGTATATAATGTTTATATTATATAAACAAAAAAGTATAAATAAGTATAAATATAAGTATAAATAAGTATATAATGTTTATATTATATAAACAAAAAAGTATAAATATAAGTATAAATAAGTATATAATGTTTATATTATATAAACAAAAAAGTATAAATAAGTATAAATAAGTATATAATGTTTATATTATATGAACAAAAAGTATAAATAAGTATAAATATAAGTATAAATAAGTATATAATGTTTATATTATATAAACAAAAAAGTATAAATATAAGTATAAATAAGTATATAATGTTTATATTATATAAACATAAAAGTATAAATAAGTATAAATATAAGTATAAATAAGTATATAATGTTTATATTATATAAACATAAAAGTATAAATAAGTATAAATATAAGTATAAATAAGTATATAATGTTTATATTATATAAACATAAAAGTATAAATAAGTATAAATATAAGTATAAATAAGTATATAATGTTTATATTATATAAACATAAAAGTATAAATAAGTATAAATATAAGTATAAATAAGTATATAATGTTTATATTATATAAACAAAAAGTATAAATAAGTATAAATATAAGTATAAATAAGTATATAATGTTTATATTATATAAACAAAAAGTATAAATAAGTATAAATATAAGTATAAATAAGTATATAATGTTTATATTATATAAACATAAAAGTATAAATATAAGTATAAATAAGTATATAATGTTTATATTATATAAACAAAAAAGTATAAATAAGTATATAATATTTATATAAACAAAAAAGTATAAGAAAGTATAAATAAGTACATAATGTTTATATTATATAAACAAAAAGTATAAATAAGTATAAATAAGTATATAATGTTTATATTATATAAACAAAAAGTATAAATAAGTATAAATATAAGTATAAATAAGTATATAATGTTTATATTATATAAACAAAAAAGTATAAATATAAGTATAAATAAGTATATAATGTTTATATTATATAAACATAAAAGTATAAATAAGTATAAATATAAGTATAAATAAGTATATAATGTTTATATTATATAAACATAAAAGTATAAATAAGTATAAATATAAGTATAAATAAGTATATAATGTTTATATTATATAAACATAAAAGTATAAATAAGTATAAATATAAGTATAAATAAGTATATAATGTTTATATTATATAAACATAAAAGTATAAATAAGTATAAATATAAGTATAAATAAGTATATAATGTTTATATTATATGAACAAAAAGTATAAATAAGTATAAATATAAGTATAAATAAGTATATAATGTTTATATTATATAAACATAAAAGTATAAATAAGTATAAATATAAGTATAAATAAGTATATAATGTTTATATTATATAAACAAAAAAGTATAAATAAGTATATAATATTTATATAAACAAAAAAGTATAAGAAAGTATAAATAAGTACATAATGTTTATATTATATAAACAAAAAGTATAAATAAGTATAAATAAGTATATAATGTTTATATTATCTAAACAAAAAGTATAAATAAGTATAAATATAAGTATAAATAAGTATATAATGTTTATATTATATGAACAAAAAGTATAAATAAGTATAAATATAAGTATAAATAAGTATATAATGTTTATATTATATAAACATAAAAGTATAAATAAGTATAAATATAAGTATAAATAAGTATATAATGTTTATATTATATAAACATAAAAGTATAAATAAGTATAAATATAAGTATAAATAAGTATATAATGTTTATATTATATAAACATAAAAGTATAAATATAAGTATAAATAAGTATATAATGTTTATATTATATAAACATAAAAGTATAAATAAGTATAAATATAAGTATAAATAAGTATATAATGTTTATATTATATAAACATAAAAGTATAAATAAGTATAAATATAAGTATAAATAAGTATATAATGTTTATATTATATAAACATAAAAGTATAAATAAGTATAAATATAAGTATAAATAAGTATATAATGTTTATATTATATAAACATAAAAGTATAAATAAGTATAAATATAAGTATAAATAAGTATATAATGTTTATATTATATAAACATAAAAGTATAAATAAGTATAAATATAAGTATAAATAAGTATATAATGTTTATATTATATAAACAAAAAAGTATAAATATAAGTATAAATAAGTATATAATGTTTATATTATATAAACATAAAAGTATAAATAAGTATAAATATAAGTATAAATAAGTATATAATGTTTATATTATATAAACATAAAAGTATAAATAAGTATAAATATAAGTATAAATAAGTATATAATGTTTATATTATATAAACATAAAAGTATAAATAAGTATAAATATAAGTATAAATAAGTATATAATGTTTATATTATATAAACAAAAAAGTATAAATAAGTATATAATATTTATATAAACAAAAAAGTATAAGAAAGTATAAATAAGTACATAATGTTTATATTATATAAACAAAAAGTATAAATAAGTATAAATAAGTATATAATGTTTATATTATATAAACAAAAAGTATAAATAAGTATAAATATAAGTATAAATAAGTATATAATGTTTATATTATATGAACAAAAAGTATAAATAAGTATAAATATAAGTATAAATAAGTATATAATGTTTATATTATATAAACATAAAAGTATAAATAAGTATAAATATAAGTATAAATAAGTATATAATGTTTATATTATATAAACATAAAAGTATAAATAAGTATAAATATAAGTATAAATAAGTATATAATGTTTATATTATATAAACATAAAAGTATAAATAAGTATAAATATAAGTATAAATAAGTATATAATGTTTATATTATATAAACATAAAAGTATAAATAAGTATAAATATAAGTATAAATAAGTATATAATGTTTATATTATATAAACAAAAAAGTATAAATAAGTATAAATATAAGTATAAATAAGTATATAATGTTTATATTATATAAACATAAAAGTATAAATAAGTATATAATATTTATATAAACAAAAAAGTATAAGAAAGTATAAATAAGTACATAATGTTTATATTATATAAACAAAAAGTATAAATAAGTATAAATATAAGTATAAATAAGTATATAATGTTTATATTATATAAACATAAAAGTATAAATAAGTATAAATATAAGTATAAATAAGTATATAATGTTTATATTATATAAACATAAAAGTATAAATAAGTATAAATATAAGTATAAATAAGTATATAATGTTTATATTATATAAACATAAAAGTATAAATAAGTATAAATATAAGTATAAATAAGTATATAATGTTTATATTATATAAACATAAAAGTATAAATAAGTATAAATATAAGTATAAATAAGTATATAATGTTTATATTATATAAACATAAAAGTATAAATAAGTATAAATATAAGTATAAATAAGTATATAATGTTTATATTATATAAACAAAAAAGTATAAATATAAGTATAAATAAGTATATAATGTTTATATTATATAAACAAAAAAGTATAAATAAGTATATAATATTTATATAAACAAAAAAGTATAAGAAAGTATAAATAAGTACATAATGTTTATATTATATAAACAAAAAGTATAAATAAGTATAAATATAAGTATAAATAAGTATATAATGTTTATATTATATAAACATAAAAGTATAAATAAGTATAAATATAAGTATAAATAAGTATATAATGTTTATATTATATAAACATAAAAGTATAAATAAGTATAAATATAAGTATAAATAAGTATATAATGTTTATATTATATAAACATAAAAGTATAAATAAGTATAAATATAAGTATAAATAAGTATATAATGTTTATATTATATAAACAAAAAAGTATAAATATAAGTATAAATAAGTATATAATGTTTATATTATATAAACAAAAAAGTATAAATAAGTATATAATATTTATATAAACAAAAAAGTATAAGAAAGTATAAATAAGTACATAATGTTTATATTATATAAACAAAAAGTATAAATAAGTATAAATATAAGTATAAATAAGTATATAATGTTTATATTATATAAACATAAAAGTATAAATAAGTATAAATATAAGTATAAATAAGTATATAATGTTTATATTATATAAACATAAAAGTATAAATAAGTATAAATATAAGTATAAATAAGTATATAATGTTTATATTATATAAACATAAAAGTATAAATAAGTATAAATATAAGTATAAATAAGTATATAATGTTTATATTATATAAACATAAAAGTATAAATAAGTATAAATATAAGTATAAATAAGTATATAATGTTTATATTATATAAACATAAAAGTATAAATAAGTATAAATATAAGTATAAATAAGTATATAATGTTTATATTATATAAACAAAAAAGTATAAATATAAGTATAAATAAGTATATAATGTTTATATTATATAAACATAAAAGTATAAATAAGTATAAATATAAGTATAAATAAGTATATAATGTTTATATTATATAAACATAAAAGTATAAATAAGTATAAATATAAGTATAAATAAGTATATAATGTTTATATTATATAAACATAAAAGTATAAATAAGTATAAATATAAGTATAAATAAGTATATAATGTTTATATTATATAAACATAAAAGTATAAATAAGTATAAATATAAGTATAAATAAGTATATAATGTTTATATTATATAAACATAAAAGTATAAATAAGTATAAATATAAGTATAAATAAGTATATAATGTTTATATTATATAAACATAAAAGTATAAATAAGTATAAATATAAGTATAAATAAGTATATAATGTTTATATTATATAAACATAAAAGTATAAATAAGTATAAATATAAGTATAAATAAGTATATAATGTTTATATTATATAAACATAAAAGTATAAATAAGTATAAATATAAGTATAAATAAGTATATAATGTTTATATTATATAAACATAAAAGTATAAATAAGTATAAATATAAGTATAAATAAGTATATAATGTTTATATTATATAAACATAAAAGTATAAATAAGTATAAATATAAGTATAAATAAGTATATAATGTTTATATTATATAAACATAAAAGTATAAATAAGTATAAATATAAGTATAAATAAGTATATAATGTTTATATTATATAAACAAAAAAGTATAAATATAAGTATAAATAAGTATATAATGTTTATATTATATAAACATAAAAGTATAAATAAGTATAAATATAAGTATAAATAAGTATATAATGTTTATATTATATAAACATAAAAGTATAAATAAGTATAAATATAAGTATAAATAAGTATATAATGTTTATATTATATAAACATAAAAGTATAAATAAGTATAAATATAAGTATAAATAAGTATATAATGTTTATATTATATAAACATAAAAGTATAAATAAGTATAAATATAAGTATAAATAAGTATATAATGTTTATATTATATAAACAAAAAAGTATAAATATAAGTATAAATAAGTATATAATGTTTATATTATATAAACAAAAAAGTATAAATAAGTATATAATATTTATATAAACAAAAAAGTATAAGAAAGTATAAATAAGTACATAATGTTTATATTATATAAACAAAAAGTATAAATAAGTATAAATATAAGTATAAATAAGTATATAATGTTTATATTATATAAACATAAAAGTATAAATAAGTATAAATATAAGTATAAATAAGTATATAATGTTTATATTATATAAACATAAAAGTATAAATAAGTATAAATATAAGTATAAATAAGTATATAATGTTTATATTATATAAACATAAAAGTATAAATAAGTATAAATATAAGTATAAATAAGTATATAATGTTTATATTATATAAACATAAAAGTATAAATAAGTATAAATATAAGTATAAATAAGTATATAATGTTTATATTATATAAACATAAAAGTATAAATAAGTATAAATATAAGTATAAATAAGTATATAATGTTTATATTATATAAACATAAAAGTATAAATAAGTATAAATATAAGTATAAATAAGTATATAATGTTTATATTATATAAACATAAAAGTATAAATAAGTATAAATATAAGTATAAATAAGTATATAATGTTTATATTATATAAACATAAAAGTATAAATAAGTATAAATATAAGTATAAATAAGTATATAATGTTTATATTATATAAACAAAAAAGTATAAATATAAGTATAAATAAGTATATAATGTTTATATTATATAAACAAAAAAGTATAAATAAGTATATAATATTTATATAAACAAAAAAGTATAAGAAAGTATAAATAAGTACATAATGTTTATATTATATAAACAAAAAGTATAAATAAGTATAAATATAAGTATAAATAAGTATATAATGTTTATATTATATAAACATAAAAGTATAAATAAGTATAAATATAAGTATAAATAAGTATATAATGTTTATATTATATAAACATAAAAGTATAAATAAGTATAAATATAAGTATAAATAAGTATATAATGTTTATATTATATAAACATAAAAGTATAAATAAGTATAAATATAAGTATAAATAAGTATATAATGTTTATATTATATAAACATAAAAGTATAAATAAGTATAAATATAAGTATAAATAAGTATATAATGTTTATATTATATAAACATAAAAGTATAAATAAGTATAAATATAAGTATAAATAAGTATATAATGTTTATATTATATAAACATAAAAGTATAAATAAGTATAAATATAAGTATAAATAAGTATATAATGTTTATATTATATAAACATAAAAGTATAAATATAAGTATAAATAAGTATATAATGTTTATATTATATAAACAAAAAAGTATAAATAAGTATATAATATTTATATAAACAAAAAAGTATAAGAAAGTATAAATAAGTACATAATGTTTATATTATATAAACAAAAAGTATAAATAAGTATAAATAAGTATATAATGTTTATATTATATAAACAAAAAAGTATAAATAAGTATAAATATAAGTATATGACAAAAGAAAAATTGCTTTTTTCTTTTTGTTTTAATATTCTTTATTTCTTTCTTTGGAGATTTTTTAAAAATCCTACAAAATACTGAACATTTTGTGTAATTTCTATATTGGTTTTAAAATATACAGCAAAAATATAAAATACTAACATATTAGGTTGGTGCAAAAATAATGACGTAATAATGTTGTTTTTTGACGTTAAAAATACATCAAAAAGCGACATTATTACGTCATTATTTTTGCACCAACCTAATACTTGTGTTAAAAATGACAGATTGGTGGAGATTTAGAATTGACATTTCAATCAAGTGGAGATCTAAGAATTTGAAAACTAAAATAGAAGCCAATGAACCATTTAATTAATCCATTCCTGTTATATTTTTTAGAGAATCAGTGGCATCTATGATTTATTGATTACTCTTGGGATTATATTAATTGCTTTTTGCTCAGTATCTTTTCATATTAAATATTGTATGTGTTTAATATAACAGTGACTTGAAATGGAAACACATCTTGAAAGAAAACAAATAGCAACAGAACAATAAAGATGGCAATGACACAGCCTATCTCAAAACCAAGTTGAAGATGATCATTTAGTAGACAAAAGTGTCTGAGTGGCTCGCAAGAAAGGCTTGAACAAATAAGACTTCACATAGTAGTAAAGAAACTTGTGAGCTAATATTGTTTAAATATTAATAAATATTTTATTTGTAGAGATTAGCAAAAATGATTAAGGGAAATAACCACTCATAAATTTACTACTACTACTAATAATAATGGTAATTGTTAAAAAGTTTTAATATTGAGAATTCACAATTAAAATGGAAGCCAAAGAAATCATCAAGATCTGGAGCTTTGATTATATTATTGCAGGTTTCCCAGTGACTGGGGTAGGGTAGCAGTTGGCTCGTTTTTGCTTGTTCTTTCCAAGCATATCTTTCAAGCGGGTTTATATGGGCAAGGCTGCACTCCTGCACATTCCTTCTAATGCAGCCCTTCAACATGTGACCAGGAACCCTGAACTCCAAGACAGTCCTAATGCATGACGGTGCTTGTTGGACATGACCAAATGGGCATGCAGCAGTGATGCTCTATCCTCAGTACCAATGAACTGTTTAATTAATACATTCCCATTATATTTTTTTTAGAGAATCAATGGTATTGATGATTCATTGTTTACTCTTTGCTTTGTATTACTCACTTTTTGCTCAGTGTTTTTTCATGATAAACATTTTATGTGTTTATTATAACTGTAACATGATGTGCAAACACCTCACAAAAGAAAAAGATAACCAACAGAACAATAACAGTGTAAGGATACAGAAGGCACTTATCTCCCTTTGATGGAGATAAATCATATGAGTCACTTGAGAGCCACTTAGTGATGCCACTCCATATGATGATGAAAGTAGCAGTCAAATTCAATTTGTTTTACAGCAGCAACCAAGTGAGGTTTCTTTCTTTAGCTCAGGCCCCCTATGTCCTGAGTAGTGATTAAATCTGCCTCCCCTGCAGCTTAGAAGTCCATGGTGGCATTTTCTTGTGGGAATATATTTTCCCAGATATAGAAAGAAACTCTAGCTTGCATTCCTCAATTTGGGAAAACCCAGGCTCGCTGTTTCTTGTTTGTGGAATATGTCTTCACCTGAGATAGATGAATCTGACCTGTTTGAATCTGAAGTCCTAAACATGACTTCTCCAGACAGAAGTACCTCCATATTATATTTAAGACCCTTCCTTTTTGTTTCTCTTCATGCTCTGCTTTGCCATGTAAATGATATGTTATTCTTTATGGAATACGTATATATGTATATATAGTTTTGTGTATATCTTAGTATTATAAAAGTCTCTCAAAGTATGTTTGTCATTCGTTTTCCTTTCAGCTATTTCATTCCATCCACAAAATATAGTGTTATTATATCATGGATATGATAATGCCCATAATGGGGGAAGTAGAAATGGGAGAATAAATCTTTCTTCCATAACTCATTCCTGTTACAATGGTGATAACAATGCCTATCTCAAGACCAAGTTGAAGCAAGATAATCACTTAATAGACAAAGTTTTCTAAGTGCTTTGCAAGAAAGAATTGAACACATAAGGCTGTCATCTAAAAAACATAGTAGTGATGAAACAGATTAATTAAAGTGTTCATTTTGCTCAGGAACCAATTTTGTCTTAATAAACACACATTTTACTTGTAGAGATTATTGAAATGACTAAGGGAAGTAACCACATATAAATTTAACTCCTTTTCTAATACAGAAAATAACACAAAAGATATACACAATGGTAATTATTATATAGTAGATACTGCAAAATATACAGAAACAAGCATCTCCAAACTTGTAAACATTTCAACCCCTGTACACTCACGTTATTCTTGGATGTTGAACCCCCAACACCACCACCAAAAACAAAAAAACAGTACAATGAAGAAATGTATGGGCACTTTTTACTTTCTGTATATAAGTCTTCTGGGGTCTGGCTGAATCTTTTAGACATGTTTTACTCATTGTATTGCATTTGAAATTCTCTTGTTATTCTATATGTTTTTGCTATGACAGTTCAACCACGGTACATTCAGATTTTTCCCAGTTGTCTGTTTTATTTTGTTCATTTTTGAAAACTTTGTAAATTATTACACATGTAAACCAGATGCAACCTTCAAACTTTCAATAAAATAGTTAATTCTTTTTAAACACATGAGTACAAAACAGAAATTTGAGTAACAAGAAAGCACCAAAGATGAGAGAAATAGGCAATGAGAACACCTTAATTGGTGTCAGGACATTTATTATCTGTCTACAAATTCATAAATTTGTTACTTACAGTGGGGTAATTGGTCAAATTAGCAAAGTGCTCAACAAACAGAATTGATAAATTTCCCAATAAATAATAAGAAAAGGAAGAAAAGAACAGAAAAATAATACTAGGCAAACCAACAGTAAAAAGACAAATATTTCACAAAGTAAGAATGGTGTTCACACGCAAAAGGGATTGTCGCATTCTGACCAGATCCCAAGTGGGCTAGTGGTTAGGATTCTGCGCTCTCACTGCATTAGCCAGAGTACAATGTGAAATGTGATTTGCAGAAGTAAGGTGGAGTAATGGATAGCGGCTCAGATTGAGCCAAGTTTGAATTCCAGTCAAATTCATTACATTCACTTACATGCTAATACCCTTGGGATAGGTATGAATCCTCTTCTCTCCCAGCTATGGGTAAATAGCAGGACAGACTGGGTTTTATAGCCTTGGATGGCAACTGGTCTACTGCAGAAAGAAATGGCAACCTACTGCGGGGGAAAAAATCTGTCTCATCAGTCATGTATCTAAAGATACATGATCATTTAAGCGTGTATCATACATGACACATAACTGACTGATTCTGACTTCAAGACAAGAAAGAACAAAAATATTGTGGATGAGACCAAGTAGAAGTCCATTTTTATTAGTTAGGAAGAAATCCCAGCATGCATCTGTATGATTTGTCTATAAATTTGGAGATTGGTGTTTTTAACCATCATTCCAGTAGATTGAAAGCAACACTTACCTTTCAACTCTGACATTGACAATTCCAGACACAGTGCCTTCAGAGTTGCGAGCGGTGAGAGTATACCTTCCGCTGTCATCTCCATCGGCCTGATTTATTTCCAAGCTGTTCTTGTCAGCAGCCTGTTTTATTATCAGCCTGTTGTCAGCCTTGATCTCTTTGTTATCTTTTAACCATTTTATTTCCGGAGTTGGGAAGCCTAAACAAAAAAGGTATTGGAAGTTAATAGTAAAAGTTAGCATTCTATAATGTAAAATGAGCATACTGTGATGAAAAAAATGCCCCAAACTTAATAACAAAGTTTTATCATCAAATCTTTGTTATTATTAAAAGGAAAGGCCAAAGGATTTTTTTATCCTTTTTAGAACATTAAAAATTTTGGTTAAAAATCTTGTGGAAACCAAAAATTATTAGGTTGGTGCAAAAATAATGACATAATAATGTCGTTTTTTGACGTTAAAAAATACGTCAAACAACGACATTATTACGTCATTATTTTTGCCCCAACCGAATAGTATAGGAAATTTTAGCAATTTTTTTTTGCAGTGAAAAACACATTGATTTGGAAATTCTTGCAAAAATCAAATAATTGTTAGATCTTAATGAAACTTTCAGGACTTATTCACAAATAATTAAATTATTTTAGAAATGTTTTTTTGTTTTTTTTTTTTCTTAAGAAAATTTTGGTAAAAACATATTTTTTTTATATCTGTTACCCCTCCACTTAATTTTATGTAATTTTGAGAAATTCATTTTTTATCCACTTAATGTTTGTATAAGTTAAAAGCAGAACTCTTTGTAGAATTTAAATAGTCAGTTATTTTGTTTTTGTAAAACAGGACCCTCCCCCAGTTACCAAAAATCTGCATTGGACTGTAAAATAAAAAATGTAATAAAACTAAAACATCATTTAATTAGAAAAGCTTTTAATTGCTTTTATGAATAAGATATATTGTGGACATTGTTGTCTTAAGAAATTTTTTTTTTTATGAATAATAAATTTTTACAAGAATTATAATTTTTTTTAAAATTTTAATTATAATAATTTATAGTTTTAAATCTTCTAAAATTCAGTATTAATTTGTACCAGTTAGGTGATATTGTTATTAAGTAAAAAATATATTTACTAATCATAAATGTAAAAGCTTACTGCAATTTAGAAAACACTAATATTTTAAAAAGAATTTTTAATTTTTTTGTATGTCTATAAATGTGCCGATCTTTGTAAATATAGATGTCCATACATGACACTATTAGAAAATGAGGGCGATAACTATAATAAATTTAAAGCCAAAGTACCTAAAATTCAATAAGACATTAAATTTCAGAGAATATTTTTCCAAACTTTTAAGATAACTGGGTAGTTAAAAAACATTAAAAAAACTGCTCATGTTATATTCCTCAAGTAATTTTTACAGATATGTCCTCTGTAGAAAAAAATTAGATAAACTTCTGGTGGTCAGTTAAGCTGTCAACACCTTAAATAAACACTTAGCATTAAAAAATGCATTTCTATATTTTAAACTAAAAGTAAGTTATATTTATTTAAAATCAGATTAATTAAACTTTAAATCAGCTAATATTCCTCAAATAAAGTTTCAGAAAAGTATATCTCATTTTTGAAAGATTTCTTTAATAAAGAGAATTACATTGTGTTGACAGATGGTTAAAAATGGTTAAGATTAATGATTTAAAAAAAAAAAAAAAGAACCCTTCCAGTGTATTTAAATTAGTTTTGAAATACAGCAAAGTATTTTGCTTATTGGAAATATTAAATTTAATCTATTAGCTTGAAATTAAATCTAAAATAAAAGCTTCAAGAAAAATTTTTATTTAAAAAAAATTCATTTTAAGCCTTTAGTATTATGTTTTTTTGGAGTTATCAATATTATTGATACACATGTGCATTCATGACTGCTTGTTTTCAATTTATTTATTGTGAAATTTGCAAGAAATAAGTACTGTCACACAACCAATGAAATAGTGAGATATCACAAAAAATATAGACACATTCAGTTTAAATATGAACGAAAAAGGCCACTTACATTTTTCTTTATAGATCTGACTTTCTCAGTACAAAACTAACTTTGCAGTCTATAGTGAAACTATTTTACGTTCTTCTCTGGAGTAAGATTTATTTTTTTCACTTTGTTCTAATCTAAGATCCACCCAAGATACACACATTGTAGCAAACAACACTCATTCCCTTTGTATTTCACTACAATCTTAACCAGTTCAATTTTGGAATTATCTGTTATCCCTCCCAACAAAACCCCATAAACTGTGCCCCTCTTAATCTGTAATACTTTACCTCAAGTTTCTCTTGAGTTTTGTACAGTGTGAACATTATTATAGAAAAAAAAAAAAAAAACTGCAACATTGGAAAAGGATTCCACCACAGAATTGTTGAACATTTAACAGCTAACAACATACGATACACTGTGTATCAAAACTAAGCTAAATAAACTTAGTAAATAACAGTAAATGGATGAATGAACTTGAAGCAATCATGATAAGCAAAGTTGATATAACATCCCGTTTCTGATTTCTATAATAGTTGGACATATAACTTCTATTATTAACAACTTACAACTCAGAGTAAGGACATGGATTTAACAAATGGTTATTAATTTTAATTTTGGGGTCTGTATTAATTGTTAAAAACAATTGTTCTGGCTGTAGTCTTCTGCTATATTTAAACTCTATACAACAAAATATTTGACAGTGAAAAATATTTTATCAAGGATTTTGTTTTTGTTATGATTAGAATGTTACAGCATTGGTTAAATTTTCTGCTAAGCGGTGTTTTTTCCCTTTTCCAGTATATTTTCTTACTGTTAATAGATACTGTTTTCTTACTGATAAAATTCTTCTCCTTACTCTTAAATATTGTTTTCTTACTGTTAAAATTCTTCTCCTTACTGTTAAATATTGTTTTCTTACTGTTAAAATGTTTTTATACAGTTCTGTTAAAACCTGTTTTCTTACTGTTAAAATTTCTTACTAATTAAAACAAGTTTTTTTTTGTTTTTTTTATGATCAGAACATGTTTTCTGTACATAAAGATAGATTTTCCATCAATTAAGGATTTTCTATTACTTCTGTCAGGTTACCTCCTCCTAATTTTCAAAACTGCTACTAGGAGATGCTTTCCAGACTATAAATACTCAGCGGTATCTTTTCTTGCTCTCTTCTCATATTTTCCACTTACACGTCAACATGTAAGTCTCTCTTGGGAGAATGCATTCTCTTTTGGGAAACACATGAACAATCCATGCACATGTACGTACACACCTTTCAGTTCATTTTTTTCTAGAACTTTTGCCTACACCAAACTACACACTTGCAAACAATTCATGAGCTTAAATATTTTCTTCATTCATGTTCATTGTTCAGTAGCACATAATATTCTATAGTTTATGTAACCCTTTATTGTTAATACATTATCATTTCTTTGTACACATGTATTGGTCCTTGTTGTTTCTTTACATCTTTTTCATATGGACTCATATCCCGAATCTGTCATGTTGGTTGTGGGCATTTCAGGAGACATATGTGTTTATCTGTCAATGTGCACACCGGCCCTCAACACTCCTATTCTATACTGTTATAAATGTTCTTTTTAATATTTTTTACTGCTCAAACAAAACATGCTTTCATACTATCTCTTTCTGATTCACTCTACATGTCAGCTGGATGTGAATGCTAAGAATGCAAAATACAAATTGAAAAAAAGTCATTTTCTGTGCTGGGGCTCCAAGCAACACATTCATTCACAAAACAAATTCTCACAATAAAATACAATAGCCAACATAGATATTTCTGCTGAAAATAAAGATGACTCTGGGGATCACCAAATTTGCTTAAAAGAAAGACACTCAAAAATGATCAACACAGTTGTGGACTGGAACACTAGCTGTCAGCATGCAGGTGTGCTATTGCCGTCACTGCCATGATTATTTCTCTTGTCACAACCATGGCCTCACCCAAGCCTCATTAATCTCACCCAGCTCATCACATGCAGAAGACAACCAATGAACCAGCTCCAACACCACCACCATAATTTCTAACACCTCAATGTCTTCACTATCGAGCTCCATGTTATCACCCACATTGTCACCACATTCAACCAGAATTCAATGGAGACATTCTGCTTGATCAATCCTCACTATTCACTTCAGACCTCCCTTGTCACCACTGCCATAAACTTGGGAATCAACTTACCAACCAACTTTACAAGGCAGTTCTGCTTGAACATCTTGGCATCACAACTGCCAGCCAATCAAGCACCTCACAAGCGTCAATTTCAACCTTGAAGAAAGGCATATGTCAAAACCCCATCAATGACACTTGGCTTCACTAATTTGCACCAAACCTAACTTCTGACTCCAACTGTGACCTCGACCAACCAACTCAAGAAATTGGTCAACTCTGGGTCCTGTTGACAACACCCTTACACCTAATTGCCTTCCCTAGCAACTGCAACTGAAGAACCACATATGAACAATTTTGCCATCTTTCAAACAATTGTGTATATATACTGAATTCTGCCGAATACACACTGTTGAAATTTTAATCCTTGTTTGTTTCTTTCCTTTGTATTACAATACAAATATCCTAATTGTACTTTGCTACAATCATTTTTTATGTTGTGTGTCCCTTCAGGATGTAGGCAATCATGGCCCTCCATATCCTCTTGTCCCTTGTAGCTCTTAATAAGTTTTGTCTTTTTGTTATTTTTCCCAAACTCTGTTATGCCATCCATTTGCTCAAGCCCATTAAGTATGTCACATTGCTTTTCTCTGTCCCTCTTTCCCTCTATCTCTCCTGTTAGTATCAGATTTTCCAAGTCCTCATTTCTTATTACATGTCTCAGAAATTTTAGTTGCCGCTTCCTGGTGTTAACTATAAGGTTTCTCTTTGTTTCCATTCTCTCCAAGACCTCAGTGTTGTTCACATGTTCGGCCCATCGTATCCTTAGCATCCATCTGTAGAATCAGATTTCTGTTGCTTCATGTCTCTTTTTTTATTTGAGGAGATTGTCCAGCATTCGCTGCCATACAGGTGGACAGATATCATGTAACAGTTCAGTACTCTTTTCTAATTTTTCAACAAAATATTCCTATCTCTTACTACTCTGCTTAATTTTTGGAATATGTCTTTGGCCATCCTAATACATCTTTATATCTCAGTGCCACACTTTCCGTCCTATGCTAGAACACTTTCCAGGTATTTAAATTTCTGTTCGCTAGCCTGTTATTTGCATTTTGGGCTAATTTTTTTTGTTGATGACCATTCATTCTGTCTTATAGTTTAGGCTTAGTCCCTTCTTCTCGCTCTCCTTTGCTACCTTCTGTAGGAGTTCTTGTATTTTCCTTTCTGCGTCTGCTATCGGCATTGTGTCATCTGCATATCATATATTCTTAAGATTCTGGGTACCAATTCTGAATCCTGGTAGAATTTCTAGATCTCTCAGAATTGCCTTGCTGTGACTACACATAGACATATCTAATAATATATACCAAACTAACAAGTATAAGTCTATCACAATCTTTACACACACATCCATTTGAAAAAGGATACCTCTACATACATCCTTTCATTAAACTCTTTTTGTATTTTTTCTATTTGGTTTGCTAAGGCAATAAAATAGGTTATTAAGTGTACTGATTTGTTTGTATATTTGTTTAGATTTCTTTCTATGAGCATAAAAAAATCAATGTGTAAGCTATCTCTATTATTAAGTAACTTCTTTTTATGAGTAAAAAAAAAAATCAATGTGTATGTTATCTCTATTATTAAATATTCCTCAACAATTTGAGACATATCCACAAAGTTTGAAAATTTAATGTGCCAACAGATATGTAGCACAGAATGTTTGGACATGTTTGTCTCAGCTGCTACACCAGGTTGGGCCAGATGTGCATGTGTTGAAAATAGTATTAGCAGCAGTGACTACTTTTCAGCTTTAGGGCATGTATAAATAAATAGGTGTGTGCATAATGCAAATTTCAAGAGGTAAGCCGCCTTTCTTCCTGCATCACTCACTCCTTCACTCACCAATGGAGTAAGTTCAACTATACCCATTCCTTCTTTTACAGGGCCTATCATAAGAACATTCCTAAATTTAATCTTTGAGGCATGATCCTTGAACACTCTTTATATTAAAAGAATAAAATATTCTATCTCATTTTGTTCATTCTTTTGTTTATTTCTTTCAACCAATTCAGAAAATAAATTTTTGTTTGTGAACTCACAACACCTCAACCTCAAAGATTACTCAAAAACAACAATGTAGGTAGTTTTCTCTTTTTCACTTTTGTTGTCTTTTTCTTGTTCTTTTTATTTCTGGGTATGACAATAAAGTATATCTGGCAGCAAGATTAGAAGATTGGAGCTCTTGAGGAGTGTGGAGCCACCTTTTAATTGCTGCTGTTTCCAGGTCCACTCTGTGAGCAAATAGTGAACCCCAAAAACAAAATACTATGAAAGTATAAAAATACATTTTAATAGTAAAAATACCAACAATACATTTTTTTTAAAACTACCAACAATATGTGTTTATAGTAAAATTACCAACATCAATCAACATGAAAGAACTTTCATGATATTAATCCATATAATATCCTACAATTTCTTAAATGAAACTGTATTCTAAAATATAACTTCAACAAAACTACAACATAAAACGCACATACAGTCAACAACAAAATTTTGGATAATTCACCTGTCAAATTTGTTGTATTTAATCTATTGTTCTGAAAATTGAGTTTTATATTTCTTTTTTTTTTTTTTTTTTTCTTTTTTTTCCTTTTTTCTTTTTTTTTCCTTTTTTTTCTTTTTTCTTTTCTTTTCTTTTCTTTTTTCTTTCTTTTTTTTCTTTTTTTTTCTTCTTTTTTTTTCCTTTTTTTTCTTTTTTTTTCTTTTTTTTTTTGCTTATTAACATATTAAAAAAACTAGCATCATACAGGCATTAGATTCTGAGGAATGGATAAAAATATACAAAATTGATGGGTGTACAAATAATTTTGTCATTGACTGTATCACTGCTTCTCACAAACATGTATATGCACAAAAGCTGAGTATCATCTACCATGTATTCAATTGTGAAAGCTGAATAACATATCATATTTTTATTATTCAAAACTCCCAAGGAAATTAAATTTAGTCATGACTTATAAGGAGCTGATATGCTGTTAAATAAACAAAACAAATCAAATTTCTTGTTCTTTTGTTGTTGTTTTTTTGTGTTTTTTTTTGTGTTTTTTCTTTTTTTGTTTTTTTTTTCTTTTTTGTTTTTTTTTGCCTTTTCATGTTTTCACCTTTGGTATGCTTCATGTTGGTAGGGATGTTTTTGACACTTATTTGATAACTTGGTTTTATATATATATATATATATATATATAGAATATGCACATTTCATTGAATATGACAGACAAGGTGATTTAGTTTTTTATACAATTTCTCATGTAAACTTATTTTTCTTTTGTCTACATGTAAAAAAAGGCTAAAAAAACATGGAAGCCTTATTAATAAAAACAACAATAAATAATATCAACTATGAACATGGACACAATGTCTTGACTGTGTTTTGAAAATGAAAACATTATATAAAAACATCCATACAACAATCTATTTCATGTTTTCAACTTTGAAAATGGCTAAATGTATACCTGAAAGTGCTCAGAAAAAAGAACAATTGGACAGTTTTTATGTAATTCATCTACCAAAAAGAAAAATTATAAGATCACATAAGAAATTGTATAAGAAACTAAATCAGAACACCTTGTCAGTCATATTCAATGAAATGTGCATGAAAGAAGGATTGCTGCCTAAATACACAATATATATATATATATATATATATATATATATATATATATATTTACTTGGATTGATGTGATTTTGTGACCCTGGGTTTTATGCTCTCCTGACAATTGCAGAGAGCATGAAACCCAGGGTCACAAGCTCACATCAGTCCAAATAAATATGTTGGCTCTATCACTGATATTGGGCATTTTCCAGTAAGTACTGCACATATATAATATAAAAATTGCATATATGTGTGTGTGTATGTATGTATATTAGTATTAAAGTTTTGTCCTAGTTTAAATTATGTAAAAAAAAAAAAAAAAAAAAATGGAAGTATGCAGGGTGTGAACTTCAAGCGACTAGCCTTCTTTGATACTGCACTGCAGACAAAGGAGGATGCAATTCTCTGTTTCTCAGGACAGATCCATCACATAGTAAGGTCAACCATTAAATTTACACTCTTTTGTAGGACCTCTCTTTGAGCGCTTTCTAGACTAAAACTTCCTGATCAAATAAAAAATTTGGCAAACTTAGATAGTCATGCCTGTAAAAAAAAAAAAAAAAAATTTTTTTCCTTGACACTGCTATCATTTTAACTATCTTTGATCCTTAGCAATGTTTATTTTAAAAAGTGATCATTAGAATTGGAATAAAACCTAAACATGATGATAATAAATTTATACATTTTTTGTTCTTGAGAAGTTAAGACAAAAATATTAAACACTATTAGATTGTTTATTTCCAAGAATAATTTTATATTTAGAACATTTTCAAAAATAATATAATACAATATTTATCATTCAGCAGTTTATAAAGAAATAAATAGGAAAACAATTTTTTATTCATAAATTTATAAGCATTTACTAAATTATTAAAATATATGAACCACCTATAAAGGAAATCTTTATTTAACATTTTTTAAAGTTTGAATCAATTAGAAATTAGCCAATGTTTTGCCAACCATTCCAATAAACAATCTAATTGATGTAATGGAATAACCTGTCTCCCCCATGAGTGCCTACACTACAGGTAGTAACTATCTATAAGTATCTGAAAATCAACAGACTATAGAGACTAGCTGCGACCTGTTCCAGCTAAACAGTCAAACTCTCTGCCTTCGGGTGGAGAGGAACCCAGATGAGGCTCCGCTGAAGGGCAGAGTCTTGTTCAGGGAGGTAGACTGCCCCTGAACCCATTTATGCGGGTTGAAAAAGGGAATATTTTTGGCCGGGCCTACAGGCTCAGAGAACCCATGTTAATCCAGCCTTGTGCCACACGCAACCCTTGTGGTGGGGGGGGGTAGCTAAATATACTAGCTGGGAGCTGTTGAGTACGACTCTGACTTATGTGAGAACTACCGACCTTCCAATAGTAGCATCAATACTGGATTGACTTGTGACGACCTTGTGCATAACTTACTTTTATTCTTATTCTACTGGTTTTGTGCAATAAACCTTTACTTATTTTATCCACCTTGTTTTCAAGTATATATACCTATTAGCATGGAATATAACAAATAAATAAAAAGTGTTTATTATTTTTGTTGCCAATTCTCAAGAACAAAAAAATATAAAAATTTACTTTCATGTGTTTTAGTTCTCTACATATTTCTTTTCACAGAAATAACTTTTGTAACTCTTACCTGCTACATAGCAGTCCATGTAGACTTTGCTTCCAAGTTTACAATAGACATCTTCGCTGATGCTGGTGATAACAGGAGCGGATTTCCTGCCATCTACAGCGGGTTTTCTTTTGAGAGAATCGGTGACATCCAGTTCAGAGGCTTTCATTTCAGAACCTCTCTTTTCCAGTCTGATACTCTCATATTTTTCTTGTTCGAGACGGCTCTGGTATGATTCCTCATACGTCTTCTTTTGTGTGTCGTATATTGCTTCGGCTTCCATAGCATCCATAATGTGAGTTTCGGATACTCGATCTCCAATTTCATGTCCATCTGTAAAGATATAAAGATATTGTTTAGAAAAAGCAAAGAAATATTTTGGCTTTCTCTGCTCTCCAATACCCACCTTAGGCAAGATATGTGCAAAATTTTGTGGTGGACTTTTGACTATGACCTGAGTTGGGCCAAATTCAAAATGATGGATTTGCATATTTTCCACTATATGCTAACATTTTCATATCTCCCAATATGGACAAGTTGTATATCTTTAGAAACTTCTTTGAATGCTGATTAATATTCACATAACAACTATGATCATAAAACCAACAGCATTTGTATTATTTGTGGTTAAATATGGTAGAAAATAAATAAACTTATTTTTGGTTTTGTTTACATTTTTATTATACAACAAATTTTTATGTGAAAAAGTGACATAATGAAAATAATTATTTAAAATATTGTCATTAATTAATGTTAAGATAACATAAAATAATATGAAAATATGCAACAAATGATGTTAATGGTTAACTAATTTTTGTTGACATGAAACACTAAATGCACAAAATCAAATTTTCAGGGGCTCTTCTATATATTTAAATATTAAGTTTTGATCAAAAAATAAGTGATACATTAAAATGAATATGTAAAAAAAGATTAACATTTACAAAAATGTGGAAGTCTTAAGAAAAATGGGACTCTAAAGGATCAGTCAGTTAGTTATGTGCCATGCGATCAATGAATTCTTGGTTCCAGATTATCTTCCTCAATGCTGAAAAGATTCTAGCATTCACATGTATCGTCTTGGTGTTTACATCCAGGATAATCTGCCAATTGTCTCTTGATGTCACTGAAAATATAGAAAAGGCACTTTCCCTCCATCCATCTGTGAACATCTTTGTCTTTGATGACTTTTGTGCTCGCCATGACACATGGCTGAAACTTTCTGAAGTTACTGATGTTGCTGATCTACAGACATTAAATTTTTCCATTGCCCAATATCGCACCCAAATCATGGGCTTCTCCACTTGTTCTCCTTACCAAACCTAGCAACATACTTCTCTATTGGATCTATTTCTTACTTCCTCTTGGTAAATCAGACTACTCACTGGTAGCTACTGATATCTCCTTCCAAGCATCCATTAAACAGGAACCCCCTACCCATAAGATCTTTCTGATACCAGCATGATGGTTGGGATTCATTCCATGATTTTCTTTATGACGCCCCTTGAACTGACATCTTCAACCTCCCAATTGAAAATTGCACCACTGAGATTTCTTCTTGGGACAAAGCTGACATGGATGCTTTCATCCCTTCTCAGAAATACCAGGTGAAACTGCAATCCTCTCTATGGTTCAAATTGCAAGCTGTTCTCAAAAATGACCTACAATTTGTTGTTAAATGGGGCAAGGAGTAGCTTGTTAATTTTAACAACTTCAAAACAAAACTGTTGTGTTTTAATCATGAGAGAACCCTTTTTATCTTCCATCAGCATGGCTGATGATAACCTTCGGGAGAATGACTCATTGCATATTCTCAAACTAACAATTTCCTTTGACATGAAGTGGAAAGCATATTGAATCACTTGCTAAATCTACAGCTAGGAAAGTTGGTTCGCTGTGTCAAGCTAGAGAATTTTTCTCGCCAGAATATATCTTACATATTTATAAGTCTGCCATTCATACTTGCTTTGAATATTGCTGCTTTATATTTAGAGATACTTTATAAAATCCAACAACACTGCAATGTTATTGGTCCTGACCTGGCATCTCGGTTTCAGTCACTTTCCCACTGCCATAACATAGCTTCACTGGGCCTCTTCTAGAAATACTTTCATGGTAATTATCCTGATGAACTTTCCTCTATGGTACCTAGACTTTATGAATTTAAGTGCAGTGCTAGAATGGCAGTAATTTTGCAGTTGAAATGGCTTGATGTAACTAAGTTCTATGCTTACAATTTCTTCTATTGTACTCCTTGTTTGTGGAACTTTCTAACTTCTTACTTCCTAGTCAATTTTGATTTTCAAAAATTTAAATTCAATGTCAATTGTTATCCTCTATTTTAATTGTTATTCTTTTATTGTCCTCTCTCATTATATTTTTCTCATATTCTCCAACACTCAGTAACTCCTTACATTTTAGTGGCTTTATTGCCTTGCTTGTTAATTTTAACAACCTCAAAACGAAACTGTTCTGTTTTAATCATGAGAGAACCCATTGCTTCATCAACTTACAGCAACTTTATTTAGTAATTGTCTACCTTGAGTGGCTCTCAGGGCTTGTATTGGTTGAACATAGGTTGGCAATTTGGCCATTGTGCTCTCTTTCATTGATTATTCAGCCTGAATTTCTGGGTTGAGGAGTTGTTATTATTTACACTATTTACATTCAGCCTAATGTCCTTATTTTTGTTGTTGTTATGATTAAAGAAAGAAAAAAAACATTTTCTTCTGTTTCAAACTACAATATGTTTAAAACAGTGAACCATAACTAGAATTCCCACCAACCTTCAAATCTATAGTTATCCTTTTTAAGAGCAGCCATTACATGGAATCAGTTTTCATTGACAGCTGTCCCAACAGTTCATGTTACACAGCAAATATTTAACATTCATAATTTTCCTTTGTACATATTGCATCATCTGTTATTTAAGACTTCAATAGCAGAATGTTCATGTCAAACAGGATTTACTAAAAATGACTTCATTGTTTAAATGACTCAAGTAATTTCTTCTATGATCTTTGATTTTGCAGAATCTTCTTGTAAGTAAAAACTAAATCCTGCACACATAATTATTTGTTTGAATTTTTGGTAAGAGGAGTTATCATTATTTAAATTATTTATATATGGACTATTGTCCTCATCTTTGTTGTTGTTATCACAACATTTCGGCCATTGTGCTCTCTTTCATTGATTTTTCTGTCTGAATTTCTGGGACCAGGAGTTATCATTATTTATGGACTATTGTCCACATCTTTGTTGTTAGTATCACTTGATCGTATTCTGTCTAAATTTCTGGGATGAGGAGTTATCATTATTTACAAACTATTGTCCTCATCTTTGTTATTATCACCTGATCACCTTCTGTCTGAATTTCTGGGATGAGGAGTTATCATTATTTACACTGTTTACATGCAGACTATTGTCCTCATCTTTGTTGCTATTATCACAATGATTTAGCCATTGTGCTCTCTTTCATTGATTATTCAGCCTGAATTTCTGGGTTGAGGAGTTGTTATTATTTACACTATTTACATTCAGCCTAATGTCCTCATTTTTGTTGTTGTTATGCTATTACAACCACCTCATTTAGTAACCCTCTATCTTAAGTGGCTCTTGGGCCTTGTATTGAGAACAATAGTAAAAAAAATGTTAAAAAGTCAAGATTTAGATCATAGCTGATTATAGTGACAATAGAACAATTCTTTAGCACTGTAATGGTGAAGAATTCTTTATTAATGTAATGGTGAGCTATCAGAATTAGGTTATGCAAAAGTACTCCCTCATAAATTCAAATACAAAGGTGAAAGAAATGAAATGCCTGTTTTACAATATCTTTGTTGTTCACATACCTGAAGGTGCATTTTCATTGACATACAGTAACTGCATAATAGTAATTAGTATCATAAAAGAAATAGGTTAATAATAAATAAAAGATATACTACATATTCTCATCATATACACTTACTCTCTTTGTCTGCTCTTACAGCAACTTTATTTAGTAATTGTCTACCTTGAGTGGCTCTCAGGCCTTGTATTGGTTGAACAATAGTATTGAGAAAAGGAAAACAATAATATCAATAAAAAGAATAATAGTATTAGGAAAAGCAAGATGGATACCATAGGTTCGGCAATTGGTCTGATGATCAAGTTTTCAAAAACAAAAAATGTAAGCAGAAGGTGATGAAATAGAAGAGGTAGACACACACACATATATATATCTGTGTGTGTGTCTTGATCAAGAAGTGAATATGAGGCATGACATTATGAAGGATGTGCTGAAGGTGAACCTAGATAAGATGGCTTGTGCTGGCCTCAGTACAGTTTTGCCTGTAGTAAGGATATCTCTTCTCACCAGACCTATTAAACCTTTGCAGTGAAGCAATCCTGAGAGAATTAGAAGTCCTATCAGTATTCATTATTGATGGCCACAATCTTAGCAGTATGAGATATACAGATGACACAGAGCTAGAAAGGAAACTACAGGAACACCTACATAAAGGAAAACAAGAAAAAAGGGACTAAGTATCAATTGAAAGAAAACAAAATGTATGGTTGTCAGCAAAATGAGAATTATAAATTGGAAACAACAAAATCAAGCAAGTTGAAAAATTTAAATATCTAGGATGTGTTTTAACAGAGGATGGAAATTGTGACACTAAAATCAGAAGGTGCATTGGGATAGTGAAATATGCTTTTCAAAAGTTAAGCAAAGTATTAAGAAACAAAAAAAATTTTGTTAGAAACATAGAAAAAGGTGCTGGGCTCTTATATAATATCAGTCCTCCTATATAACAGTGAATACTGGATAATCTCTTCACAGTTGACGAAGAGACTTGAAGCAACAGAAATGTGGTTCTACAGAAGGATGCTGAATATATGACCAATAATAAAGTTTAAAAGAAAATGGTAACAAAAAAGATACTTAGCATCAGAAATAGACAATTTCTAGGGGGGGCATAATGAGGGAAAAAATACTTAATTTTGACACAAAACACATTGAAGGCAAGAGGGACTTAGGAAAACAGTGCATAACCTGCCTAATGAACTTATGTAAATGGTTAGCAGAACGAAGACTAGAAGAGATAGCAAAACAAAAATAAAAAACTTACTAAGAGCTACAAAGGACTAGAAATTGTGGAAAGCATGAGCACCAATGTCTTGAAGGAGCACGGCATATAGAAGAGAAATTGTGTACAAGCAAGAATGAGGCTATAGTGTAGATAGAAGAACTGTGACTAATCATGGTGGAGATGGCCATAGAAGGGTCAAGGCAGTGGACCTTCTTGAGAGATCGCATCTCAAATGAAGATATCAGACAAAGAACCAGATTGAAGAATGTCATTTAAATAATTAAGATACTGCTTTTAAATTAGATTTGGCCTTCAAATGTTTCTTAGATAAAGCATTTAAATTAGATTGAGACTTCAAATATTTCTTAGATATGACCTTTAAATTAGATTGAACCTTCAAATGTTTCTTAGATAAAGGCTTTAAATTAGATTGGGTCTTCAAATGTTCCTTAGATACTGCTTTTAAATTAGATTGAGTCTTTAAATGTTTCTTAGATAAAGCATTTAAATTAGATTGAGACTTCAAATATTTCTTAGATATGACCTTTAAATTAGATTGAACCTTCAAATGTTTCTTAGATAAAGGCTTTAAATTAGATTGGGTCTTCAAATGTTCCTTAGATACTGCTTTTAAATTAGATTGAGTCTTTAAATGTTTCTTAGATAAAGCCTTTAAATTAGATGACACATTCAAATTTTCCTTAGATACTGCTTTTAAATTAGATTGAGTTTTCAAATGTTTCTAAGATATGGCCTTTAAATTGAATTGAACATTCAAATGTTTCTTAGATAAAGCCTTTAAATTAGATGCAGGCCTTTTAATTACTTTTTTAGATACTGCCTCTGAAATAGATTGAGTCTTCAAATGTTTCTTAGATACTGCCTTTAAATTAAATTGACCATTCAAATGTTTCTTAGATTAAGCCTTTAAATTAGATTGAACTTGCAAATGTTTCTTAGATATTGCTTATAAATTAGATTGAGTCTTCAAATATTTCTTAGATAAAGCCTTTAAATTAGATACAACAGCAAAAAAAAGTACCGCACTCTATACATTTATATATTATGATGGTCATGCAAACTTTCAGTTTCATTAGAAATGACTCACAAGTTAGCATGTTTACATATTTTATTTAATTTTTCTTGTGTGCTTATAATTTTCTCCTTTTCTGGATATAAATTATGTAGAAATTGTCCCAATGTTTTGTATGTCCGAGCACTTTCAGCTATACATTCAGCTATTATCAAGGATGGTTTTATTTTTAAATGCATATATATATATATATATATATATATATATATATATATATATATATATATATATAGTTCATACATTCATTTTAAAAAAAAATCATCCTAAAAGTATAGTTGAAAGTGCTCAGACATACAAAACATTTGGACAATTACTTGATAATTTATATCCAGAACAGAAGAAAATTATAAGAGCATAAGAAAAATTAAATAAAAGTTTAACTAAAGTACCTTGTCAGACATTTTTAATGAAAATTGCATAAAAGAGAGCTTACTGGCCAAATAAACACACACACACACATATATATATATATATATATATACACATATAGGAAAACTATTGGTAAAGTGAATAAAATATTGTGTGACTAAAGTGAGGTATTTGTTGATGTAATTATATATGCATATGAGATGTAGTTGGGATATAAAAATGTAATGATTGGTTAGAATTATACATAGATCATAAATACTGAAAATGCTATATTTTGTTTTCTTTCTCTTTGTTTTTTGCTTAAGATTTCTTTGATACATAAAGATTTATGTATCATCACTCCCATATATATATATATATATATATATATATATATATATATAATAATGAATGCAAAATAAATTTATAGCCTGACCTGATGGATTTTAAAGGATTTTGTATTCATTATTACATTGCTCTGTTCTTACATTAAGCTCTCTTTGGATTTATATCCTCCTTGGAATTATCCCTACTAACCATCAATTGATAATTTATGTATATATATATATATATATATATATATATATATATATATATATATATAAAAGTCTATTTAAACTCAGTGGATGGAAAAACCTGGATACCACATTTTTTTATCAAATAAATTGTCATCCGAGGAAAAATAGAAAAAAAAAAAAGAAAGCACCAGAAACCTCCAAACAGGATGAAAGAAATCGTCCAGTACCTTAAATCTCTGGTGCAAAAAAAAAAAAAAATAACCCTAGCAAG
The DNA here is from genome assembly GCA_963932145.1 of Acanthosepion lycidas. Classification (NCBI taxonomy): domain Eukaryota; kingdom Metazoa; phylum Mollusca; class Cephalopoda; order Sepiida; family Sepiidae; genus Acanthosepion; species Acanthosepion lycidas. The sequence goes on along the minus strand of OZ010615.1, from coordinate 34,424,928 downwards.
TAAAAAGTTAAACTGAAGAATGCTCAAAACACTAAGTAAAGCAAAAGTTAAATAAATAAATCCTAATGAGCGAGATACTACCTACCTAGGTTTCGTCACATGAGATCATCAGATAGATGGGATAGAGCATATGTAAATAAAAAAGTGTACATGGAGTTCAACACCCAGCGGTGACAGTCTGTTTCATGCTTAAACACAATCTTCAGGCCTGATGAATGCGTTTAAGTATGAAACAAACTGCCACCGCTAGGTGTTGACCTCAATGTCCACTTATATATACTCTTGCACGCGCACACACACACACACACACACACACAAGATTCCTGCTATTCTGAGTTTCATGCATTGTGCAATCATCAGGTGGTACGGATGTGTAGTTTTCCTAAGAATGGTAACATTCTCTATGAACCTGGATGTAAATAGATGAACAATTTAAAGTTAAGCATCTTTTTATTTTCACTGTTTTTCTAGATGTATAATTATGACCAATGTTTGTATTTTGTTCTTTCCCCTTCATATATATGAACCCATCAATAAAATACTATTTAGTCTAGAGAAGTCCTTTGAAGGATGAAACAACAAAGAATTTTTTTTCATTCAATTATTCACTATTTGTCTAGAGTTTATATATCATATTCTAACAGTTTTTAAACTTGTAAAAATAAATTTAATTTTTCTTTAACTTTTTCTTTCCTTTTGGAAAATATTACTTGGGTGCACACAATACCTGTAGCCCAGAGGCCTACAAACTCCTAATCCAGCACTGTAATATAGCATAAAAACATGTGAAGATCACTTTACGAAGACTAGACCTTTTGCACAAGATTGTGTGTCAGTACATTGCCAGCTGCAAGTAAAACATTTCCTAATTTGCCTTGAGGTAATTGAGAGGCACACAGAAAAAAAAAAAAATTTGCAGAACAGCTTGTATTAGCAAAGTAAATGGTTGTTGCCATTTTTAAGAACAACTACCTCATAGTCATCTAAAGTGGCATTGCAGGCAAAGCTGCTTAACAGATTACCTCCCCTGCGGCCCAGGCTTCGATACTTGATATGACAATCTCACTAACTATTTATATCTTCTTTCTTTTCTTCCCCAATTCTGGTTCTCTTCTGAGTAAGCAGCCAAACTCAAGAATGCTTTCTGGTATGATAGACACATGATTAGTTCCAAGGCAAGTCACCTTTTTCTCCTTGTTAAGTTACAAGTTTCCTTGTCTGCCTCATTCAGTTCTTTTGTCAATTTTGAGCACTATTATGTTATGGAGTCTTAAAAGAAAGTTTATTATAACTGAATTACATCCCCTGCCACCCAAGCTTTATGTATTTAGAGTCACTAGATTTAGCCAAAGAGAAATATTGGATATCCTTTTCAAATTTAATATTTTGAGCTTACAAAATTTGTTTTTTAAACATACATTAGAACAGTGTTGCTTAACCTTTTTAAGCAACTTGCACACCTAGGAATAATTGAAAATATCACGGCACACTTAGTAAAATTTTTAAAGGGTATACATTTCAATGTTATGAAATAAAACCTTAGATTTTTAAAAAAATACACACAAATATGAACTTAATTTATTATGATGTTTCTATTCAATTATCTGTGCAGCTTATTTAGTATAAAACCTGTGCCTGATGTTATTTCGCGATCTATTCAATGTTTAGTCAAATGCATGATAAGCAGACCTACATTTCTTCAGATGAGTGTAGTCTTTCTCGCTCCTTATTTTTGATGTTATTTAGGGTTTAGGTGTATATATATATACACATAAATAAGAAATAGAAAATTGCAATAAAGCTGATAAAGCTTTTTGTCAGCTGATATTCTTTTTGTATTGAAATCCAAAATTTATCACTGGGTACCATTGAATTTTTATTTTGAGCCCTCAATCACTAGAAATGGTGGTCAATTCTTCTTCACATAACTGAATTCCAGTATTAGAAGAAAAATTTATAAAGAGATTTTGAATCCAATTATACTTTTCTGAGCTCAGTGACAGAAAAGAATTATTAGAAAAAAAAGTTTGATACTTATTCATTTATTCAAATACTAACGCTGTACCATTACTAATTCCACATATACACATATATGTGTATTCTGTGACAATATTTTGCAGCACATTTAAAAGGATCATGCATCACACTAGTGGGCTGCATCATGGCAGTTGAGAATCACTGCTTCAGAACACAGAGGATCATGTCTACTACTATTACTAGTTATAAAAAAGCAAGAGAAATAAAATGAAAGAAAGATGAATCAAAAATTAATAATAATGACAATGCTTCATCGAAGAAATTCACACACCTTAACACTACTACAACTACTACTAGATGTAAAGAAACGAGAAATAAGATGAAAAGAAGACTAGTCAAAAATAAATAATAACAATGCTTCATCTAAAAAATTCACACAACTTAACACTACTACTATTACTACTAGGTGTAAAGAACCAAGAAAAATAAAATGAACAAAAGACCGGTTAAAATTCATAATAATAACAATGCTTCATCTAAGAGATTCACACATTTTAAGACTATTACTACTACTACTAGTAGGTGTAAAAAAGGAAAAGAAATAAAAAATTAATAAGAAGGCTTCATCTAAGACAGTTTGACATTACAAATGCTCTTAGATGGAACGAGATAATAGAAATTATGTCAAAAATTAATAATTCAGACAACTAATGACTTTCCTTGGCAAAAGTAACAGTGGAGTTTGTCATTGTTTTTTCCATGGTTTCAGATTCAAAATTGTCCTTCTAGACAGGTGTGCTAGGTTCTCATCTTGTCCTGCAATTTACCTTTAACTGGGAGGAGGGAGAGGTTGATTAATTCCTTTCCCAAGAGCATTAGTGCTGAATGAATTCAACTGGAATTTGAACCAGTTTTGCCATTTCCATTTTCTTTGCCAACAACAAATATGAAACCCACACATTGCAATTTTGATATACATCCATAAATTGTGATAAAAATATTGCAGTATGGGATTAAGTAAAAAATATTGGGAACTTGATCATCTGGATTAAATTAAAAATTTTGTAATTTATTTTTAAGAAATATTAATTCAGATCTTTTGGTGCAGTCTAATAGATCCTAAAAGATATCAGACACATTGTTAGATCACTACATACACACACACATACACATGTGTGTGTGTGTGTGTGTTTGTACATTATATAACATACCAGAGAAATCCAAAATTACCTCATGGGATTTCTCTGTTGTGCAATTTGTATCCTCTGTTATAATAAATACATTGAGCTCTTTTTATGGATCAGTTTTAATATTTTATATTAGTAGAACCCACTTAGATTATAAACCAACGGATTTTTTACCTCTGTGTGTGTGTGTATGTATGTATGTATGTATATATATATATATATATATGCACACTACTTAGTTGAAAGTGCTCAATATCTGTGATAGAAATAACATATTCAGTTGCATGGATGGTAGTTTGTAAACTTGGATTTCAAGCTTTTGCAATCATCAGAGAAACTGGTTTATTTTTTTCAAAAGTGGATCTATTTATGCTTATTTGTGTTTGATTATTTGTGTGGGGGGGATTTTCTCCTGTCTTTGTTTGGGATGACACTCACACATACATTGACACACATACACACAGGTGTATGCATTTTAGTTCGTACAAACACATCCATCTAAATAAACTGAGATGTTTGAATGCATGGGCGTGTATCTACGCCTAAACTCATTATTTACACAGAAGAAAATTCCCACCACCACCACACACAAATATTCAAATACATATAAGCATAAATAGATCCATTTTTGAAAAAATAAACCAGTTTGTCTAATGATCTCAAAAGCATGAAACCCACTATTATCCATGCAACTGAATGAAAATATACATACACATACACACATATGTGTATATATATCCAGATATTACAAGGAAGCACCAGATGGCATGGTCCACAGTAGACTCTTCTTCAGGTGGAATGGGGATTGCCACAATACTTGAGAGACTCATTGAGTATGTCTTTGTAATCCATCTTTGGTTTGCCAAGTGAGTACTTGTCAATGGATAGATCGCCATAAAGTAATCTCTTTGGGAGTCGACAGTCATCCATGCAGTGGATGTGTCCAGCCCACTGGAGTTGATAGCATGTTAGGATGGTGTTGGATGCTCTCCATCCCAGCATACTGGAGCACTTCAGTGTCCAAGACTCTGTCCTACCATTTGACACAGAGCAGGGACCTGATGCATCTAATAGAGAAGGCATCAAGCTGTTATATATATATATATATATATATATATATATATATATATATATATATATATTTTAATTAACTGTATGAATTAAATTTACAAGCCTAAATGTTTGAGAAATTTCATAGAAAATGTGCATTCTCTGACAGAATATTGTGAAAACGCAAATTTCTCAAACTTACAAGACAATAAATGTAATTAATACTGTTTTATTAAAAAAACTGATCATTTACTTAAATAAATATATTAAATATTTGTTAGACTTAATACCTTTCATTACATGTCCTATATATATATATATATATATATGCACGCACATATATATGCATATATACACATATATGTATGTATATATATATATATGTTTATATATATATATATATATATATGCACGCACATATATATACATATATATATATATGCATACATATATACATATGCATACATATGTATGTATATATATATATATACATACATATGTATGTATGTATGTACATATGCATACATATGTATGTATGTATATATATATATATACATATGCATACATATGTATGTATATATATATACATATGCATACATATGTATGTATATATATATATATACATATGCATACATATGTATATATATATACATATGCATACATGTGTATATATATATATACATGCATATATATGTATGTATATATATATATATATATATATATATATACACACACATGCATACATATATATGTATATATATATATACACATATGCATATATATCTATGTATGTATATATATATATCTATATATATATATGCATACATATATATGTATATATATCTATATACATATGCATATACACAATGTATATGTGTATGTGTGTGTATATATATATATATATATATATATATATATATATATGCAAAAATATATAAATTGACATTGAAGTCAACACTCAGAGATGACAAGCCGTTTCATGCTAGATGCAATCGGTTGCCTGTCAATTGCATCTAACTTGAAACAGCCTGTCGCCTCTGAGTGCTGACTTCAATGTTCATTTTTATATTTACATACGCTCTATCTCTGATATTGAGTACTTTAACCCATAAATATTGCACACCTTAAAACTATATTTCTTCATGTATACACACATATATATATATATATATATGCATATAGATATATATATATACACGCATACACACACACACACATATATATATGTATATGTATATAATAAATAAAACTGATTCCAGTAATAAATCTGTCACTTTGTCTGAAGAAATTTCTACTTGGAACAAAACAGTTTTTTTTTGTTCACTATTATTCTGATATATATATATATATATATATATATATATATATAGTCAGGTCAATCTATAAACGCTGCAGGTACTATGTAACCCAATACTAAGAACTATATGTTGGGTTATACAAACTCAACCATGTTTCCTAGTTTGTGAATACTCTTTCTTTCATTTTGTTTCTATTGCTTCTTTACCCCTAATAGTAGTCTTAAGTTGTCAGAATTCCTTCACCAAGGCATCATCATAATTATTTATTTTTGACTAGTCTTTCTTTCATCTTATTTCTCTTGCTTCTTGACACCTAGTAGTAGTAGTAGTAGTAGTAGTAGTGTTAAATTGTGTGGATTTCTTAAATGAAACCTTGTCATTATTATTAATTTTGACTCGTCTTCCTTTCATTTTATTTCTCTTGCTTCTTGACACCAAGCAGTAGTAATAGTACTGGTTTTAATTTGCATAAACTTCTTAGATGAAACATTACTATTAATTTTAGACCAGTCTTCTTTTTCTCATATTTCTAACAGTACTAAGGATCTTTTCATGGTATCTATCTTAGTTGATAAGCCTTTCACGATTTTCTAACCATACCCTTTATTCCATCCCCTGGGGTAAATTTTCCTCATTTCACTTAATTCTTCTGGGTTAATTTATTCTTGCCATTTTTCTTGTCTGTCTTTTTTTACTTTTTTTTTTTTAATACTAATGTTCATCCAATACAAGGCCCAAGAGACACTCCTGGTAGAGCATTACTGTGAAGGTTTGTATAAGCATAAGAAAAAGCAAGAGGTGAAGTTCATGAAGTTACATAGGAAAAACAATGGTTAACTCTAGGCTTGAAGAGGTCAAGGTCGTAGTGATTGGGAAAACATCCTGCCAGAAGTCTGTTCCACAAACAGCAGTTCATGGGAAGAAGCTGTCAGAATAGAACATAGTTCTTATTAATGGAATACAGAGGGAATGAGGATGATTCATCCTTGTGCATGTGGCATGGTAGGTCCCAGCTGCTAAGGTCATGACTGGTTGATCCAAGTTATGTAGCTTATCAGAACATAGAAGTAGCATCAGTGTAGTGAGAGGCCCTGCGACACAGGGGTTTAAGGGTGGTAAATTATTCATCACTTACAAGGCCGCTTAGACACTTTCAAAATCAAGATTGGCAAGTGAGGACTGGGCAGCGTCAGCCCAGATATGCCAGCAATACTCCAATTTTGGTTCAATCTGGCTTTGTAATTATGAATATAGCAGAAAGAGTTAGATACTTACTTGAGTGGTACAAAGATCCAACAAGACTAGAGTATATAACAGTTTGCATTACTTAAACTAGGTATTGAACTCATATCTACCAGGTAACTAGATTTAATTAACAAATGCTTCTATCCCCAAAGCTGTAAAACTTGGATAATCAATGAGACTGCTAATCTGAATAAATCTGTAAATGATGCTATATTCAAGTAATTTTGTAATTCTATTTGGTCTATAAAATGTCGAACATTTTGTATTGTCTTGTTTATCTTCAATACATCCTGCAGGTTAAACTGAGAATAAAACCCAAGAGGATTTAAATTCACTTTCAACTTGGTGTCTGTTATGGCATCTAAAATTCAATGCAGGAAAATTTGTTGTAGTGAAGATCAGAGACAAGTTGAAATACACTTAAACACAAGATAGTTTTCCTTAATCAAGTAAAAGAACAAAGAGACTTGAGTATTCTAGTTTCACATGTTTTATCAACAAGTTTCACACATTTCTGGAATCATAAGAAAGACTAATGAAAAAATAGGTATGATTAAATATTGCTTTATGAATAAAAAATAAAGGCGCTCAAGCTTCTCTTTCACAAATTCAAAAACCAAATTTATCATAAAACATTAGACTTCATTTTGGTGGTATTTACATCAAATCTGAGCTTCACATATACAAAGTTTTACACATAATTCTATTCAAGTAATTTTTTATTAACTGTCTGGCTTTCTTTTTATAATAAATATTGATATTCCCTGTCTCCCTCAAGTCTGTATACAAGGACAGACTTTTCTTTAAACCAAATAACACAAGATTTGTTCTTATTTATGCTTTGCAAGCTGTTACCAATGATTGTATGTTTATTGCATCATGACTCTATTAAGATGACTCTAATTGTAAAGATATTTTCTGACTCACTACTATAAGTTTGTAAAATAGACTGTAATATGATTCAAATTCACTTTCAGTTTGGAGTTTGTTATGGCATCTAAAATTCAATGCAGGAAAGTTTGCTGTGATGATGATCAGAGAAGGTGAAATAGACTTAGACACAAAATGGAGTTTGCCTTAATCAAGTAAAAGAACAAAGAGATCTGGATATTCTAGTTTCATATGATTTATCTATAAGATCACATATTTCTGGAAGTGTAAGGAAGTCTAATCAAAGAATAGGTATGATTAAATGTTTACAAATCTTACTCCAAAAAAGGTCATAACCTTTCAAACTGAATTCATTCAACTTGTGCTTAATATTGGGCTGTTATCTGGAGCCAAAATTACGAAAAAGATATTGACTTTTTGTAATTCACCCAGTATAGGTGCTTCAGCCTAGCTACAGGTAAAATCTAGCTATCTTCCCTTCAGTCAAGATACCAGCTCAATTTGATGGTGAAAACTTGGATAATCAACATGAGGCTGTTAATCTGAATAAATTAATGCAAATAATGCTATATTCAAGTAATTTTGTAATTGTATTTGGTTTATAAGATATCAGAAACATTTTGTATTTTCTTGTTTATCTTTAATACTTCCTGAAGGTTAAACTAATAATAAAATCCAAGATTATTCAAATTCACTTTCAGCTTAGAGTTTGTTATGGCATTTAAAATTCAATGCAGGAAAGTTTGCTGTGGTGATGATCAGAGACAAGGTGAAATAGACTTACACACAAAATGGAGTTTGCCTTAATCAAGTAAAAGAACAAAGAGATTTGGATATTCTAGTTTCATATGATTTATCCACAAGATCACATATTTCTGGAAGTGTAAGGAAGTCTAATCAAAGAATAGGTATGATTAAATGTTGCTTTACAAATCTTACTCCAAAAAAGGTCATAACCTTTCAAACTGAATTCATTCAACCAGTGCTCAAATATTGGGTTGTTATCTGGAGCCCAAACTACCAAAATATATTGACTTTTTGCAATCTGCTTAGGACAGGTCTCTCAGCCTAATAACAGGCAAAATCACACTACTATCACTTCAGTCAAGATTCCAGTTCACTGATCTGTTTGAGGTATACAAAATACTGGATGGTTATTATAAAATGGAAGTGATCAACTTCTTCACCTTCTTGAACAGAAAAATTCATGGTCACTTGAAAACGGTTGTAAGATCCAACTTCTTTGCCCTGAGGATGATAGGTGGAATACTTTACCTAGAGATGTTGCGAACACACCAACAGTGGTTATTTTCTAGAAGAAACTGAGGATCCTGCTCAAATTAGCTGAAAGACCACAGACTAATTAAAATTCTAATATTCTATTCAATATTAAACAAATCACATTAATATTTAAAAATCACACTCTATTCACCATGAATTGTTTTTCTATATTTCTGAGTTGAGATATTGTAATGATTTACACTTTTACATTGTTCAGATTGTTGTCTTCATTTTTGTTGCTATATTCATGATGTTTCAGCCATTGTACACTCTGGCCTTCTTCAGATGATTGGAATTTCAAACTGAATACTTTATTTCAAGTCACTGGATCCAACTAACACATTTATCCTGGGCCCAGTGGATTAAAGCATGGTTAGATTCAGTGACATGACCCAAAGTGTGGTGGTGAGTTCAATACCTGTCTACTGCAAGTCATGAACAAAAATTTGGAGAGTTGAGTTAAAGGGAGATAACTGAGACATCTAGAAGAACAATGATAGAATAAAGGGTTCAGTTTAAAATTCCAATCACCTGAAGAAGGTTGGAGCATACAACTGCCAAAACATTGTGAATATGGCAACACAGATGAGGGCAACAGTTCAAACTGTGTAAATGGTGTAAATAATCAAGCATTGTTACTATTAATTTTTAAGTATTTCTTTCATTTTATTTCTCTTGATTCTTTACACCTAGTAGTAATAGTTTTAAGTTGTGTGAATTTCTTAGATTAAATATTGTCAGTATCATTAATTTTTAATGAATCTTTCATCTTATTTCTCATGCTTATTTACATCTGTAGTAGTAGTCTTAAGTTGCATGCATTTCTTAGAAGAAGTATGTGCATCAGTGCTCTACATTCCACTCCTCCATAAAGTGTGGTTGATTTTATACATGTCTTCACCACTATAATCAAATCATGTATGCAAGTACTCTGTTTATTTCTAAGAACTGAATTGCTGTATCCTCAGACATCAAAAACAATGGGAGAGTCCAATGTATGTATGTATGTATGTATGTATGTGTGTATATATATATATATATATATATATATATATATATATATATATAAGCTCTTCTGTAAATTGAGTACTCTGAGTCATTTGTCATTGGTGTGTTTATTCTACTAATAGATACGTAAAAATCCTCTTTCCCCTCTCTCAGGAGCTGATAGCACAGGTGAAAAATCTCTGATTGATGCCAAAATCAGTTGGGTTTCGATCCTGGCTTGAGGCAGTCAGATGTCTAGCCACACTGTAATACAGCGAAACAGTCTGTCTTGTGGATCACACACACTCACCAACATATATATATATATATATATATATATATATATATATTTAAACATATATTGTTAAATATAACAGTCAATGAATGTCTATTACATTTGATCATAAGCCATTCTAAACTTTGTATGGTTGCTTTAATTTCGGGTGAAAATAAAGACAAAAATTGTACAACATTTGGATATTTTTTTATTAAGCTGGTCCTTGATCTAAGCTTTCAGCTCACATGAGCCATCTTCAGAGTGGTTTTATGGACATTTAAACAAATATATATATATTTAAGCAGCATATCTTTATTCAAACATGTTTCATTAAATAATATAGACATTACCTCTACAACAATCCCTTATAATTCTTATTAAATAATGGCTGATCACTCATACTCTAGTATGCCTGTCTGTTAGGGTAGCTAACTAATCCTTGTTGCAGACACCTGCTCATGCACATTTGTGTTCAATATTCACAGAGCCCAGCATGTAATTTATACTGCAACTATGCTGAACAGGCTTTAGCCACAGTTTCTGGCATGATCAATAGTTTGAGAAAAGCTAATATGCTCAAACCCTCAGCCACAATGACTTGTAACTTATTGCTAGCACAATTATCAATGAACAATTCCTTCTACCTAATATTACTCACAAGGTTTGGGTTAATACATGGTGTGGTTTTTAGGAACTCTCCCACCAATTGGCCAGTTGACAAGATCTCTTACTGAATGCCAGTTGACAAGATCTCTTACCGAATGACCAGTTGACAAGATCTTTTACGGAATGACCAGTTGACAAGATCTCTAACCGAATGGCCAGTTGACAAGATCTGTTACCAAATATAATCACTAATAGAGAAAAAGTCATGTTTATTTACATATGAACTATTGTTTTCATTTTTATCATCATGTTTTGATCAATGTTCTCTCTGGACTTCATGAAGTGTCTGTCAATTTGAGTAACCATCAGGAAATTTTGAACTTTATTTAATCTATGGTGGTGGATTAATAATAATAATAACAATGTTTCATCTAAGAAATTCACGCAACTTAACACTACTACTACTACTACTACTAGTTGTAAAGAAGCAAAAAAAATAATATCAAAGAAAGAGTAGCCAAAAATTGATAATGATGACAATACTTCATCTAAGAAATTCGCACAACATTACTACTACTAGGTTTAAAGAAATACGATGTAAGAAAGACTAGTAAAAAAAATAATGATGATTTCTGATATACACATGGATGTCAAATGATGATCTGAGTGATGAAAAGCAACTAAAATTAAGATGAAAGAAATTCTCAACAGAAATGAATAATTGTTCACAATATTTCAACTAAGAAATTTTGTTGGCTTACAATTTATACTACTAATGTAATAAAAACAAATACAAATGAAAAATTTATAATGATTTATTTAAGAAATTCAACTATTTCAACTAATATTACTCATCTATAAAAAGTCAAAAGAAATAAGATGAAAGAAATACTAATAAAAATGAATAACTGGCAATGTTTCGTCTCATAAAAATGCAAGATAATATTACTGCTAATGCTACAAGTTTAAAGAAAGCAAGTTGTTATGAAGTGGGATTTCCTTTGTATTTTATCAATCCAGCAGCAATTATTTATCTCATGTACTGAGAGCCATGCTCTGCCCTGACTGTTTGGCAATTATATAGTCTCTATAGCCTTAGCTATGCTAATTCAGCAGTCATTTATGCATCACTACTATTACATTAGGATAAAAGAAATACTCAACAAAATTAGTAATGGTTAATAATGCTTCATCTAATAAAAACCCAAGATTTTTACTTTCTTTTTTTAATATTTACCAACAAGGAGCAAGTGAAGATACTAAATTTTTATATGTGGCATTTCAGTTTTAGTTACTTTCCCCCCTATCACCGTAATGTAGCTTCCCTATACCTTTTCTATAATTATTTTTATGGTAAAGGTTCTGATAAGCTTTCCTTTCTTGTACTTAGACTTTATGAATGTATTTACAGTACTAGATTGATGCAAGGCCTGATGATTTTATAGTTGAAATGGCTAGATGTTAACCATAAGTTCTATGCTAACAGTTTCTTCTCTTGCACTTCTTGCTTGTGGAATTCTCTTCCAACTTCTTGTTTTTCAGCCAACTTCGATCTTCAAAAATTTAAATGCAATATCAATTGCTATCTTCTGTATTCTTAATTCATGTTCTTTTTATTGTTTCTCTCTCCTTAATAATATTTTTATTTTTTCATATTCTTTCACACCCTGTAACTCTCTGTCTCAGTGGCTTTGTTGTCTTGCTTGGGATTTGTACAAAGTGAATTATTCTTCTTTTTTGATGTGCCGTGTCCCTTCTGGACATAGGCAATCATAACCCTCCACATGTTCCTCTCCCTTGTAGCTCTTAATAAGTTTTGTCTTTTTGTTATTTCTTCCAAACCCTGTTCTGGCATCCATTGGTTCAAGCTCATCAGGTACCTTACACACTGCATTCCTCTGTCCCTTTTTCAATATGTCCTGTGAATATCAGGTTTTCCAAGCCCTCTTTCCTTGTTACATGTCACAGAAATTTCAACTGCCTCTTCCTGATTTTAAGTATAAGTTTCTTTTTTATTTCCTTTTCTTCAAAACTTCATTGTTACTCACATGTTCAGTCAACGGTAGCCTTATCATCTATCTGTAGAACAACATATCTGTTGCTTTAAGTCTTTCCATCTTCAGGTGATATGGATCAAATGATAAGGATCATTTGGCCCATATCACCTGAAAGGTTGAAACCAAGATAACATGATTAGCTGACCTTCTAATTTTTTAAATTTAACAGCTCTGCATGTTAATTTTTTATTTTCTTTATACATGTATTTATCACTTATTAATACAATTGTTTCCTGATGTAATTCAATATGACTAATTACTGTTTTATAATTTTATATATATAATATGAGTATTGACTTTTTTTCCATTCTTGCGAAGTCACACTCCGCATATCATTTGAAGGTTCTTGAGTCCATTTACATCAAATCCTGCAGGCCGTCTCTCTGTAAGCAGAGAGATTGCTTGTTGGGTTTGAATGTGATTGGGCTCTAGTTCTTTCTATCATATTTTTTTTTTCTTGCCCTCCCCCTTCATTGAATAGTTTTTTGTTTTTAAGTTTATGAATAAATAATCCCAGTGTATCAAACTTGAGGAGTACTGGGACGAAACCGGTTGTTTGTTTTAGTTCTTAGTTTTCATAATTATGTCCTTTCCATTCCACTTATTCCTTGCTATAATAAAATTTTGTACCTGTAAGAATCTTTTCAAATATATATATATATATATATATATTTCATTGAATACTACAAGGTGTTTTGATTTAGTTTTTTATACAATTTCTCATGTGATCTAATAATTTTTTCTTTTCAGCTGATAAATTATATAAAATCTGTCCGAATGTCCTTTTTTTTCTGATCGCTTTCAGCTATACATTTAGGCATTTTCAAAATGGCTAAATGTATAAAATATTTGGACAGTGTTTATATAATTTATCATCTGAAAAGAAAAAAATTATTAGTTTGCATGAGAAATTGTATAAAAAACGAAATCAAAGCACCTTGCCTGTCGTATTCCATGAAAGAAGGATTGCTGCCTAAATACACAAATATATATATATATATATATATATATATATATATATATATATATATATATATATATATATATATATATATATATAAGTCTGTTTCTTTCTATCTATCTATGTACATATATAATAAATCCAGATCTACCATTGTTTGTTTGTTACTTTTTCTACCCTGAAAGCCAAGCTTGCTAATCAGTCAGTCAGCATCATAACAGACAAAACAACTGACTGTCATGACCACATCATTTTGAATATAATTGCAAGCATTTGTAGGGAGTCATTTCTTATTGGTGTTGTAACCTTGGGAAAATGCAATCATCAAACTGTAAGTCAGGCATGCATCTGAGCTGTAACTCATGTGGATATTTCATTTGAGGATATTATTGCCTTTATAACAGATTCTCCAGCCTATTGCAAAAAAGCTCATAAGGAAGTGCTGTCAGATGTCTTTGTTAACAGTTGACATGTGTTATGATTAGCACATATTTTAAATCTTGTTGGTGAAGTATTTTCACACTGTTCAGCATTTGATAATGTTACTCAGGCCACTACTTTCATCAGGTCAGCCTTTTTTAAAAAGCGTAGTCAGAAAAAGTGATACTTAAAATGGTTTGAAGGTTCCTTGCCTAAGGAACGAGTGAAACTACCCCTTGTACGAGTGGCCACTAGATGGAATTCCTAGTTTAATGCAGCCAAATATCACTCACCCTTTGTACAGTTTTATGAAGGATTCTTTAAGCAAGAAAAGAGCCATGACCTTGCAGTAGACAGGATTCTAGAATTAGTAGATGATGGTTGACTACATCATGCCTCTTACCATAATTTGCACCTAAATCTGCATTTTATAAATAAGAACTGCACCCATTTAATAACAGCTTTGACAAACTTAAAAGAAACTAAGTCTCCACTTGCATGTGTTGTATATAACATGATGAAGGGTGTAAAACAGTATTTGTATAATGGTACATCAAAATCATCATTTGGCCTAAAAACTGATTGTCTTCTCTCTGAACTAGAAAACACAGAGAGAGAGGGAGTGAGTTATCTCAAATTTCTAAGATTGTTTCCACACATCTTTTTTGAAATTAAATAAACACCTGGATACCTACCCTGTGTATAACTTATAAGGCAACTTGCCTGTTTGATTCTAGACAGCTACCCTGTATATGCCATGATTTAGACAGTTTTGCAGCCATCAAGGACTTGCAATGTCTTTCTACTGGTCTTCTTGAAGAATTCCAACCAAGATGATTTACTAAATCCTTTTAATATCCCAATATTTTGGAATGCAAATAAGAGCAGATTTCCTCTTCTGGAACAGATTGCCAATAAGGTCATATGGATGCCTGTTACCGGCATAGATGCTGAAAGTTCATTTTTCTCAGTATAAACACTTACTCAATAAACAACGTGAAAATTTTGCCCCTGAGCACACCAAGCAACTCACAATGTTGTACTACAGTGGAGATTTAAAGAAGAGATTTGAAGAGTAAATATTTTCCAAATTAAGAAATTAGCAATTTTAAATATGAGCACTATTTCAACTTGGGATAAATTGTTTTATTTAAATTTTGAATTAATGTGTAATTTGTTTTTTGACATTTTGTTACAAAGATTCAGTTATTATGGTTTAATTAGTGTTTTGTAAAATTTTAGTCAAAATGTTTGACTTTGTTTAGATATTTATCATTGAGATTCAAGTTATTTGCTGTTGATACTTTAAAAACATGACTTTTATATTATGAATCAATAATTATAAATCAATCTAAATCCTAAAAACAAAAACAATTTGAACATGTTCTTAAAGAAGGAAACTCTGTTTAAAAGTTTTACCTCAAAGATAGTTATGGACTGTAACATTCCATTGTTTTATTGTCTAGTCATGTTACATTTTTTTTTATTCTTACATATCATTTATTTTTGGACTCGGATTTTGACATTTAAAAAAGATTTGTAGATATTTGCTATTTCTTTATATGCAATAAAACTTTGAATTATGTTTTTGTTTTCCATTTTAATAATAATTATAGTATACTGTATTGCAATTTTTTTTCATAAAACACTATAAAAATGGAATTTACCAAAAGTGGAACCAGAATCGAGGAAAATTTGATACAGAAATTTGAAGAGGGGGGCTATATGTCAGTTTCTTTTGATATATTAATATATATATATATATATATATATATATATATATATATATATATATATATATATATATACACACACACTGTGCTCAGGATGAAATGATTAAAAAAAAATAAATTAATAAAAGATTGTTTTTTTTTGTTTTTTTTTAATCCTATACTTCTATTAATACAAATGTTATTACAGTAGTCACTTGGTATTTTGAAATAGTCATCCCATTTTTATTTATTAATTAGTGCTATCTGCCTGAGCATTCAAGAAATCTCAAATGGAATAAGCAAACTGATAGCTGTAAATGCATACTGTTTGATAAATAATAATTGGATGTCTATTTCAAATACAATGTGTACTTTGTAATAACATTTGAAAGATCGTTAAAAATGGCAAGTCCGTTTTCTTTATCAAAAAAAAAATTCCAGTCATTTTAAATTAGTTTTTGATATATCGGAAATATTAAATTTTGTTTATTAGTTTACATTATTTACACTGTTAGCCTCATCTACATTGCCATATTCATTATGTTTTGACCATTGTACACTCAAGCCATCTTCAGGAGATTGGAATTTTGAACCAAACCCTTTATTTTGTCCACCAGGGAATAATTGTACTAGTTCCACATGCCATGCATCTTCCAGGTGTCTCAGTTATTTCCCTTTAACTCAACTCTCCAAGTTTGTTTTTTTTTGGTTCACCACTGTTGTAGCCTGATGAAGTTCTGCCACAGAAATGCAATATCTAAGGTTTAAAATATATATAGGACTTACTCTGTTTTTATTAAGGCAATAAACTGCTATCCCCCACACACATAAGCACAAATAAAAAATTTTGTGTACATGGCTACTTACTGAGCCATAACACATTTCTATATACATAGACTCATAAAATTCTTGCTTATTTTGTTATCATTATTATTGCTATTATTGTTTTTTCTTGTTGTTACATTATCTTCCACATTCCAACAAAGTAGGAAATACTAAAACTATTTCTACACAGGCAAACATACACACACAAAATTTAATCCTTATACATTGAACTTTTTAGGATTGCTACTAAGGGTCAGTAAAAATGAATCCTTGACACTTTAATTACTTCATATTTTGTTGCCATGAACTACTTAACACTTTGCTGTCATTAGCCATACTCACTGAACTATGACACTCCCAACTTTTGACAATAAAATCTTATGAACATTAATTTTTGGTACAAAAATTACTGTCAAGTGGATTAAGCTTATATCATCAATCAGATTACACTTTAAACAGTTCTCAGAACCACATTTTTTCTGCATAAAACAGAAAGAATTCTCCAACTCCAGTTAGATGCAAAACAGATCATGACATAGCCAGACATCTCTCCATCTCAATTTAACTCTTGAAAATCATAGAACTATGAAAGTGGTAAAATTAATCTCAATAAATATTCTTAAAGACTACAGTTGCATATATATATATATATATATATATATATATATATATATATATATATATATATATATATATGTGTGTGTGTGTGTGTGTCTGATTAAATAAATTAGAAACATTATGTCTGCTTATTTTTAGCATAATCTGTTCATATTCATGGATATTTTTCCATCTATTACAATCAAATGATGCAATTACAATCAATAAATGCAACAGCTGACAGTTTTGCCTTAGCGTTCATTAGAACATAAAAAATTATCCACTGTCAGCTGTTGCTTTTAAACGTAAAAAGAAAGAGATGGAAAGTACTTGGGAAATAAAAGTGATCTTCCCTGTTACAGTGCATTTCTTGCATCATTTGATTGTAATACACATAAAAATATCCATGAATATGAACAGATTATGCTAAAAATAAGCAGTCATAATGTTTCTAATTTATTTAATCAGACATGCCTAAAAGAGAATTTGCTGCCTAAACACACAAATTATATATATATATATATTATATATATATATATGTGTGCTTAATAATGTCCCCAAAATGCAGGAGTAGTGATGTTGTCAATTTGGATATAACAAAGAGAAATCATGAAGTGCTTCCTTTAAATGAATATGTGAAAGTTCTTCATAACAAAAGAAAAAATTCTATGATTAGGTTGTGATCGATCATAAGAACGAAACTTCTACGCATCACATAACTTTTTAATTAGTTGATTAACGGAACTTGTAAACTCACCTTTAGGGTAAAGGGCTCCAGCCTCACTATGCTACATGATGCTGCTATGGTTTCATTAACAAAGAAGCTTTATGATTTGGAGTTGCTAGCTCCAACTAGTTTTGAATTCCGAGTTGTCATTCTCCTAGACTGGTTACCAACCAAGACTAAGCAACACAGTCTTCTATTTAAATCCTATCTGGTGTAAAAAAGATGAATCCATATACCTTAATCAGGGGTTTGATGTAAAAGTGAACAGAATGACCTTGGCTGTAATTTGAATTCAGTTTGCAAAAACACACTTTCCGCACCAATAACTAATATTATATGCACATTCTTTTATTTCAGCCTATATTGTTATAATTGTTTGATTTTATTATTAGTTATTGTTATTAATCTCTTATTGTGCCTAATAAGATCTACGGTAAGAACGAATCTTCTATCCGTCACATAATTTTTATTACAGTCTATATTGTTATAATTGTTCTATTTTATTATTAGTTATTGTTGTTAATCTCTTATTGTGCTTAATAAGATCTATGATAAGAACAAATCTTTTATCTGTCACATAACTTTTATTCTTATATATTTTGATAACTGTTTTATTTATTAGTCATTGCTGTTGTTAATCTCTTATTGTGCCTAATAAGCTCTATGATAAAAAGGAATCTGCTATCTATCAAATAACTTCTATTACAGCCTGTTGTTTCAATTTTTTTATTATTAATAATTATTATTAATCTCCTCTTATGGCTCATAAGATCTACAATAAGATTGAATATTCTATCCATAACGTCAATTCTATTTCCTTATAAGTATTCTATTTCATTGTTAAATATTGCTGTTAATATATTATTGCATCTAATTTATACATTAAACTTTATCATAATTTTAGTAATATCAAATTCTGGAAATCATGTTCTGGAAACATGTAGATAAGGGGTACCAACTGTGCTCTTCAGTTTTTTAGATCAAATTTCTATGACCACTTCACTTATAAAGATAATTCCCAGAATTGGGCCACAAATATTTTGGCTGTCAGTTCTAACAAAGTTGATAATACAAGTTGAAATAACTTATGGGATGAAGACAGTGCTTTATCTCTGAACTTTCTACAATATATAAATCATCAATATATATATATGTGTGTGTGTGATAAAGATTTTCGACATATACATCTTATAATATCTACATATAGTAGGCTGATGAAAGAAATTCAAGTGATTAAAAATAATAATAGTATCTATCTATAAAAGGCAGGATGTGTGTGTGTGTGTGTAACGAATGCACAGCCGCAATTTTTGACAGATTGCACCAAAATTTACATGCACATGCTCCAAGTTAGCGGGAAGACCAAGACTGACTTTGCAGTTCCCAACTCCCATCGATAGTGGAAATAATCGATTTTTTCTTGTTTCTATGGCAGTTTTCATGTAGTTTGCGGCCATTTTCTACTGGCCAGAGTGAGAGCCTATAGCTGGCTGCCACAAATAGGCAGGAAGATTCTATTGGCCAGTGTGAGAACCAAGAGCTGACTGACACAAATGTTAACTAGCATGCTAGTATGCAAAAAAAATCAATAGCTGCATTCGTCACAAGTGGGAAAAATTTAAATCTGCATGGCACTTTACTCCAATTGGCTCATTTGCTTGCTTAAACTCAATGTTGATTCTGATTCCGCAGAACTGGGTTGGGTGTGAAAAAGTATTTGTTGTTAACATTCTTTTTTTCATTTGGCTTTTACAGTTACGAGTCCTTTTTTAAAGCTGATCGTTTTGTGTTCATTTTGTTTAGTTCTTTTTTCATAACAGATTTAATGTTTAGTATAGAGCTTAGAAAAAATTTGCAGTGTGAGATAGGCAAGAAGTAAGGCATGTAGCAACATCAGCATGGCAAAGGGCACTCCTTTAAAGGCAAGGAAGGGCAAAAATATTTTAAGTCAAGTGATAGCAATTGCTGTATGAGTCGTATGATTTTTGAATCAAGCACGGGCAACGCCAGGCCATGCTGCTAGTTGATAATAAGAATAATATTATTGTATATTATTAGGCCTTAAGACCAAATAGAAGGATGGCAAGAAAAATGTTAAAAATCAGAATTTTCAGACACGTCTCTGTTCTTTCTCAACAAGAAATACAATGAAGTTAGGTCTGGGAGAGGGAATTTTTGTGTGTGTATTATATTATTACTGATGAAATAAGTCTTCCATGATTAGGGCTGTGGAGGGTTTTTAGAAGACTTTTATGGAAACTATTCATTGAGTATGCGTAAATTCTTATTTAAAACTTAGAATATGTAAATTTATTCTAAAAATATTTTATCATTTCTGTCTCTCAAATCAAATATTTTATTATTTCTGTCTCTCAAATCAGAGAGAGAGAGAGAGAGAAAGAGAGAGAGAGAGAAAATGTAGTTCTGTTTCTGTCTTTGATATTGAGCACTCTACCACAAAGCCTGCTTGTCTCAAATGCTTCCTTATCAGCAAAGCACTGAAAAACCAGCAATTTTGGCTTCAAAAACAGTCTTTCAAATTAACACACACACACACACATATATATATATATATATAAAGATATATATATATATATATATATATATATATATATATATATATATATATATATATACACACTTTCAGATAAGCAATATGGCTTATGCTTCTCTAGGTCAACTGGTCATGTGTTAACAATTGTTGTTGAAAGAGTCTGTCAACCTTTAGATAAAATTACTGAAACTTGGGGTATTGTTTTTGATATATCAGAAACAGGGTTTGGCATGTTGGTCTCATTTGGCAGGGTTTGGCATACTGGTCTTCTTCATATGTTGAAAGATTATATTTCTAAAAGAATTTTTGAACTGATTCAGTCTTTCTTATCTAATTATGAAATGAAATCATCTTGAATGGCCACTCTTCTGGATCTTTTTACATAATTGCAGGTGTTTCTAAGGGCTATATCCTTGGGCCTACTTTGTTTCTAATTTTCATAACTGACCTTCCTGATGTCATCAGTCCTCAACTCAGTATCTCTGCTGTTGATACAACTTGAAAGATTAGAAAATTTACTGTTTGAAATAAGTTGTTGCCTATTTTTTAATTACATGGATATTCCCACAGAAACAAAAATTTCTATGATGACTTCAGAACTTATTATGCAGACATTGTGGTTTCATAACAACAAAGAAAATATCACAAGAATCAAATTCACAATTAGCAAGAGTTGTTTATCAGATTATTCGTTTTTAAACTATTTTTTCTGAAAATATCTCCTCCGAGGCTGGAAAAAAGTCTCAATGAATGGTACTGAGGATATCAGCACATTAAACTTTTTAAAGTGGCTCTTCAGTTCTGAACAGTCTTTTTTTTTTTTTAACCCTTGTTTGGTGGCAAACCTGGCAGTAGAATAATTACTTACCAGGTCTAAAGTTGTGAAATTCTTAGCTTTGCTTTGAAAGAACTCATCCTGTGAGTCATAGTTATTTAGTACCACAGACAAATAATTAAAATAAAATAAAAACGGATGTTTTTAAAAATACACATTAACTTGCATTATTAATTAAACCATTACATTAATGTTGAACCTAAATAGAAATTAAAATGTCTGCTTCCAAAATTAAATATTTTAACAGTAAATAAATTTAAGAATAAATTGACCTTTTTGAGATCATACCACAATTAATCAAAAACAAACCCAAAAACTCGACCTTTAAGAGGCTTGTTCTAACTTTACCAATAGCTAAAATGATTAAACTTGTTGTTGAAGGCATGAAAATAATGTGGAATTCTAAAAAGAATATTTTTAAAAAATAAAAAAAAGCTGAATTAAGATTCAGTCATTTTGTCATTCCAATTATTTATGAAAGCAAAAAAAAACACAAACTTTTATTTTTGTAAATGAAATGACATTCTTATATTTGACTAAATAAGCAGACTCTGAAATTACAGATTGAATCTATATACTATCAAGGATTACTCAGACCTTCCAAAGTTTACACAAAAAAATATTGTGCTTGAGGAACTTTTGCAATAAACATAATTTTGGTTGTAAATATGTAATATTTATGAAGATAATATATAGATATCATTCCTTAGGTGTTTATAAATCGTACACTGTTCAATTATTAACGTTAACAACGAACTATTTTAAATCATAAAATTGTACTTGGATTAAACGACCACACTGCATTCCATCTTAAAGGGATTGATTCAGTGCCTCCAATGATGTCTGAAGTGGGGCACACAACGTGGCAGCTGAAGAGAATTCAATAGAAATTCTATTTTATTTCTTTTGCAGAGACTTATTGAAAAATAAGTTATTCACAATTTATGAAACATGAATTTTTTTAAAATATTTAATTTGCTTTCTATGGTTGAGAATTTAGGAGTAGATGGTGAAGGCAATCCATCAACGAGAAGGAAAAGTCCAAAATGAAACCAAACCTGTGATGGAAGACCCCTGTCATTGGAATGCAGGATAATAGTATGGTGTTCATCTGTAATACATAACATACTTTGTTTTTGGATGTCCTCACTAACTATACAGAGCAAACAACATGAAGCGATTTTTGGCCTGGGGAAACTGCTGATTAGATTGTCCGTAGGAGTAGCAACTATCAATGCTTTTTTATAATAATTTCACCCCAACCAAGGCAATAAGGCCACTGAAACACAAGGGGTTATTGAATGTGAAAGAATATGGGGTAAAGCAAAACATTATTTAGGATAAAGAACAGAAATTAAGAAGACAAGAAAATGATTGACATTGCATTTAAGTTTTTGAAGATCAAAATTCACTGGGAAGCAAGAAATCAGAAGAGATTTCCACAATGTGAAGTGCAAGAGAAGAAACTGTTAGCATAGAAATTACAGTTACATCTCGCCATTTTAACTGTAAAATGACAAAACCTTGCCACCATCTAGTACTGTGCATAAAATTTTGGTACCATAGAGGAAAATTTATCAGAATAATTGGTGATGAAACAAGCTACCTCCTAAAAGTAAGGCTGGAGAAACAAAGAAAAACCATAGTGATGTATGAGACAATGAAATCAGACATGGTTGATCATGTATACAGAGAAAAGGGTAGTCATCAGCCTCTGTGGAATGAAGTGAAAATAGTGGACAAGGAAAAACTCTGTAGAGTTAGATATCCAAAAGAATCAGCACATATGCTAGGCTATGAAAACCTCCTTAGTAGACCTAGCATAAAAATAAATAAAATATGAGAACTGCAAATAAAGAAAGACAAATGGCAGCAAGTCTTCAGCTGCAGCAGCAACAGTCAAAAACATGGACAGACAGCAGTATTTGCAAGCTAATCAGCAGGCAGGTGAAGTTTAAAGCTCCAAGTTTACTGCATCAAGTTGTCCTACAGGACAATGACCAAGTGGATAAGTGCATTGGTTATTGACATGCTGGTTGTGAGTTCAATCCCTGGTAAACCAGATTAATAATTGAACAGTACTAAATAAAAATGAGAACAGTCTACCCCCATAGACTAAATAAAAGTTTCAGTTCAGAATTCCCTGTAGTTTACCTAGATTGATATACACCTGATCAATGCTGCAGATGAGGACAATAATCTGAATATAAATAGTGTAAATAATCACATCTAATTTATAATGCACTATTATGTGTACTTAGTAAAGGAGAATAAGTTGTTCAAGGATTAGGGAATTCCTGTTGGAATATATCATATTTCTGATAATCAATTGATGGTCACATAACCCATCAGCCATCACAAAAAGGATGGAAGGATGTAATGTATTTTCATTCAACTGTGAATTAATGAATTATTAATAGGTAAGATAGATTACTTGTAAAAGAGGAGTTTCTCCTTCATAATTGTTCTCCTGATAATGAATAGATGCACATGAAACTGCTAGGAATTGGAAGTCTCAGTTACTTCCTCTCTTTCCTTCACTGACAAATAGTTAGTTTAATTTCCCTAGGGAAAATAAAAGCAACCAATCCAGATCATATGCATGGTTCATCATATATAGAGAGAAACGGGTAGAAAAAGAAATTTTCTTCTGGTGAAAAGATGTAATCAGTTTCTTTTTGCTTCGAATAAAGTTCCCTAATTCATTTCTTTCGCCAGTGTAGTGTAAGTCAAAACAATCTAACACTCATGTCTTCTGTTCACTACCACAGTCACCCTGCTCTGTCTCTGCATTAAGTACTTTTTATCAATTGAGTGACAGGTCAAATTTGCATAGATGCAAAAAAAAGTCTTGCAAACGTATCCGTCTCTGAGAACTATCATTTCTTAAATATATGACATGTGAAGCTGCCATTTTCTTTTTGTGATACTTTACACACAAGACATGTCTGAATCTATTTTCTGCCAGAAGGTAAGCCATTTTCTCTTGTGTTACAAATGTCTACTTTGATTTTCAGTAAGAGGCAGTCTAATTTTGGTATATATACAGTAGTTGTTGCAAAACCTTTCCAACCACATACAATATCATAACTATCTTATCATATTATAACAATGATATATCATAACAATCTTATCATATTATAACAATGATATATCATAACAATCTTATCATATAACAATGATATAATAAAATATATAACAGCTTCCATGCATATTGTTATCAGTGATTGTAATTATCTTTGATATTATTTCTTATTTTATCTTCTTTTTCATCAGAAATTCTGTCTATAACTGTTGTAGCATACCTATGGACGATAATGGGTATGTCCCCATTCCCATAAATACATTAGTGAATACCGTATGTGTTAGTCTGTGATCTGCAGTTAGGGATTCATTGCAGAATTCACTTGACTCACTTCTAGCAACTGACTACTACTTCTACATGCTGCTGGCAAATCTTATGTATTGTTCTTGTCCTAAGTATTATCAAGCATTACCAACCTTTGTGTGATTATTCTATTCAGTAACCTTCCCTAGGTTACAACAATAACAGAGAAAAAAATAATGTCTTTCCTTTTTAGACTGAGGATTGTTATTTATCTTAATGAACTGCATGAAACTATCTGTTCCAGAGAATTTCAGTTATTTAATCTACAGCAATCTGCTTGCCATTATGAGTGCAGAAACCTACCAGAATTAATATATCAAATACAGAAAAGAATTACATTCTAAATTTCATTTTAAGTCTTTGGTACCTCGACTTTTTTGAAGCTCAGCACTAGATTGGCAGGTAGGTACCACATTTTATAATTGAAATTGCTAGATGTAATTGTAAGTTTTATGCTAACAGTTATTTCTCTTGTATATCTCGCTTGTGGAGTTCCCTATCAGCTTCTTGCTTTTCCATCAACTTTAATCTTCAAATATTTAAATGCAATATCAATCATTACCTTAATTCCTGTTCTTTTATTGTTCTCTCTCCTTAATAATGATTTTCCCCATATTCCTTCATCCTCAGTAACCACTTGTTTTTTTTTTTTTTGTTCTTTCTTTCTTTTAATCATTTATCCCAAGAGAGACAGTAATACTACTAAGAGGTAAGGGGTTACTGGGACATTAATAAGAAGACTTTAGAAGTAACCAGAAACCCAATCCTAAACAAAGAATAAACCTCTTTATTTTTATTTGGTCTAGTTAGCTCAAACATTCATGAGTCTATCAAGCCAACTATCACAGTCCTGAATCAAGGTCAGAAGGTCATTAGGGTGTCATTCTGTGTCATAACTAGTTGGTCAGTGTTGGTGATTGCTGGGCGACTAACCTGTCTTCAGCCATAGCTAGGTGTCCAGAGCAGTAGATCACTTAGAAGTTCTTGATTTGGTCGCCAGCAATTTCCTGCAAAGCACATTCTGTGTTTCCATAAGAGTATAGAAATATCAAAGATTGGTTCATATAGCTGTGATTTAGCTGTTGTTTCTATCAACATCATTCTTGTTTGAATCTTGCTACTGACAAGTGGTCCAGTACAATCTGTCACAGTCAGGGAGGGTGGATGGGTGTTCATAGCTGGAGTGAAGGCAGTCCATTTTTGAGAAGGAAAACTCTAATGAAACCAGGAATAAACCATTTAAATCAACTGCCATTGAAATGCAGGATGGCAGCTAGGTGTAGTTGACATTACATGATAAACCTCTACTCCTGTTCAATAGATGGGGAAGGAGTGTCTTAATGGCTTTATCACCTTGCTTGGGGTGAAAGGATTAAAAAAATACCCCCCAAAACATTAAATTAATGAAATTAACATAAAGCTTTCAAATAAGTGGCTATATCTAGATTTTATTATTCACTCTGTTTCTACTGAGTCCAAGTCTTGACTGCCTAGCTCAAGCATTGAACACAAAATTATTATGTCACAAAATTCAAAAACCAGTGTTTTAATCCAGTAGGCTATTGTCATATGGGACAATCCTGAGTAAAGAACTTAAAGTCTTAAATTTAATCTGCTTGCTGATGGACTGAATTTGACACAGTTTCTCTTATCTACTTCTGTTTTTTTTTTATATAGACTTTTACTTCAAAACATTTTTCATATGTACTTAAATAATACAGTGTAACCCGGATATAAGAGAGTTGTCGGGACCGGAGGCGAAGTCTCTTATATCCGGGTTTTTGTCTATTTTATATACATTAACACAGGCTCTAATTTAGGACCAGAGAAAATCTCTCTTATATCCGAGTTTCTCTTATATCCGGGTTACACTGTATAATGATAATATGAAATGGTTAAAGTATCAGTTTACTTAATGTCAAGTGTGCTCCTGATTGTGAGCACCACCTATCTCTATCTATAAAAGGCAGGATGTGTGTGTGTGTGTGTAACGAATGCATGGCCCCAATTTTTGACAGATTTACACCAAAATTTACAAAATAAGTTATACAAGCAGAAATATAATTGCATGCATAATTAAAATAGCCATTAGAGCTTAGGAAAGGAATGGTGATGCAGTGAAGAAAATTTTGAAGTTATATACAGTTGGAAACACTATGGTTAAACTACCTAAAAATAAATTTTGCTAGTGGGATACTCTTTTTAGGTCCATTAATTATGTATACTCTGTGGTAAGTTATGATTAAATTACATGGTGTTAGGTCAAGGCTTGTGACTAGTGAGCCATGAATAAAAGATGAGGTAAATGCACACCTACTGATTTCTTTACTTACAGGATTAAGATAATATTTCAAGTAATATTTTGATTTCTTTTAGCCTGATTTCCAAATCTATAACATATCTCTATGAAAGGCAGTGTGTGTGTGTAACGAATACATGGTCGCAATTTTTGATGGATTTGCACCAAAATTTATATGCACATGCTCCAAGTTAGCGGGAAGGCCAAGACTGACTTTGCATCTCCCAACTCCCATCGATGGTGGAAATAATCGATTTTTTCATGCTTCTACAGCAGTTTTCATGTAGTTTGCGGCCATTTTCTACTGGCCAGAGTGAGAGCCTATAGCTGGCTGCCACAAATAGGCAGGAAGATTCTATTGGCCAACATCTGACTGACATGAATGTTAACTAGCATGCAAAAAAAATCGATAGCTGCATTCATCACAAGTGGGAAAAATTTAAATCTGCACGGCACTTTACTCCAATTGACTCATTCGCTTGCTTAAACTCAACGTTGATTCTGATTCCGCAGAACTGGGTTAGGTGTGAAAAAGTATTTGTTGTTGACATTCTTTTTTCATTTGGTTTTTCCAGGTGCAAGTCCTTTTTTAAAGCTGATCGTTTTGTGTTCATTTTGTTTAGTTCTTTTTTCGTAACAGATTTAATGTTTAGTATAGAGTTTAGAAAAAATTTGCAGTGTGAGATAGGCAAGAAGTAAGACATGTAGCAACATCAGCATGGCAAAGGGCACTCCTTTAAAGGCAAGGAAGGGTAAAAATATTTTAAGTCAAGTGATAGCGATTGCTGGATGAGTCATACGATTTTTGAATCAAGCATGGGCAATGCCGGCCATGCTGCTAGTATCAAATAAAAATGCAGTAAAGAAACAAGCACAGAGAATTGTTTTAAAATTAAAAAGGAATAAGAATTTATAAAGTCATCTGCACACTATCAGTTCCTCAATTCATATATTAGAAGAGATTTCAAAACTAAATATCATAAAGACAATTTCCAAAATTTGGAGATTGTATTCATTTCTTCCTTAACTTAATGAACTCTATTTGAAGTCCTGAGATAAAAAGTTGTACTAAATCAGTGCTTCCCAAATGGTTCAGCAGAAGTGAATAGCAAGTGAGATGGAATGATTGAAAGACAAAGATTTAGAAACAGTTTTTAAAAATTCATATACCAAAAATAAGTATGATTTCAAAATTTAAAATATTATGGATTACTTGTAACTGCACTGCATGACTCCCAATATAAATTGTTATTGACCAATTTTATCATTATCATTTATTACGTTTCGGCCTTTCAGTATCTGTCTATATTTCTGAGATGAGGTATTATGTACACTATTTACATTATTCGGACTATTGTTCTCGTCTTTGTCGCCATATTTATCCAATCCTTCAGTATCTGTCTATATTTCTGAGATGTGGTATTATGTACACTATTTACATTATTCGGACTATTGTCCTCATCTTTGTTGCCATATTCATCCGATTCTTCAGTATCTGTCTATATTTCTGTGATGAGGTATTATGTACACTATTTACATTATTCGGACTATTGTCCTCATCTTTGTCGCCATATTCATCCGATCCTTCAGTATCTGTCTATATTTCTGAGATGAGGTATTATGTACACTATTTACATTATTCAGACTTTTGTCCTCATCTTTGTTGCCATATTTATCCGATCCTTCAGTATCTGTCTATATTTCTGAGATGAGGTATTATGAACACTATTTACATTATTCGGACTATTGTCCTCATCTTTGTCGCCATATTCATCCGATTCTTCAGTATCTGTCTATATTTCTGTGATGAGGTATTATGTACACTATTTACATTATTCGGACTATTGTCCTCATCTTTGTCGCCATATTCATCTGATCCTTCAGTATCTGTCTATATTTCTGAGATGAGGTATTATGTACACTATTTACATTATTCGAACTATTGTCCTCATCTTTGTTGCCATATTTATTACAATGTTTCGGCCTTCTTCAGGTGTTTGGAATGTCAAACTGAACCCTTTATTTAACTCACTGGGGTAGACTGTTCTAGTTCTAGTTGTCAGTTGTGTGGATAAAGGTGTTAGATCCAGTGACAGTATCCAAAGAGTGTGAGTTCAATACCCGGTTAAGGCAGTGGAGAACTTTCAGAGGGGAATTAACAGGAGATAACTGATAATTGACATCCATTAAACATGGCATGTGGAACTAGAACAGTTTACCCCATTGAGCAAAATAAAGGGTTCAGTTCGACATTCCAACAAGAAGAAGGCCGGAGCATACATTGTAATAAATATGGCGACAAAGATGACGATTTTATCATTGTGATATTTTTGCATTATATCAAGTATTAAGGATATAGTAACTAGGATCCACAAATTGGAGGGAGAGTTATGAATGGTAATGTTTTGACTTCAAATTCATGGTTATCTCTCTTTAACCCTCTCTCTCTGTCTTTTATTTTTAAATGTATTTTTTATCACATAAAATTTGGTGAGGTGCAAGCAAATTTTAATTCTGAAAATGCAGCTCAGGGAAAAATAGTTTGGGAACCATTGCACAACAGTTATGATAAAAAGAATAAATGGTCTTTAGAAGAAACCCAAATTGCTGTATACTCCTTCTTTGATTATCATATGTGAATTTAACCCATATTCTTATCAAACACTATTAACATAACATT
Organism: Acanthosepion lycidas; assembly: GCA_963932145.1. Lineage (NCBI taxonomy): Eukaryota > Metazoa > Mollusca > Cephalopoda > Sepiida > Sepiidae > Acanthosepion > Acanthosepion lycidas. Next base: position 34,395,074 of record OZ010615.1, on the reverse strand, counting down.
AGAAATATTTTAGCACCTGGTCATACATGAATGGAAAATAATTTTCTTTCATTCTTTTTTTTCTAGAGAGGGAAATTTAAACAAAATTAAATAAAACTTGCACCAATGTCTTTAAGAAGAACTGCTTATTTTTATTTTATTTAAATTTTATTTTTTTTATTTGTCACTGTTTGAGAACTCTGTTTATCAATATTTATAAGGAGGTATATTTTTTTAGTTTACCCAGAGAAAAATAATTTTGGAACCACTGTACTAAATATATATTTCTCAAGCCATCTTATAAACAGGTCATTGTTTTTCTATTAGTGTATGTATATTTGGCTAGTAAAGGTTTATAGTTATCAGCTGAGTCTGAAAGAAGAGATGTTACAATAATCTCTTGTATTAAACTCCACTTGTCTGACTCCTGCTTGACTTAAATTAGAAACTTGTTTATCTAAAACTATTTTTGTGAGTATAATGCCCTTCTGTCAACCTGTATAGAGGAACAAGGGCCAGGTGATAGTTCCTTTAGATTACATCTCTTTACTCTCATGATTGTATATGCTCAACCACTTATGATCGGGGTTTATGGCCATATCATGTCAAAACATTGGTTCCTGTACAATCACCGAAGTTAAGCAAAAATTAGTAAAACTTGTATCACGAAAACCATTATTATCTCAGAAAAAAAAAATAGGGATAAAATAATTTTGGCACTAAATAACTGATATAGGTTGATATGCCATGAAACAAAAAAAAAAACAAATAACTAACCACTTGTCATCCATTATTAGTCACCCACTACACAGAAGTTTCTTTCTTTATTTTTTTTACAATAATGTTTGCTCTCTACAAAACCCAAGGGCCACTAAAAGTAGTGTTCAGAGTAAGAGGTATGGGGATATGTGGGGAAGAAAACAGCTAACCCTGGACTTGAACAGGTTAAAATTGTAGTGATCGGGGGAAGCATCCTCATGGGAGTCAGTTTCACAAAGCAATTTTCTTTACTAATATTTCTCAAATGTGCCGACATAATACACACTAATTATAGTACCAGATAAAGAAAATGTTATTGGAAGTTTTGGGTGGCATGATGGTTATCAACATAGAAAATGGAAATGGTGAGCTGAATTCAAATACTCACTGGAACAGTTTGTGTTCACTTGGTCAGTCAGTTAAGTGTCATATGTGATACACACTTGGGTGATCATGTCTCTTTCACAGAAGATTTTCTTGCAGTAGATTGCCATCTTTTCTGTGATAAACTGATTGCCAACCAAAGCTATAGGACCTAGTCTGTCCTGCTGTTAAACCCACAACTGGGAGGAGTAGAGATGGTTTCATACCTTTCCCAAGAATGTTTACATGTAAGTGATTGCAATAAACCTGACTGGAATTTGAACATGGCACTCTGATTTCTTATTTTGCACCATTATCTATTAACTCTTTTTCCTCATGAAAATTGCCGAGTCAATGAATGTTTCCTTGTAGAGAAATGGTTAATATTATCAGTACCATACTTGGATCTTGGTTAGCAACCAGTCTAAGAGAAAAAATCTGAATTCAAACCAGAGGTGCCAATCTGTCATGAAGTTGGATGTAAACTTTAACTTTTTTAAGTCTCTACCTGAATTTCTGGGATGAGGAGTTATCATTATTTACACTATTTACAAGCAAACTATTGTCTTCATCTTTGTTGCTATTATCACAATGATTTGGCCATTGTGCTCTCTTTCATTGATTATTCAGCCTGAATTTCTAGAACCAGGAGTTATTATTTAAAAACTATTGTCCTCATCTCTGTTGTTATTATCACATGACCACCTGTTTTATTTTCTGGGACCAGGAGTTATCATTATTTACACTATTTCCAAGCTCAAGTAAAAACAGAAAAATTGAGACTCTTTCTATAACATCTAATAATACATGCAAAGAAAAAAATATTTAAATAGTTTATGATCAAAACAAAGCATTCTCTAAAGAAATGGAAATTTCAAATTTTAGGCAAAGAAGAAAACTACTATTTTTTTTTTTTTTAATCAGTATCACTTCCAAGCAAGGCAATAAAGCTGCTAAGACACAAGGAGTTACAGGGTGTTGAAAAATTAGGAACAGAAACATTAATGAGCAGGAAGAGAAAAGAGTAATCAAAAGGGCAGTAAATAGTGATTGACATTGCATTTAAATTTTTGTAGATTAAAGTTGTCTGGAAAGCATGAAGCTAGAAGTGAGTTCCATAAGCAAGAAGTGTGAGAAAAGAAACTGTTAGCATCGAACTTATGGCTATATTTAGCTAGCTCAAGTCTAAATTGATGAGATCTAGTCAGTCAGTCAGTTATGTGCCATGCGTGATACATGCTTAGGCAATCATGTATCTTTCAATACACGACTGACAAGGCAGATTTTTCCTGCAGTAGGTTGCCATTTCTTTCTGCAGTAGACCAGTTGCCATCCAAGGCTATAGAACTCGGCCTGTCCTGCTATTTACCCATAGCTGGGAGGAGAAGAGGATTCATACCTTTCCCAAGGGTATTAGCACATAAGTGAATGTAATGGATTCAACTGGAATTTGAACTCGGCCTACCGGTTCCTCAATCCGAGCCACTATTCATTACTCCACCATGCCAGTCTAGTACTGAGTCCAAATTTATTCAGTCTAGATACCATAGCGAAGAGCTCATCTGAAAAATTACTATGAAATATTTATAAAAAAGTCACAGAGAAGCAACCTTACAGTGGTAGAGAAGTAACTAAAGCCGAGATCTGTCTATATTTCTGAGATGAAGCATTGTAACTATTTACATTGTACAGACTGTTGCCATATTCACAACATTTTGGCTGTTGTGCACTCTGACCTTCTTTAGGTGATATGCTGGAATTTTGAACTGAACCCTTTATCTAGTCCACAGGGGTAGATTGTTCCATTTTCTCCAAAACTCCATTGTTGCTCACATGTTTGGTCCATGGTCTTTTCAGTATCCTTTTAGTGAATCCAGCTCTTCTCCCTCCAGATATGGATTAATTAGTAAGATGTTTATCACTAAACCATTATTTTCTTTCCCCCCTCCACAAATCTTATCTAAAAATACTTTATGGCTTTAAATAAACTGCAAAGAGTTGATAAGCAATAAAAAATGAATCAATCAATCAATCAACATCCTTTTTGGGTTGGGTAATCCAAAATGTGACTTGACCCAAAGAGTTGTAAGTTCAATACCAGGCTACAGCTGAGGGAACAAAAAAACTTAGAGATTTGAGTTACTAAATGAAATTAACTGATATGGAGATATCCAAAAAAAAGGGAGGGCATAGCACATGGAATTAGAACAATCTATCGATGTGAGTTAAAGAGTTCAGTTGAAATTCCAATGTATATCACTTGAAAAAGTTGGAGCATACAACAGCCAAAACATTGTGAATATGGCAATAAAGATGAGGACAACAGTCTGAATGATGTAAATAGTCTAAAAAGAAAACTATTATTGAAAAGAAAAAAGTGTTTAAATCCTCTTAAGTTGCCAGCTTTTTGATCTACCCTTATTAAAGTGAGATAATGGTAATATTAGCTGTTTCCCTACAAGGCAACATTTGGCATTCATTGACTGAGTTGTCTATTGCTTTTGGTTGACATTTATAAAATAGGTTTTACAAGTCAGGTAACTGTTATGACTATTTCTAGTATTGAGGTTTTCTTTCCTTACCAGAAGTAGTGTAGAAAGTCAACATCTTAATTATGTTATTATTTTCTCTTTGTATTAATGTGCTATCCATTTTAGTTGTTGTGGCTGTTGTTAGTCAGTCCTCAAATGATATGGTTTCTGTTATTTGGTATAGTTCTTTGCTATTCTGTAGTGCCAGTCCATCAGGCTCAAAAGAGGATGGTCTCTGCTTAGATCTATTTTTTTTTTCCTAATTGTCACTGTCTAAACTTTTAATTTAAAAAAAAAATAATGAAAATTTATTGTACTAAGCTATGCATCCTAGTAAAACCAACTATACTTTGTACTCCCTTATCTATTTGCACTTCTCCCCAAAATCTGGTTTTGAACAGTCAATGTATGGCTATTTTAGAGGGTATGATGGATAGACAGATGGACTAACAGAAGCCACAGAATTTTATATATAGATATCATTTCATGAAAAAGTTGTCTTAAAGAAGATAAAAAAAAAAATCAAAATTCTTAAATGGAAATAATAAAGAATTTCCCAACTCACATTTGACTTGCAAGTAGGCTGCAGTTGATGCAACCCCTTGTGAGTTTTCAGCTCGACATCGGTAAAATCCAGCATCTTTGGGGATTACTCTCTCAATATGCATGGAAATAATACCATTCTCATCATATTTGAAGTTATACCGTTGTCGATTGGTAATATCAACACCATCTTTAAACCACCTAATACTCGGCCGCGGATTGCCGATGACTTGACATTCAAAACGTTTGGATCCGCCAAGAATTGCTTCCGCCTTTCCAGGCATGCTGACAGGGGCAGCTTGGAGGGGCTGAAAAAGAAAAACAGAAATAATAAAATAAGTTAATCTTTAAAAATTAAAGAAATAGAAACAAGGTGTATTAATTATTAAGTAATAAGTAATGGAGGAGTTGAAGGATTTGCAGCAAATTAATTATTTGTCAATTTTTGAGATGACGAATAATTATTGTTACACACTGATTTACTTGAATTGGTCAACAAAGAAAAGAGTATTGAACTGTGATGTAATATAATTCCTCCTATATGGCAGTGAATACTGGGCAATCTCCTCACAGATGAAGAAGAGTCTTGAAGCAACAGAAACAAAGAAAAGAGTACTGAACTGTGACATAATATAAGTCTTCCTATATGGCAGTGAATGCTGGACAATCTCCACAGAGATAAAAATGAGACTTGAAGTGACAAAAATATGGTTCTACAGAAGGGTGCTGATTGATTCATTCATTTTCTATGTCTTATCAACCCTTTGCAGGTTATTTAAAGCCAAAAGGTATTTTCTAGATTATAAGAATTTTTTATTTTTGGAGATATGGTTTAGTGATACAGGTCTTACTAATTAATCTAAAGCTGGAAGAAAAGCTGGATTCATACCTTTCCTAAGGGTATTTGCACATAAGTGAATATAATGAACCCAATGGGAATTGGAACTCAGCTTTCCAATTAAGAATTCTGAGCTATTATCCATTACACCACCTGAACATCCAAGCTTACAGCACCTGGTATTCTCAAGCGGTAACCCATTTAGTTACTGATTAAGCTTGATGTTGCTTAACTCATGTGTCAACATGATGCAGCCATAAGCCTAGAAGGATGCTGAGAAGACTTTGGACAAAACATTTCCGCAACAATGAAGTTTTGGATAAAATGGAAACAAAAAGGACATATAGGAAGAGATAGTTGAAGTTTCTAGGGTGAGGAAAGAGGGCTTGGAAAATTTGATACTCACATGACAGATTAAGGACAGGAGGGACAGAGGGTAAACAATTCATAACCTACCTAGCAAGCTTGAGTAAATGGATGGCAGAAAAAGGTTTAGGAGCAACAACAAAAAGACAAAGTTTATCAAAATCTGCAAAGAACAGGAAATTGTGAAGAGCCATGATCACCAATGTCCTGAATGGACACACAGCCCATAATAGAAGAAAAATTGTCCTCATCTAGGTTGTTATAGTTACAGGGTTTCAGCCATTGTACACTATTTATTATACACTGATTTCTTGGACAAGTATCCTTATTTTGGTTGTTTTAGTCACAGCATTTTAGTTATTGTACACTTCGACCTTCATGATCAGAAGAATTATCATTATTATGCACCTATTTATTCAGATTAGTATCATTATCTTGTTTGTTTTAGTCACAGTGTTTCAGTCATTGTACCATCCTGTCTTCCTGAAATAAAGAATGATCATGATTATGCACTGATTTATTCTGACTAATATCCTCATCTTGGTTGTTATAATCATAACTTTTCATTGTTTCATAATCCAGCTTTATGAGATGAGCAATTATCATTAGTATATACTGATTTACTTTGATTAGTATCCTTATTTTGGCTGTTTTAGTCACATTTCAGAGATTGTACTCAGCAACCTTCATGATATGAGGAATTATCATTATTATATACTGATCTAATCAGATAGTATCCTTATCTTGGTTATTTTAGTCATAACATTTCATGTAATTGTGTCCTCCAATCTTCATGATATAAGGAATTATCATTATTATATACTGATCTAATCAGAATAATATCCTTATCTTGATTATTTTAGTCATAACATTCTGGCTGTTACTTGCCAATCTGGTCAATGTACAAGGAACAAAACAAGGACAAATTATTAAATTAACATGGACTGTAGAATAAGAACAATTTGTACCCATAGATTGAATAAAGGGTTTAATTTGAAATTCCTAGCAGGTTACTAAATATGACAGACACTTTAAAAAGTTTGGAAGTTATAACAGCTAAAATATTGGGACTATAACAAGATGAAGATATTTCTTCTGTGTGCTGTGTCCCTTCAGGACATAGGCGATCATGGCTCACCACAACTTTCTAGCCTGTATGGCTCTTAGCAGTTTTTCTCCCTTTGCTAAGGCTTTTTTCTCCCTTTGCTTTCCACCATCCATTCAGGTAAATGGCTCACTGCCTACCATCAATATGCCCCATGAGGATTAAGTTTTCCAAGCCATCCTTCCTCATTATGTGTCCAAGGAATTTCAGCTCCTTTTTTCCTAATTCTGAGTATAAGTGTTCTTTATGTTGGCATTTTCTTTAAGACTTCCTTGTTGTTTATTCACTCCATCTATGGAATTCTCAGTATCCTTCTGTAGAACCACATTTCTGATGCTTCTTAGGATATTTATCCAGCATTCACTGCCTTATAAAAGGATGGATACCACATAGCAAGCCAGTACTCTTTGTTGTAATGAAATTTTTCTATTTCTCAGCACTTTGCTTAAGTTTTGAAATGCCCCTTTTGCTAGTTCAATTCTTGTTCAGATCTTCTGCACCTGCTTGATGTTTATATCTCCAATTCATAACTCATATATATTTCACTTGTTGATGATCATACTTTTTGTCTTCTTACGGTTGATATTTAGTGCTGTAAGTTACCCAGATTTACATGCACCTGGTGAAAACCAGAGGGTACAACAGCTAAAACAGTGTGAAAAAAACAAAATTGAGGACAAGAATTCACATATAAATAGTTTAAATAAAAGAGAACAATTATAATAATGAAATATAAGAGGAGGCATGATGGAGTAAGCTTGGATTGAGGAATCAGAGAGCCGAGTTCAAATTCCAGTTGAATCCATTACATTCACTTACATGTTAATAACCTTGGGAAAGGTACGAATCTTTTTCTTCTCCCCCCACCACCAGCTATGGGTAAATAGCAGGACAGACTGGGTTCTATAGCCTTGGATGGCAACTTGTCTACCGCAGAAAGAAATAGCAACCAACCTACTGCAGAAAAAAATCTGCCTCATCAGTCATGTATCAAAAGATGTATTATTGCCTAAATGTGTATCACGCATGGCACATAACTGACTGACTGAAATATAATGATAATGAAATTCTACAGAACCATTGTAAGCATCGCCAACATAGCTCACATCACATATGGTACAGTAAGAGACAACATCAGACAAGAATCAGGAACCATTGCAAGATCTTATAACCAGTATCAAAAATAGGAAGTTGAAATGGAATGGCCATAAGAGCCAACAATATTTCCACTGCCATCCTATAAGGTACAACCTGTGACAATGGAAGAGGTAGACAGAGGAAAAAGTGATATGGAAGACTGGAAGATCTTCATAATAGACACAGACATTGTTATAAATGTGGGCATAGTTGCACAAGAGAACAAAGTAGAAAGAAAAGAAAACAAGAATTGTTAAGATAAAATCTTTTGTATTACCGATATAGTATATTATTATTATATAAAGGCGGAATGTCTCTTTGCGGGTGAAAGAAGCAACCTTGAAGATGAAAAAAGTTGGTAGGGTCTGGAGTTAATGCTTGTGTTTGGTTGGTTGACTGAGGCCACTTATGATGACAGTGATAGGCTGCCTGCCTGTCTATGACTGACTTCAGTGTTGTGAGCAGTATCCTTAAAAGCAGTGGAGACAAAACTCAGCTTTTTTATCATGCTTTTACTTTAGTGGCTTCTTTACACCTAGCAGCAACAATGTTAATGTTGTTTGAATTTCTTAGATGAAGCATTGTCATTATTATTAATTTTTGACCAGTTTTTCTTTCATTTTATTTTTCTTGCTTCTTTACACCCTGTTGTTGTTGTTGTTGTAGTAGTAGTAGTAGTAGTAGTAGTAGTATGTATGTATGTATGTATGTATGTATGTATGTAAATTTCTTAGATGAAGCATTGTCATTATTATTAATTTTTGACTCTACTCTTGCTTCTTTACAACTAATAGCAGTAAGTTGTGTGGATTCCTTAGATAAAGAATTGTCATTATTATTAATTTTTGACTAGTTTTTCTTTCATCTTATTTCTCTTGCTGCTTTACACCTACTGGTAGTATTAAGTTGTGTGAATTTTTTAGATGAAGCATTAACATTATTATTAATTTTGACTAGACTTTCTTTCATCTTATCTCCTTTGCTTCTTTACACCTAGTAGGAGTCATGTTGAGTGAATTTCTTTGATGAAGCATTAACATTATTATTAATTTTGACTAGACTTTCTTTCATCTTATCTCCTTTGCTTCTTTACACCTAGTAGGAGTCATGTTGAGTGAATTTCTTTGATGAAGCATTGACATTATTATTAATTTTTTTATTTGTCTTTCTTTTATTTCTGTTGCTTTTGTACACCTAGTCATAGTAGTGTTGTCTGAATTGATAGACAGACATGATAGACGGGCTGTGATTGATAGACCGATGATGAAGTGATTAAAATTGACAATGATAGACATTTGATGAAACATATGTAATTGATAGACAGATGGATTATAAACAGGCTGTGATTGAGAGATAATGTACAGACTGTGATAGACAGATATAAGATGAAATGTATGTAATTAAGCTGTATTTTATAGACAAGGTAATGAATAAGCTATGATTGAATGATGATTATCAGTCAGTGATCGATAAATAAAAACAATAAAAAAAGATTGTAATTTATACACTGAGATTGATTGATAAATAGATATGAAGAGATTGAGATTGATAGATATGAACAGATTGAATTAGATATATAGATATAGACTGATAGATATACATATAGATAAATAGATATAGATGGATAGATATATATATATATAGACATAGATTGATAGATATAGATCTAAATAAATAGATATAAATGGATACATAGATATAGATTTAAATAAATGGATATAGATGGATATA
>OZ010615.1:34160722-34380722 GCA_963932145.1 Acanthosepion lycidas | reverse complement strand
GTAAACACTTGATGTAGGCCTCCATGTTGAGTCTGAGGCTCTCAGCAACAAATTCAGGAGTTCTTTTCTTATCAGAACAATCAGAGTTTTCCAAGCTGCTGTACCTTCGTAATCACCATTAGAGTCTTTCAAAATCCTCTGCAGTATCCTCAGATTGACACCCAAACACTCTGAAATGTTTGTACTGGAGCTTTCGGCACGAATGCCAAGCAGTACATCATGCCGTTTCCAAATTTCTGGCTGAGTGAATTGCGTCATGGTGCTCTATCTCACAGTCAGTGCCCAACTGATCCTACTATACTGTGCAGTTGGCAAAATCAAAAACAAACAACACCCATGCACAAAATTAAAAATATAAAATGGCGACAATTTACCCCTTGCATCCTGTAGACTTATATATACACACATGCATATGGATATATATATATATATATATATATATATATATATATAACACATACCTACATATACATACATACAACACACACACACACACATATATATATGCACACACACACACACATATATTAGCTTAAAAGCTAGCTCTTGCAGTACAATCCTGATTAGGCCTTCAGCTTTTTCAGTAGTTTGAGAGTCCCTAAGTCTTTTCATATTCTCAGCATTGGAATCTTTCCTGGCTGCTATATGATCTGAGTTTTCATTTGCATGATACTTTCTTTTCCTTGCTGCAGCCTTGGCTTTTTTGCTTGCAATCTGGTGCTCTGTTAGCAGAAATTTCCTGTTGCAAAGCATACTGCTGCTGCAAGTTGATAGGCAACAATAAACTACAGAATGCAAAATTGATTGCTGCATTTATGTATTGCATTAATATTTAACCTTACCTTTTAAAAGTTCAACAATAATTCTGCTCCCACTTAATTTAAAGACAATTTGATGTACGTAGGTCCTTACTTTCCATGCAAACAATTATTTTTATTTCATGGGTGACTTTCACTGGATTTCACAATTAATTTCAATTATTCCCAAATTCATTTCCAAGTTATAAAAATTGTTATCGTACAAAAAATTTGTCACAAAAAATCATGTAAAAAACTCACTGAAGACAATCACAGTAATGAAAACTTGGGGATCCAAATTTTCAGGATTGTAAGTCTGGATCTGACCTAGAATGTTTTTAATTTACTCACAGAGTTGACATGATTCCAAAATGGTATAATATGTTGGGCTATGGCCTCTAGGAGTAAAGTTGAAAAAGTTTGACATACTGACCTACACTTGTGTGTATATATATATATATATATATATATATATATATATATATAGTAAAGGTAACAACTCTGTTGATATACAATCCAATTGGATCCTAGTAATATGAAATATTAAAACTGATCCACAAAAAGAGCTCAATGTATTTATCATTACAGAGCAAATAATTAATAAACTATAAAATCCCATATCACCTCCTGAAGAATAGCCTATTTTGGCAGATGAGATGAAGATATTAGTCTGTCTTATCAACCTCAGTGTGGATGAGTTTGTGTCAGAAATCTGACATGAACTCAGTCCACACTGGGGTTGATAAGACAGACAGCTAATGTCTTCATTTGCTGAAATAGGCTATTCCTCATATGAGGTTATTTGGGATTTTATTGTTTCTTAATTAATATACATATGTATACATATATATATATATATATATATATATATATATATATATATATATATATATATATATATATATATATACTGATAATATTTCTGATTGTACATTCTTAAAAATTCTTTCTTCTGAGATAATATTGATTTCTGATGATTTAAAATTTTATTTTCAAATAAAATAAAATATACAAATTAGTAGCCAATATTTTGAGCACACTTCCTCAGTGCATATCTCTCAAGTGGTGAAGATACTTTCTAAACTTAGCATAATCTGGTACAAGGCCATAATAACAGGTGCTACTTTAAAAATCAAACAACACAAGACATGGTTGACGAGATTAATCTGGTTACTACTTCATGATGAGAAATACAACTTCCCAGGTAATGTATAGTAATAGAAAATTATATTCTTGATTTTAAAAAATGAAATATTCTCCAAGGAAAAAAAATAATTGCTATAATTTGTAATTCAGTAATTAAATTCAATTTTTAAAAGATATTTTTGTATTTTGACTGCATTAACGAAAAATAAAAAAAATATTAAAAATTTCAACTTATCCTAAAGTGAAAATGAAATTCATTTTATTTTTTTTTAATAATTTCATCCCAAGCAAGACAATAAAGCTACTAAGATGCAAGAGGTTATTGAGCATGAAAGAATATGAATATGAGAAAAACAAAACATAATTAAGGAGAGAGTAAAAGAAATTGAATTAAAAAGACAGTTAATGATTGAAATTGCATCTAAATTCTTAAAGAAATTTTATGAAAGTTTGCAACTTTTCAACTAGTACTTCCCCCATCCTCATCAACTGATGTGATAGACAAGTTTTTTAATAACAAAAATGATATGTCCCAGAAAGGGATATATTTGAACAAAGTAGCTAAGTGGTCTTGGCTACTATAAACAAGTAGAAAACGGTAGCAGTAATCGACTGGTACGCGTCGTAGTCGCAGGTAAGAAGTGTAGATCAATGGTGTAGTCCAATGGGCGTCGTTATAGACGTAGCTCCCAGACTAAGGCTCTTGACTCTCCTACACGTCCGTCAGTATTTATGACGGACACCAGCCAATCATATTCCAGGGACGGGGGGAACACAAGTGTACGCATATTCCATTATATCAAAAAATATTTGTTTCACCTTGGGATATTTATGCAAACTAAATATTTATCTCTAAAATTTCTCATTAATTCTATAAAGAATTATCAATTTTCTGTAATGCTTTTTCTACTTTTTAAATTTATTATGTATGTGCAGAAGTCCTCAGCATCCTCTTTTGTAAAAAGTAGTGAGGGAATACATAGTAAAAAGTAGACATTCATTAAAAATGTAAAAAAAGCTGCTGGAAACTTTTGCACACACACCTAATATTTACTTGGCATATATAACAAAGTAAAATATTGTAGAATTTTAAAAATATCTCAATCTGTCTGCATTCAAAAGTAATTGTGAAAATTTTGCTGTACACGGTACATCAAAATAATCATTATTTACACTATTTCCATTCAGACTATTGTCCTCATCATTGTTGTTGTTATCACATTTCAGCCATTGTGCTCTCTTTCATTGATTTTTCTATTTGAATTTCTGGGTTGAGGAGTTATTATTATTTACACTATTTATATTCAGACTAATGTCCTTATTTTTTTTGTTGTTATCACATTTCAGCCATTGTGCTCTCTTTCATTGATTTTTCTATTTGAATTTCTGGGTTGAGGAGTTATTATTATTTACACTATTTATATTCAGACTAATGTCCTTATCTTTTTTGTTGTTATCACATTTTAGTCATTGTGCTCTCCAGCCTTCATCAGGTGTATATAAAAATTATCATTTTGATAAAAAATGAGTCTTATTAATTTCACATTAAAATATTTGAACAAATATAGTGCTTATAAAAAAAATATGGATATTGGTGCATGGTCAAATGGTTAGAACATTTGCTTTCTGGTCATGAGACCTTGGTACAAATCTCAGTATAGTTGATTTGTCAGGGAGGTGACTTCTTGATAATATCTGCCTTTCCAAGGCAATCTCAGCATGTGGTACCATTGAAAAGTGCTTGGAACACATACAACTGGTTGGCCCAAACCATGTGAGTAAAATTGGGTATATGGAACCATTTGGAAACTGTTGATGGTTGTGCTAGCATGAAGTTACAAGTCATCGTGAGCAAGGGTTTGAGCATGTTGACCTTGTTCAAAAGATTGATTACACCAGATTATGTGCTTTCTCACAGAAACTGTAACTAAAGTCCACTCAGCTTAGTTTTTTTTGTTTTTTTTAAGCATTTCACCCCAAGCAAGGCGAGAAGCCACTAGGATGCAAGGGGTTATTTAGAGCAAGATCAGATAGGAGTGATAGAAGAAATGATGAGGGTAGTGGATAGATTAAGGCAACTGGAGATGTCAATTGACATTACACTTGAATAGCTGGAGATTATAGCTCACAGGCAAACCATAGTTGGACCCAGTGAGTTGAGCAGGCATCTGTAATAGAGATTTGCTAGTCACCCTGGCAGATGGGGGTGCTCAGAAATGAGTAGATACATTATATGAGAATTTAATTTTTCTTTTTAGAAAGCTGAATGATTCAAAATGTTATTACTTATGCTATAGATTTAATGTTAGATTCAAATAATACTTATTTTAGTATAAATCAGTCAATGGTTTCAAAGCAAAACTTAGTTAAATTCAAAGAAATCAATAAGTAATACTAATAAATAAATTAGATTCTATAGGTCTGGATATGTTTAAAGCTAAAAAGGTGTGATCAAAGTATTTTCCAGTTCCTCAGTAGACAAGGGGGTGCTGAAAAAATCTCTGCTAATTTCCCAAAATTTGACCAAATGACTACATATCTTATTTTTTTAATTCCTTCTTGGTCAAGCCCCGAATTTTTCAGCACCCCTTGTATACATATAAGATAGTGATATTTATTAAACTGAGCTTAGTATGACATAAGGGAAAATGTAGAAGTATAGTGGTATGGACATTGTTCTTGGTTAACCTTCCAAATTAGGGAAAACCTGCCTACCAAGAAAATCAGCATTCAAAATCTTAGTTTTTACCCAGGTTCAAACACAAACCTCTGGTTTTATTTTTTTTTCTTAAAGATGTCATTTTAAAACATAATTCATCATGGGTTTCTACAGCTTCCTTTTCTATTAATATCTGTAAATTGTGCATTTTCATGAATATTCCTAGGAAAGATAGAGAAGTAGTTTCCCTATTGTTTTCTCCATGGTTTTGAATTCAAAGAAGTCCTCCTAGATGAGTTGTCAACAGCCTACCCTGTTATTTAACAAATAACTTAGAAATGGGTTCATGCCTTTTCTAAAGGCATTAGTATTAAGTGAATGCACATGGCTTTGGGTTCCCTTTTTTGCAGTGCTGTTGGAACTGAATAACAACTTTAACGATATAACTGGCTTGTCAAGTAAAACATACACAAAAAGTTATGATAAAAATAAGAAACTTTTAATGATTGTTGTAAGGTTGTATATCATAGTGGCAGGGATACAGTAACCAAAAGCCTGAATTCTTCATCACTAAATTATGAAACATTATCTGATACTAAATATTTGGCACTTTATTTTAAGTAAGAATTATGTACAGTATTTGAAACACAATGCAACTCTTTCTATCAATGACAAAGAAAACGACTTAAAAGAGAGATTATAGAAATATAAGAGAGAACATACATAAATTACAAGTGAGACTATAAATTTCTAAAGAAACCATATTGAGAGTGACTATGAAGAAATTGAGAGACTATAAAGTAATTTTAAGAGACGATAACAAAATAACAAAAGTGACTACATAAAAGATAAGAAGATTATAAGAGAATTTCAAGGAAGACTATAAAGAAATTAATAAATTACACTACCTCGGGTTACATTGTTTCGAGTTAAGTCGTTCTCAATTATACGTCGATTGTCAAAAAAATATATGAAAAAATAAAAACCAAGTTTAAATCATTTTATTTTTATTCGACTTTACATCTGTCCACCTCAAATATTGACTTTATCCCTAGAAAAGAATTAAAAGCACATAAAATCATGTTACCGTAAAAGTATATAAAATCTTATTTAAAATACATACATTACAGTAGTAAATGCTAATATAATCATCATAAATCCTAGAGAACGAAATATGAAAACATCTGTAACTCTGTGTTGTCATCTTATTTATTTAGTGGTCTGTATTTGTTATTTAACCTTACAAAATCATTTTATTTTATAATATCTTAGAACAAACTATATTCACAAATAAAGAGTCTGCGATGTACTGTAAAGATTTCCAAATTGTAAACATCTAACAAGTATGCACATACATGCATTCGTAAATTTAGATTACTTTTTTGTTTTTTCTGTACTATAAAAGTAAAAACTAAAATTTATTTGTTTGTAAGCTTAAAATAGATTCTTATTGACCATATATTATTAAAAATGCACTTATAAATAAAATACAGAACTGGGAATGGTTATTTGTGGTTTAGCCTATTGACAAGTAAATCTGGAGACAAGTAAATTCAACTTAAGTTGTTTTTCGACTTGTCGCCTCTCCTGGAACAAGTTGCCGATGTAAGATGAGGTGTACCTGTACTAGAGAGACTATGTGAAAGTGAGACTATAAGAGAATTACAAGAGAGATTTTAAAAATATTACAAAAAAGAGAACATACTAGAAAATTATAAGTGAGACTATAAAGAAATTAGGAGAGAGATAAGAAAAGAATAAAAAGATCTCTACACATTCCTGTTTGTTCATCTCTCGTCTTGTATACCCATCAGCTGTTCATTAACTACCGCGCACAAATTTAGTTTCATAAACAAAATAAATAACCTATTTTCACTTGACTGAAGTAAAAATTGAAATAAGTTAAGTATTATAAAAATCTAAGTATGGCTTTTCAAAGAAAAAAAAAAGTGAGGACATGTTTGCAGTTAAAAAAAATGCCCAAAAATACAGAATCAAGTTCAGCATTTGAGTAATTATTAATAATTAATAAATTAATCAAAGGCAATCAAATGAACAATGAAACATCAATAAATAGTAACAAAACAATGCAAAAAATATTTAAATGAAGTAGTAATTAATAAATTGTATTAGATTGGTGCAAAAAAATGACGTAATAATGTCGTTTTTTGACGTATTTTTTAACGTCAAAAAACGATATTATTATGTCATTATTTTTGCACCAACCTAATATTATATCTAGATTATATATATATATATATATATATATATATATATATATATATATGTATATATATATAAAACATAGAATAGAAATACAAGATTACCTCATTCAAATAGCTATTTGTGGGTTGAAATAGCTATTCGAATGAGATCCTGGATTTCTATCCTATGTAATATATGCTCTGTTATAATAAATGTATTGAGCTCTTTTTTTATATATATTTTATATTATTAGGATTCACTTGTATTATGTACCAATGGATTATTACCTATATATATATATATATATATATATATATATATATATAAGACAAAAGGAAAATATATCTTAGCTCATGCATTTTGCCCTCTGATGGACTAAATCAAAGCAAATGTAAGGATTTTATTTTATTTTATTTTTATAAAGTCCATCAGAGAACTAAACACATCTGCTAAGTTTTCCTTTTGCCTTTATTCATATTGTCTTTTTCCAAATATATTTTTAGTTATCTGAAATTTTGCATATATACACTACAGCCCAAAGGTTTGAAACTACCTCTAGAATTAGCATGGGATGAACTTGACAGAAGAGTGAAAAAAAAAATGAAAAAGAGCTCTTAGAGTCATTGAAAAAAGAATGGAATCAATTATCAAACTTATACTTTCAGAAACTTTTGCAACAAATGCTAAATATCTGTGCTGCAGTAATCAAGGTTAAAGGAGGATGTTTTGACGAGAGCAAAATTTAATCATAAAATGCTTTATTTCTTTTTGGCATAATAAAATTTCTAATTAAAACAAAATCATGATCACTTTTTTTAACCATGTATAATAATTTTTTCTTATTTAAAATACAGAACAATTGCTTTTGGGGCTAATTTAAAAGAAATTACCAGGTGTCGCCTCAAACTTTTGAACTGTAGTGTATATATATATATATATATATATATATATATATATAGGTTTTGGTGCTTGTTGTATTTTAAATCAAGTCACTGAAACCAGACAGTGTTTTTATTTATTTATTTTTTTGCTATGGCTTTTGTTAATTTGTGGAAGCAGAATACTGTTTATCCCTGATACTATGTGTACCCCATAATATCAGGGATAAACAGTACATTCCACAAATTAGCAAAAGCCATAGCAAAAAAAATAAAAACAATTTCTACTTTCAGCAAGCTGATTTAAAACCCAACAGATATCAACAGCTTGAATATATATATATATATATATATATATATATATATATATATATATATAATAAGAGATTATAATAAAAACATTTTGAAACTGCTAGACTAAAGCTTTCATGTTTCAATACTACCTACTAATTGGTAGTATTGAAACATGAGAGCTTTAGTCTAGCAGTTTCCAAATGTTTTTTATTATAATCTCTTTTAATAATAATATATTGCTCTACTTTGTATTGAGCACTTTTTTAAAAGTAAATGTTATGAACAATGGATTTTTACTCCATCTGTTTTTTCTCTCATTTGGATATATATATATATATATATATATATATAAAGTTTGCATTGCTAATAATTAAAAAGAAATATTTTTACTTCATCTTCAAGTAAAAACAAAAACTTGCATAAGAAAATAGATTGCTTTAAAAATAATACGTAAATTAGTCATTTTAATATATATAAGTATATCATTAAATTTTGCATATATAAATTAAATTGTACAAAATACTTTCTTATGATCAAGACAAAATGTATTAAGCAGATACAGTATATTGAAAAACTAATTTCTCCAAAGACATATCTAGAAGTGTCAAACATTAGGTAAATATGAAAGAGAGAATAATTTTTTTTCTTTAGTATAATAAGTATAGAAACAGCTCATTTTAAAACTGGAAAAGAAAGATATTTGCATTGTTTCAATTTTTTTTTAAAATTAAAATAATTTGAAAAGATGTGAATTATGCAATTTAGATAAATAAAATTTTGAAGAGAAAATTGAAAAAATTGAAAAACAGGTCTATTCAAACAAAAAAAAACAATTTTTAAATTTAACAGTGGGTTTAAGAATTAAAAAAATAATAGTAATTTTTTTTAAAAAAAAGTTCTATTTAATATGTCAATTTTAGAGAGAAAAATTAAAAATATGAAAAATTCTATTTGAGCAAAAAAAAAAAACAATTTCCAAATGAGTTCACAATGGGCTTAAGAATTAAAAATAAGTAAAAAAAATTAAAAAGAGAGTGAATTATTCACTTTGAGAGATCAAATTTTATCAAAGAAATGCATTAAATTAAAAGAATTTCTACTAAAAGAAAAATAAACAAGTTTCAAATAACTTCACAGGACTTATAACTTAAAAAATAGTAGTAAAAAAATAAAAAAATAGTGAATTATTCTCTTTGATAAATCAAATTTTATAGAAAAAATGCTTTAAATTAAAAGAATTTGTGTTAAAACAAAAAATAAACAAGTTTCAAACTACTTCACAGAGGACTTAAAACTTAAAAAATAAGCATAAAATTTTTTTAAAAATAAATAAAAACACCATCACCCCAAAAAACTAGCAAAAGAAGTTGTGTGCCATAGATGTGCTAACCTACCTCAAGTGGAGGAACTCAGACTGCCATGAAGAGAGTCTGTGATGAGAAAAGCCTCTCACACTACTACTAAAAAAAAATGTCCTTCCCACCTACACCTTTTTGGATGAACCCATTCCAGCAAATAGGTATCATCTGATACTTAAGTGACCCGTGGTATTTTCATAGAGCTGCAGCACCTGGATATGATAGCATGAGATTGCTCACAGCACACCCTCCTGCTGAAGGTCAGAGTTCAGTTTCTGAAGATGCTCCTCCTCCTCCGACCAGAAATAGCAAAAGTCAGAACTATATTCAGGCATCGAAAATAGAATCCTCCTCAATCGTAGCAAAACCAGTGTTAGTCAACAGCAGATGTTGCATATCATCCAGGCTTTTAAGATGAACAACTCTTTCTGTTTATCTCCTGTTTATGAAGAAATGAAGAAGAACAAAGAGCAATGTGTAGATCTTTTCATTCTTTCTTTCTTATCTCTTTCATAATTTCTTTGTAGGCTCTTTCATGATTTTTATATGATATCTCTCCTAATATCTTTATAGTCTCACTTATAATTTTCTAGTATGTTCTCTTTTATAATATTTTAAAAATCTCTACTGTAATTCATTTATAATCTCACTTTTATATAGTCACTTGTGCAATTTCTTTATAGTCTTTCTTGAAATTCTCTTATAATCACACTTGTAATTTTTATGCAGTCTTTCTAGTAATTTTGTTAACATCTTTCTTAAAATTACTTTAGTCTTTCAATTAATTTCTTCATAGTCACTCTCAATGTTTATATGGTCTCTCTAGAAATTTAATTATAGTCTCACTTGTAATTTATGTATGTTCTCTCCTATGATATTCTATAATCTCTTTTAATTCTCTTAGTCTCAGTTGCAATTTTTATATAGTCTTTATTCTAATTTTTTTATAGTCTCTCTTGTAATTTCTGCATTGTTTTTCTTTTCTTGCAATTTCTGTTGAAATATTCTTCATAATCTCATTTGTAATTCTTGTACTTTCTTAAATTTTCTTGCAATTTCTTTATAGTCTCTCTCTTTTAATCTTCTTTATAGTCTCTCTCTTGTAATCTTCTTTATAGTCTCTCTCTTGTAATCTTCTTTATAATCTCTCTCTTGTAATCTTTATAGTCTCTCTCCTGTAATCTTCTTTATAGTCTCTCTCCTGTAATCTTCTTTATAGTCTCTTTCTTGTAATCTTCTTTAGTCTCTCTCTTGTAATTTCTTTATAGTCTCTCTCTTGTAATCTACTTTATAGTCTCTCTCTTGTAATCTTCTTTATAGTCTCTCTCTTGTAATCTTCTTTATAGTCTCTCTCTTGTAATTTTCTTTATAGTCTCTTTTTTTGTAATCCTCTTTAGTCCCTCTTGTAATTTTCTGTATAGTCTCTCTCTTGTAATCTTCTTTATAGTCTCTCTCTTGTAATCTTCTTTATAGTCTCTCTCTTGTAATTTCTTTATAGTCTCTCTTATATAATATCTTTGTTATCTCTTAACATTTCTGTAAAGACACTCCTGCCATTTATTTAGTCCCTTTCAATATTTTATTTGAAGTCTTTCTTTTAATTTCTTTATTCATAATTGTGATTTTCATATAATCTCTCCTTTGATTTCCTTAGTCTTTCTTCTATGAAAATAAACTGATTGCCAAAACATGGAGTTAAACAAGAGTATTATTTGTTATATGACAGTGTTTTTAACATTCGGAAGATAGTTTTGCCATTGTGCATTTTAGGTTCTGACAATTTTTAACCTGAGAACTTAGTTGTATGCTATATTTATAGGATAAAGTACTCAATATCAGAGATAGAGCATTGAAGTCAACACTCAGAGGCAACAGACTGTTTCATGCTAAATGCAATCACCAGGCCATATATATATATATATATATATATATATATATATATATAGGATTCATACTTTTTTCAACAATATTTGAATATCATGGAAGTGAATGTAATGAATTCAACTGGAACTCAAACTGAGCTCTCTGATTCCTCAATTCAAATTGCTATCCATTACTCCACCATGCATCCAACTATGGGTAAATAGGAGAACAGGTCCTTGGTTGGCAACCAGTCTAAGAAAACAAAAACTCTAAATTCAAAACCTGAGGAACATTGTTTAGGGATTGATTTGTGCATGAAAATCAGTCATAATTTCCGTAAGTGAGTGGGGGGAATATATATATATATATATATATATATATATATATATATACATATATATATATATATACATATATATATGTATATATATATATATATATATATTATATTATATATATATATACACACACACACATACATACATTGTGTGTATAAGGTATATTTGTGTAGTAATTTTTAATTTATGCAGATTTGGTTGAATACCAATAAAAGTTCTTTAAGTTATTTTTTATTTAATTTTTTATGATTCAAATCATTTTTACTGATTCGCAGGAAGAATTTAAATATTAATTAAACCAATGTATTTTGAGCACTGTTGGCTTCCATTATCCAAAAATCTTATAAGTTGTGTGAATTTCTTAGATGAAGCATTATCATTATTGTTCATTTTTAACTAGTTTTTCTTTCATCTTTTTTCTCTTGCTTCTTTGCACGTAGTAGTAGTAGTGTTAAGTATTGTGAATTTCTTAGATGAAGCATTATCATTATTATTCATTTTTTGCCTTATCTTTCATCTTATTTCTCTTGCTTCTTTGCACCTACTACTACTACTAGTAGTAGTAGTAGTAGTAATCATCTATAATTGTCTGAATTTCTAAGATGAAATATAATCACTTCCTGATTTGTTTTTCTTTCTTCTGGAATAACTACAATTTATTTTCTAATTATATTTTTCATTTGTACCATCAAATTATTTGATGGATGTGGCATTTTTGTCAAAAAGAATAAATTGAATTAATTTCAAAGTTATCTCTTAGCTATATTTGTTGATAGCATTCAATGTTTAGATACAATTTGTTTTCAAATCATGGCGACCATTTTGGTCCCTTATCTTGACTTTCTGTTTCCAGGTTAATATCTTCATTGGTCTGATTCCAAGTTGGAACTCCTACAAAAAATATTCCTCAGCTCCTGGAATTTTAAGTGGAAAATATAATGATACACACAGAATATATATAACCATTTATTTCCATCTATTATTTAGGCATGAAGGAGGGGAAGGTTTAGAGATCCATAATTGCCTATATCCTGACAGGACACAGAACATAGAAAAAGAACATTTGGACATGATATAATGAAATGTTCAAAAATCAAACTGAAGGGGGCAGTGTTTTGTGATCCTCACTATCTCATAAACATTTGTTTTCTTTTCTACCTACATTTATATATGTTAGAAATTAAACTAAACACAACTATGTTACAATAAAATATGTTCTTTTATATGAATACTACCTTATGAAAATTGAGATGTAGTAGAATAGGGGTATATAATAGATTAGGGAGGGGATCATAGAATTATGGGGGTGCATGAGACCCTTGCACCAGCCCTGGTCACGTGGCTGAATGGTTAAAAGATTATTTTTCCAACCATGAGACCTGGGCTCAAATATCACCATAGTTGATTTATCAAGGAGGTGACCTTGATAATAACGGCCTGGGTGATGATCCCAACATGCAACACAAATGGGAAGTTCCTGCAAACTATACTACAGGTTGATCCAAGCCTTGTGAATGTAACTGGGTAGAAGGAACTGTTTGGAAGCCATCAGTGTCATGCTAGCATCAAGTTGTAACTGAGGGTTTGAGCATACAGGCCTTGGTTAATTTATGGTCATGTCAGATTATGTTTTCTCCTCCCAGAAACTGTAACTAAACGCATCTCAGCATAGTTACAGTATATTTATAAATGATCTGCCAGCTATTATATTTTTCCAAGAAACAGAGAAAGGATTATTATGTTGATGAAAGAGATTATTCTGTGTTTGATGTTAGATAGCATTAGGAGTGTTAAGCTTAACTACATTCAGAAAGTTCATTTTTCACTATATTCCAACATTTGTTAAATCAGTATGTATTTTAAAAATCTCATGATTGCTATATTTTTGTTTTTCATTCTAATCTTATTTTTTATTTTAACAAAGGTAAAATGGCTGAAATGCAAAATAACGGTGCAATTTATGGAGAAAGTTCTGTAAAAGATTGTGTCAGAAGTGGTTTGCAAAGTTTTATGCAGGAGATTTCTTATGAATAATACTTAACTGTCTTATAAAAGTTAAGATTGATAGAAATAGCAAAACATTACTTGAGCATAATCAATGTTGTATGATACAGCTCATAAGAGGGCAGATATTTTTAATAGATTTTTGTTTCTTGATTCTAATATGGAAGAAGATAAGGAAAATTTCGGGTACTTCATGCAGGATAAAGTCAATATACTCAAAATATCAAAATCAAGCACTGAAACTCATTTGTACTAGTTAGTTGTTAGTACCTTTGATGTGTGGCTTCCACATAATTTTATAAAAACAAAATCAAGACATAAGAATAATTGATGTTATATGCCGCAGAAGATAGCCAACATATTCAAAATATTCAAATAATGCAAAAAAAAAAAATCACTTATATGAACTTGGTTAAGTTAGTCATTTTATTGTGTTGCTACTACTTCTTTTTATGTGCCGTGTTTTTTCAGGACATAGATAATCATGTCTCTCCACTTCCACCTATAACTTGTAGCTTTCAATAAGTTTTATCATTCTGCCACCTCCTCCAGACCATGTTCTGTCATCCACTTGCCAGGTATGTCATGCATTGCTTGTGTGGCTACTACATAAGTTTATAAAAAAAAAATCAAGGCATGAGAGTAATTGAGGTTGTATACTGCAGAAGATAGCCAACATGCTCAAAACATTCAAATCATGTAAGGAAAATCATTTCTATTAACTTGTTTATGTTAATCACTTTGATGTGTGGCTTCCACATCTATATCTATAATTCTCAAAATGTGTGTGTGTCATCAGATGTTGTTTATGCATTTTCACAGTTTTCATCCGATTTCAATGAAATTTTTTTTTGTTTGATAGATAATTCTTCTGTGCCAGCATTGAGTCCAAATTGGCAGGAAAAAATTACAACCTTGAAGGTGAAAAATTGAAAAAACTGATTCTTTATACTTTGTGCAAAAATCAAAGGCAAAAATTTAATGTCTGTAAAACACATTTAAAGAGTTAAAATCTAATGCAAAAGATTATTAGAATTATAAAAAAAAATTATATTATAAATAAAAATTATCATATATTATTATTATGACAGTCCATGGAAGAGGTTCCTTCCTTGCAAGATTAAGAATGCAAAAAAGGCCCTTTTGAAGACCCCCACCCACATTCAAATTGTTAACCCTCCATTTGGGGATGTGCCACAGTTGCACCCAATTGTTGTTACTAAAATTGATTTTCAGGTGGGCTGACTTTAAACTTAAACTGCTCCAATTGAATAGTAAAAATTCCCAGTCAAAGACTGGTTATACTGCTAGTTTATAAAAATAAAATCAAAGCATGAAAATAATCAATGTTATATGCTGCAGAAGATAGGCAACATGCTCAAAGCTTTCAAATCATGTAATGAAAATCATTAGTATCTACTTGGTTATGTTAGTTACTTTTATGTATGGCTTCTGCATAAATTATTTTTGTATGCAATTAGCAACATAAATGTAATGAAAATTGGGACTGGCAATGAAAATTAAGTAAAATTTTATTAGTAAAGCTCCTGTGTTATTTTCTATAGAGACAGCATTGATTCTTAATATGTGCAATTGAATTAATCTCATGCCATTTAGATACGGCAAAAGGGTTCGAAAACACAATGAGACATAATGTTAATTAACAGTCATTTAAAAATCTGTAGTAATATTTGTATTTCATTATATTTATTGATATAACCTACACCAAAAATATGTCAAATTAATGACAGAATACGTTAGATATTTGTTGTATGAGTAAGTGTCATTGCTGATACTGTGGTTTGAAACTAGATCACCAATGAGTAACATGGGCAATTCCATTATTAAGTAGAGCACATGATCCTAAAGGAAGTGAATAAATATGAAGTAGTGTAAGGATCACTTTTCTCTCTTCTTGTCTATCCATTATTGCTATACATTCACTCTCTCTACTCTACTACTATACGGATTACGATTCTCTTCTGATCATTATACTATTTGGCGATTACTACTTGGACAAGTATTATTGGAAGGTGTTACTACTAGTACCAGTGTCTATGATGTCTCAAATATAACAAGCATTTTTGGAAGTGGTAACAAGCTTTCTCTTGACATAACAAAAGTGACAAGCGAAGCCGTCCAGCATCACAAAATTGGTGACGACGATTCACAAGGAATCACAAAACTATTACACTTTAATACATTGTGTATAAGCCCTAAAATGGAATGCTGATGACCCTGAGAGAGTATTCAATTGACATTAATTAAGACCGACAGAGGTAAATGGTGGCAAACATAGATAAACATCCCCACAATAAGACAGAGTGTCAAAAGAAATTTTTTCCATGACACCTCTTTTTTTAACTACCTACACACTGATTACTGCATAGTTGTTTTTATGACATGTCAATCTTTGTTTTGGCACCCTTGAGGATCTAACTCACTACTCTCTAATAATGGTCAACCAGACTTGTCTAGCTAAACATTATCTCATGCCAAGGTGCCTATTTAGTTAGATTGCCTGATTTTATGACTTGTGAACATTTGTTAGGTTATTTAATGTTGAATTCTTTGTCTGAGGCACCTGGGGAGAACCAGAATCACTAATCTATAGTAATGGTCAACCAGACTAACTTCACTAACTATTACCTGACATGTCAACCCTTGCTGGGTTACTGAAAGTTGAATTTTGTATAAGGCAAAATGAAGATCAAACTTACTAAGTAGTAATGGTCAGCCAAATTAGCCTTACTAACCATTGTACATTCTGATTGTCAATCCTTATTAGGTTATTTAATGTTGAATTTTGTATGGGGCACCCAATGAGGATTGAACTCCTTACTTAGTGGTAATGGTCAACAAAACTATCTACTTTAACCATTGCATCAAACCAATTGTTGATTAATTTTACAAGTCAACTCTTGTTGGGTTACTAATATCAATTTTTGTATGGGGCACCCAGTGAGGATTGAACTCATTACTCAACAGTAATTACCCCACACTGAGGAACTTAGTATGATAAAGATAACAATGATAAGGAAAGTGGTCTGGTTTAAAACCATGTATAATTATTGCCTTGCTTTAGCTATTTGAATTTTCACATCTTTTCAGTAGAATTTATTTCTCTTCTGAGGTATGTAAAATAATTAACAGGTTTTATTGATTCACCTGAGACAGTTTCTATTGAGTTTTACGGGTTGCAGTTTATAAAGCCTGGGCCACCTTGAATCAAATGGATGTAATCTAGAAATCTGGTCTACAAGACAACCTCAAACTGAGCTTCTTTAGCACAACTGTAGAGTCAGTTTTAATGTATGGTGCCACTGCTTGGATATTAATTAAAACCCTTGAGTCTAAGTTTGATGGAACCTACACTTGGATGCTGAGAGCTATGCTTAACATCTCTTGGGGAAAACATCCAACTAAATCACAGCTCTATGGGCCCATCTCTGATATTTCTACAATCTTATACAAATGCAGAAAGTGCTTTGCAGGACATTGTTGGCAAACAAACAAGAACTAGTGAGTGATTTATTGCTCAGGATACCTAACCATAGCACAAGAAACCACCTAGATTGACCAACTACATAATGACACAGGATACCATTCTAATGATCTTTCGAACTTGATGTAGGACTGAGAAGGTTGGTGTGATAAACTCATAAATATCTAAGCTATCTCAACCAAATAAATAAATGGTTATGGGGGTTACAGTAATGGTGAGATTAACCGTTTCCATACAGGAAACATTGGTCATTCATTGAATGAACAGTTAGTGTTACTATCCGTTGAAATTTATAAAATCTTAAGAAAAAGGAGTTGATATGTTCACCTATTGTCCTGTTCACACTCCTTCCTGTTCTTCTGAGCAGGAGTAGAGGTTTATCTCTTGTTTCCTGTCTAGAATTGGGTTACCAGTTCCTTCTAAATTCTTCTCATTCCCTTTAACTCCTAATAATGCCTTGCATCTTAGTAGCATTATTACCTTTCTTGAGGTGGATTAATTAAAAAAAAATTCCAGTTTTCCAGAAAATTAGACTTCTCAAGACCGTTCACTGTTATTGCTCTTTCTAGTATTGATGGGAGTTTCCTTGAAAGCCTTTTATTTTTGGTTTGGTTGTTCTTGAAAGTCTGATGAAACATTTTGAAGGTTTGGTAGTAGATTTGAGAAACTTAAGGGAAAATTGGTAATGGTGAGATTAACCGTTTCCATACAGGAAACATTGGTCATTTATTGAATGAACAGTTTGTGTTACTGTCAGTAGAAATTTATAAAATCTTTTATTTCAAAAAGTTTTTTTTGGGATAAAAGGAGTTTCTCAAGTCCACTCACTCTTTCTAGTATTGATGGGAGTTTTTTTCCTACACTTCCATTTTAGTTGTTGCTGCAACTGGTAGTTTTCAAGTGATGTGGTTTTTGTTATTTGGTAAAGTTCTTTGCTAATCTGTAACACCAACCCAATGAAGATCTGATTAAAGACTATCTTCCTTAACATAAAGGATAAAAGAGGCATTAACTTAAAGCCATTTTTAATCATTGATCTCTGAAAAAAGGTATATAACTAACAGTATTTACATTGATTGGACGATTGTCTTCATCTTTGTCACCATATTTATTACAATGTTTTAGCCATTGTATGCTCTGGCCTTCTTCAGGTGGTTAGAATGTCAAACTGAACCCTTTATTTCACTCACTGGGTTAGACTGTTCTCATTCCACGTGCCATGTTTAATGGATGTCTAACAAACGCCTTTATCCACTAGTGGATAAAGGTGTTGGTTAGATCCAGTGACAGGATCCAAAGAGTGTGAGTTCAATACCTGGTTAAGGCAGTGGAGAACTTTCAGAGGGGAATTAACAGGAGATAACTGATAACTGACATTCATTAAACATGGCATGTGGAACTAGAACAGTCTACCCCAGTGAGTGAAATAAAGGGTTCAGTTCGACATTCCAACCACCTGAAGAAGGCTAGAGCATACAACAGCTGAAATGTTGTAATAAATATGGCGACAAAGATGAGGACAATAGTCAGAATAATGTAAATCGTGTACATAATACCTCATCTCAGAAATATAGACAGATAACTGACAGCTTAGTGTTGTGGAGTGATTTCACAGTGGAGGCTTGTATTTGTACTAAATCGGTCCTAAAATAGGTTCGACATACAAAATGTTAGGAACTTGATATAATAGGTATTACGCAGAGTAATCTTGTTGTGGTCGCTGATACTTTCGTATTCGACTAACTGTTGTCTGACATTGACTGATATCGACTGACCGTTGTTTCTATTAATACTCCTACTTATATTAGGTGGGAGAGTCTATTAACTATAGAATAGGTGTGTTTTCCCATAAAACCCACTCTTAAAACTTTACTCCGTAGGAGTAAAACAGTTTTCTTTATTTATTTTTTACAGGAAATATGAAGAAAAAACAAAAAAAAAAACTTCATTTTTTTAGCAACATCGTAGCGTATCTCCTACGTTTTGGATCCACTTTTAAATGATCAGTTGCCTTTCTTTTTCTCCTGGATTGGCGTACCTCAGGTAAAATTGTTGCAGGCGTTGTTAGATCAAACGTATCGAAAATCACCTCCATCGACATTTTTTTCGCGGGACCGCTGTCAACCACATCTGAAAAACGTTGTCTGATCTGGTTACTGCACATGAATTTTTCGCCTTTCACCAAGTAGATCATATTGCCAATCCACTTTTCTATTTTTTGGTACCTCCATAATGTTACCAGAAACAACCTTCCGCTTTGAGCTTTTTAAGTATGGAGTCACAGTTTCTGTAGGTTCTTCTTGTGGTTCTATTTGTTCAGCCTCTAGCTTCCCTTTTGTTGATATTGTGCTTCTTAACGTTTTCTGTGGTGACTTCAGTTGACTTAAATCATTTAATAATACTGCATGTCCTTGGCTGCGGGTAACTCGCTCCCCAGTTTTTCTTGGTGTCAGCTTCATCTATACTTTCTGGAGCTTGTTTTTCACATATACCGTCAGTGTTACCCATTCAACTTTTTTAAATACACCGGTTTTCATTAATCTGTCCAATTCTTTATTTATCTGTTCAATTGAAGCAAACAGCACATTCCTTTTCTTTTTGAATACCGTCTGAGCATTTTCTTTTAGCTGGAATTTTGCCTCCCTCTTGGAACACGTTCCCAAACCTGGAGAAAAAACAGTAGGAAATGTTCCCTTAAGTTTCCTTACTAATTTTTGGGCTTCTGAGTTTAAACTTTCAACCTTGTAACAGAAAGAATTTATCAGTAGATCCCATAATTGAAATTCTGTTATCCAATTCGTACCAAGTAAGTTCGTGGTATTTTCTATGACAAATAGTTTAGCTTTTCGCGTTTTTTTTTATTTAACGTGACGTTTGTAACAAATTCTCCAATAAATTGTATTTTTTCTCCTGTCACTGACCTCGCGATATTCTTTGTCTTCATTAAAGTTGGTTTCCCCAACTTCTTCCACGTATGCAAATTTATGATAGATAGATCTGAACCGGTGTCGAATTGCATTTTTATATTTTTATTACTTATTTCGACGGTAACAAATTTTCTGGTTATTCCATCTTTTACCTTGTTGGACTTTAATTTTCTTATTCTTTTGTCTTTATTTTTTGACCTGCAATGCGACCTTTTATGACCCATTCTTTTACAGTTGAAACACTTTTTATTCCTAAAATTGCAATATCTGTACCAGTGTAGTTCACCGCAAACAAAACATGGCTTTGGGAGTTTTTGTTCATTTTTCGCTGGTATTTCACTTTTTGCTTGATAATCCGCAATTTTAGAATTCTTTTTGGTAGACTGACTTTTTTTTTGTAGCATATTTTCCTTACATGCAAAACGCCAGACTGTTCTATCTTTTTTGAATCTTTCTTTATGTTAACATATCTTGTGCAGTCCTCTGCCAACCTCTGCACTGTAATACTTGGATTGCTTCTCTTTCCAATACCAGCCCCTGAACAAACACCAAGCACTTAAAATTGTCTGCGCTTAACTCTGTCAGCTTGAATTCTTAACAATGCTTATTCACATTGACATTATATAGTCTTGTTCATCATCTTTCATCAGATTCAAACATTTCCACCTCTGATGAAACAGTGATGTCTTTTTACTAAATAATTCACTTAATATATTTACCGCCTTGGTAAATGTCAACTCGCTAGTTTTTTTTCGGTAAAATGTAGTTTACCAATTTGTTATGCTCAGCAGTTCTTAACTTGCTTAAAAGAAGCCTAACCTTCTTTCCTTCAGACCACGAGTGGCAGTCCTCGCTATACACGTCCGTATATTTTTTCCTAATACTCCTCAAAAGTTATCTCTTCATCTGGACTGTACGTGAATATTTCAATTGAATTCCATATTGTATTCTCTAGGAAAGAATCATTTTGTAGATTTTTCTCTTTCCTCTTCTCAGTTATTTCCAGAATTTTGTTTTGAAACTCCCAAGCATCTGTTCCATTTTTTGTTGGAATTGCATTTGTCTATTGAAAGTTTCCTCCTGTAGCTGCATCTGGAATGTTTTTTGTTGCTCTAATATTGTCATCTGTTGTTCCGACTGTAACTTAAAGAATTCCTAGAATATATTTTTGCATTCCTCCATCTTCGCAAAAAGTTTACACAATGCCTAAATACTGTAGAGGGGGAGGGTCCTACGAATTTGCAATTCGAGAGCTAATTGAGCAAACTGTATAATCAAGAAAAAAATCTCTTTTCTCAGTTGAGAATACGACAGATTTTTCCGTCACAAAGTTGATGTCTTGGCTAGCGAAAAACTTTGCCAAGTTCTTTTTTTTTTAAGTGTGAATCCGAGATTTTGTCGCCAAAGTTATTGTGGTGAGCGAATTTTTTCTTCCTCCGTATGAGTGCGAATTTTGTCGCCAAAGGTGTTAATGGCGAGCAAATTTTTTTCTTCCACCGTATGAGTTCAAATCCCTCGTCGCCAAAAGTTGTTGTGGAGTGATTTCACAGTGGAGGCTTGTATTTGTACTAAATCGGTCCTAAAATAGGTTCGACGTACAAAACGTTAGTAACTTGATATAATAGATATTACACAGAGTGATTTTGTTGTGGTCATTGATACATTCGTATCCGACTAACTGTTGTCCAACATCAACTGACCGTCGTTTCTATTACAACTCCTACTTATATTAGGTGGGAGAGTCTATTAACTATAGAATAGGTGTGCTTCACCATAACACTTAGACATTTCTTAATGTGTTGGATAGCAGCAAAGACATTCAGGCAAAATACCAAAATAATTTTATCATCCTATTATAATTCTGTTTACCCCACTTCATTAGTTTGCAAGACCGTTATGTCTTGCCAGTACAACATAAACAATGAACTATTCCATTTTGATTGCATGGAAAGAATGGAAGTGACACTACTTGAATTCTGTGAGAAAGTGGATGAAAGAATGAAGGGGAGATAGAGGTGTTTAATGGTTGTTCTAGTGAAATGGAAAAGGTTGTCAATTTCAAATCTTTTCATTTGTACCCACTTCTTAAAATAATGACCAGCATTCATATTTATGACTGTTATTGCAATGTTTTGTTAAAGTTGCTAAGCTCAAATATTTAATGATGTGATAAGGGAATTTCTACAGATACTTTGTCATAGATCTTGCCATGCACTTACTCAATCATTATCTTAAGAATTAAGATTCATCAGAAAATTCAAATAGGAAAACTGAAATTTTCACAGGTAGTTATTATTAGAAATTGCAGTTATCTGAAGAAGGTTGAACATATCTGATGTAATTTGAATAATTTGCAGAATAATTCTCAACAAGGTTTTAGCTCCATTTCTAGAGATTCAGAAGAAGCTAGAATCATTGCCTAAATTTGGCGCCAAGCCATATTTTTTCATGGTTGTTTCTAAGTTAATTTACCATTTTATAGATCTGTGGCATCCACAATGCCAAAATTGGTCTTCTTGGCACTATACTTGCTTTTTATAATTTGCTCAGCTCTTTTGCATTTTGTTTTCCTTATGGTACTAATGCATCAATTACTAACAATTATTTTTAACTTATTTTGCAAGTACTAAACTGACCGTTGAGGATGGTTATTTTTTCTCATCTTACCAGGAAAATGCTATTTATACATTACATATATGCAGTAACATCATCCAAGTCCATTGTCTAATGATAGAAAAATGCATTTATTTTACACAGTATTTATTTTTCCTCTTACGTTAATTCATTAGCGAATATTAATCACTTGTTAAACATTATACGATGAAAATTTCAGATTAAAATTCAGCCAATAATTTCATGTGTGATTCCAAACTTATTGATCCACTTTCATATAGTGACAAAAATACATTAAAAGAATTATCTAGAAATTCTCTGTAAACGAATCTATGTCAATATATATATATATATATATATATATATATATATATGTATATTAATAAAAAGAAAGAACAGTAAGATATATAATCCGGTGTTCTTATAGATATTTTTATTTTTACAAAATAGTGCTCAATGTAAATTTACAGAGCATTAATATTATAAGTTAATAGACTTAAAATATGGTTTTTCGCTACACAGTTCCAACCATGTTTCAAAAATGGAAGCTAAAAGCCCTGAATTTAATTTTGTACTTAAATTAAAGACATTAGTTCCATTTCATCCTCAAGCAAATTATATATATATATATAAAGATTCAGTCAGTTATGTGCCATACGCTTAGGTGATCATGTATCTTTCAATACATGACTGACGAAGCAGATTGTTTTCCCGCAGTAGGTTGCCATTTCTTTATGCAGTAGACCAGTTGCCATCCAAGGCTATAGAATCCAGTCTGTCCGGCTACTTACTCATGGCTCGGGGGAGGAGAAGAGGATTCATACCTTTCCCAAGGGTATTATCACGTAAGTGAATGTAATGGATTCGAATGGAATTCAAACTCAGCTCTCCGATTCCTCAATCTGGGCTGCTATCCTTTACTCCACCCTATTTTACTTAACTTTAATATCAATTTTTTGTTGTTGATTTCCCCAACTTGGAAATTTCTTCAAGTTCTGTTTTTTAAATAATATTTCCAATTTTTTCAATTTATTCCACTTCTTTTTTTTTCCAATTCATTTTCTACATATGGGCATTCATGAATTTAATGTTCTTTTTCACGTGCAGATTTCCTGACTTTTTGCTTTTGTTTAAGTCTTCATTTTTTTCAATTGTAGATTATTCTTCCAGTTGTAAATTCTTCAAAATTATTTTTTATGGTTTGTATTGAAAATGTTAATTATATTTTATTTGATTTATTATGTTATCTTTTTATTAAAGTGAAAAAATAAATATATGTAAGTTTTGTTTAAAAACAACTAACAAGGTGCTGTGGCTTAGTTTTATATATCATTTTTTATGTGTTCTTATAATTTTTATTTTTCAAGATATAAATTTTATAAAAATTGCCTAAATGTTTTATATATCCAAGCACTTTCAAGTACACTTTTAGCCATTATCAAGGATGATTTTTATTTTATTTTTAACTATTAGGTTGGTGCAAAAATAATTTCGTTTTCTAACATATGTTACTATGTGAGAAAACGAAATTATTTTTGCACCAACCTAATACATATATGGATTGTTTTATGTATGTATCTAGAGGTATAGAAATGTTTCATATTTCAAATATGGTCAGCACATTGCATATATATATATATATATATATATATATATATATATATAGAAAGAGAGGTATATCAATATGTCTCTTGCTTAATGATGAAGAAAATAATTATTTTACACAAAAAATATTTATTTTTTTTTAACTTAATCTCTCTCTTTTTCAATGCCCTTAAGGTAACACTTGTCCATTAATTAAAGCATATGTAAATATAAAAGTAGGTACTGAAGTGGCAACAGTCTGTTTTATCCTTGAATGCAATCTTCAGGACATTTATACACACACAGACACACACACACATATATATATATATATATATATATATATATATATATATATTAAACATTTGTTGTTAAATATTACAGACAATAAAGTGTTGTATAATGGCTTTAATTTCAAGAGAAGATAAAGACAAAAACTGTCCAACATTTGGATATTTCTTTATTATATTGGTCATTGAACTAAGTCATCAACTCACATGAGCCATCATCAGTGTGGTTATATGGATATTACAACAGAGACATTCATTGTCAAAGATGATATACTGTTTTGTTTACATAGAAGTTTGCTATGCAATGATAAAAGTCATGGATATAATATATATATATATATATATATATATATATATATATATATATATATATATACACATACATACATATATACACACACACACATATATATATGTATATATGCACACACATATATATGTATATATGCATACATGCATACATTTTGCAAAATCTTTCTCTTTCAGCAATTTTCTTTCAGAAAAATAGCTTTCTCAAGTTCAGTAACTGTTATTGTTCTTTCAAGTATTGATGGGATTTCCTTCCTAATCAGGCTTATCGATCAAGACATCAGTTCTCTACTACTTGGACACACTATGCTACTTCCACGGAATTTTCCTCATTTCCTCCATTTTAAAAATGTAAGAAGAAAGTTCCACACAGATTTTTCCCAATAATTGCCACTTTAAACATACAGACTCGTGTGTGAATGCTTCCTTGGACACTATAATTTAACCTTTCAAGAGTTAATCAATATCTATTCTCTTATAAGGTGGATATACAGAAGGTGTTTATCTTTGGAGT
The DNA here is from genome assembly GCA_963932145.1 of Acanthosepion lycidas. NCBI lineage: Eukaryota > Metazoa > Mollusca > Cephalopoda > Sepiida > Sepiidae > Acanthosepion > Acanthosepion lycidas. Next base: position 34,355,438 of record OZ010615.1, on the reverse strand, counting down.
TGAGTCACATGTGTCACATGACAGTCCACTTTGTGATGTCACTCGATACAGTGATGAGATTTGACCAGAACAGCAGTCAAATTCAGTTTGTTTTACAGCAGTGAAACCAAAAATTTTTATTCTTTAGCCTGGGGCCCCCCATGGCCCGGGCAGAAGCTAAATCTACCTTCTCAGTAATTTACAAGCCCATGGTGCTATTTCCCTTTTGGAATATATTTTTTTCAGATATAGAAAGAAACTATGGCTCATAGCCCTCAATTTGAAAAAACCCAAGTTTCACTATTTCCCATTCATGGAATATGTCTTCACCTGAGACATAAGTGAATCCAGCCTGTTTGCATCTGGAGATCTAAACATTGCTTCTCCATACACAGGAGTATCTCCATATTATATGTAAGACCCTTTCATTTTGTTTCTCCTTACACTCTGCTTTACCATATAGATATATGTGATATATTATTCTCTGCATGGGGCATGTTTATATATGTATATATAGTTTTGTGTATGTATTAGTGATAAAAAAAGTCTCTCTGTGAACAAAGCATATTTGCAATTCCTTTTTCTTTCAGCTATTCTGTTATGTCTGTGAACTACTGCGTTATTATATCTATGATATAATAATGCTCATAATGGGGGAAATGTAAATGGAAGAATAAATCTTTCTTCCATAGCTCTCCCCATTATACTCCTTATCTTCACTTCTTACCACCTCCTCTTTCATTCATATCACACTGCTCATTCATCACAATCATTTTAACAGTAACCCTCTACTTTAAGTGTCTCTCCAGCCTTGTATTGGGTGAACTTTAGTATAAAATATGTAAAATCAAAATAAAAAGCTCTTCATTTTCACTTGTAAAATCTCTTAACATTCGCATTCATTACAGCCTTTATTATTCTTGTTAACACTGCTACACTTTCTTTGATCATTTCTGATATCATCTTTAAAGCTAATACTTCTGGTTCCACAGCCTGTTGGCTGGTTCTCAGCATCCACCCTCAGAATTCCATTTGTAAATACTTTCTGAATCTATTAGTAGGATTTACTTCTTCAGAGCAACTCAGTGTGTAAAAAAGTTTCCGTTTCATAACCTTCAGAGGTTGTTCATCATATATAAAATCAGTCAGCTGTTAGCCATATATAATATCAGCAAAAAATTTTAAATATATCAAATTGGATAAATAAATATTTTCTTGAATTCATGTCTTAATATAGTTTTTTCAAATATCATTTTTTAAATAAATCTACATGATAATGATTTATGATATTTTCTAATATTGTTAGCATATTCCTTGTGTATTTAAAATTTTGATTGGGAGATATTTCAAAATTACCTTATTCCCTGTGCAGTTTAGATTTCATTTGGAAGATATTTCAAAATTACCTTCTTCCTTGTGCAGTTTAAATTTAATTTGGGAGATATTTCATAATTACCATATTCCCTACGTAGTTTAGATTTTGATATGGAGATATTTAAAAATTACCTTATTCCCTGTGCAGTTTAGATTTCACTTGGGAGATATTTCTAAATTACTCTTATTTTCTTTGCAGTTTAGATTTCAATGGGTAGATATTTAAAAATTACCTTATTCTCTGTTCAGTTTAGATTTCATTTGTAAGATATTTCAAAATTACCTTATTTCCTCTGGAGTTTATATTTTGATTTGTAGACATTGAGCACCACTTCATTATGGTGTAATTGTTGGTAAGATGGCCTTGAAGTGGATTACTATATTGCCATTGTTTCAGTCCTCATTAAGTGCTGAATATTTGTAGTCTTGTACTAAAAATGAAATAAGCTTAGCTAATAATATTATAGAATTAACTTATTCCTTATGCGGTTTAGGCTTCGATTTGGAATTATATGATCACGTATTAAAAGAATTTTCATGTTTTACAGACCTTTACTCCAAAGCTTATTTCATGTATATATTCAAAGTTTGTCTATAACTTTGGTATATTATTATTATTATCATAATAAGATTTTTTTCATCATTTCACCCCAAGCAAGGTGATAATGCCATGAAGATACAAGAAGTTACTGAAAATGGATGAATATGAAACAACATTAGTGAGAAGAAAAGACAATAAGAGAATTCAGGAAGTTGGTAAATGGTGTTAAAATTTAATTTTTTAAAGAATGTAAGTGACAGGTAAGTAAAAAGTCAGAAAGAAGTTCCACAGGTGAGAAGTGCAAGAAAAGGAACTATTAGAATAGAACTTAGAATTACAATTAGCTACATAATTTCATATTTTACAGACCTTTACTCTAAAGCTCATTTCATATGCACGTCTAAGAACTATCTCTAACTCCACTATTATCATTATTATTTTTATTATTATTAAGGTTTATCAAAAGAATTTTTATATTTTACTGGCCTTTACTCTAATGCATATTTCATATGCACATCGAAAGACTATCTCTAATTTCATTATTACTATTATTATTATTAATGTTTATCAAAAGCAATTATATGTTTATGAGCCCTTACTTCAAATGTTATATAATTTTGTACACATTATTTCATGATTATTAAGATTTATGAAATATCATTTTTTAAATAAATCAATCTTTACTCTAAATCTTATTTCATATATATATATATATATATATATATATATATATATATATATATATATATATATATATATGATAAAAATATACTTTTCAGGTACGCTATTAGGTTGTTGCAAAAACAATGTCATTTTCTCACATAGTAACATATGTGAGAAAACGACATTATTTTTGCACCAACCTAATATATTTATGTGTTAAAGTGCTCAATATCAGGGATAGAGCATATGTAAATATAAAGTGGACATTGATGTCAATACTCAGTAGTGACAGCATATTTCATGCTTAAACACTATCTTCATGAAGACTGCATTTAAGCATGAGACAGACTGTCACCACTGGGTGTTAACCTCAATGTCCACTTTTACATATATATGAAATGGCTCTCTATATCTCCATAATATTAATTATTAAATTTTATTTAATAACTAGTAGGCTTTGCCCTCTCACTATCTGGTAATTTTTCTAGGAAAAATTAGTTGTTTTTCTATGAGATTAATGTTCACTGTTTATGAAATGTTGAAGGGTTTGTGGACGTTCAATATATTTGTTCAAAGAATATGACTGTAAAGACAGAAGAAATTAATTAGTGAGGTGTGGGGGCAGGCTTGTTATAGTTAAGGAAAGTTTTACAAGTAGATGCCAACTTGTTGAAGGCCAAGTAAAATGCAAATTTCAAACACTTTGCTGCACAATATAAAACAATATTTCTAAACAACAATTTGTGATATGAAAACCAAAACAATCCTCAAAGAACAGCAATGAAGGACAATTAATGAAATATACTTTTTTTTAAATAAATATGCAAATTAGTTAAACCGGAAAAGTGATATCACTTTGAAATAGATAATATATAAGTCAGATATTGAGCTTTTAGTGTGTAAATTACTCTCTTGTAGTTTGTAACACATCTATTTATCATCTCTCAGTTGCATCTCTGTCTTTGGGCAGAGTGCACTCAGGGGCTACTCTGTCAAAGGACAGAGTTGCAAATGAGGAAAATTATACTGAGAGGTACCCAGCCCTAGGGAACAGCTGCCCGAGGTCTCATTGCACCAGAGAGAGGAATCAGTGCTCGCATTGAGGCTGTGGCGGCTGTGGGCAATTTTTGTCCCTTGCCCAGATGTTCGCACTTGGGTCCCCACCTTAAAAAAGACATTGTGTCACATCTCGTCTCAGTGAGGAGACAGAGTAAATACCTAGTGTGTAAATTATTATAAAGTAGAGTTGGGATCTTTTAATCTCAGAACTTGTGGGAGAACTGAGCTCCAATTTCGTATTTATTCATATAGATAAAAGATAAAGATAATAATAAAATTTTCTGTGGAATTAATGCCACAGAGCATGTTCTCTTTATTAAGACTATTGAATACACAGCCCAACAGATGTTATTCATACTGTTTTTAAAAAAAAACAAAAAAAACAGAGCATCTACTCAAACAGGTATATCCACTAAAAATAAAAAAATCATGTGCATACTTAAAGACGAAATCTCCACTATATTATTATTATTGCTTATTATTACAGCTATATCACATGGTAACATCAGTTCTTGTCTGATCACTAAAGTTAAGCAATGTTAATCTTAGTCAGTACTTAGGTGACCACTTGGAAATACCAAAAGCTGTAAGCTTGAATGCACAGGTGGTGTGATGGATAATGGCTCAGAATTGGAAATTCGAGGACTTATTTCCAACTAGCAGCATGGCCTGGCATTGCCCGTGCTTGATTCAAAAATTGTACGACTCATACAGTAATCGCTATCACTTGACTTAAAATATTTTTGCTCTTCCTTGCCTTTAAAGGAGTGCCCTTTGCCATGCTGATGTTGCTACATGCCTTACTTCTTGCCTATCTCACACTGCAAATTTTTTTGAAGCTCTATACTAAACATTAAATTTGTTACGAAAAAAGAACTAAACAAAATTAACACAAAACGATTAGCTTTAAAAAAGGACTTGTAACTGGAAAAACTGAATGAGAAAAGAATGTTAACAACAAATACTTTTTCACACCCAACCCAGTTCTGTGGAATTAGAATCAATGTTGAGTTTAAGCAAGTGAATGAGCCAATTGGAGTAAAGTGCCATGCGGATTTAAATTTTTCCCATTTGTGACGAATGCAGCTATCGATTTTTTTTGCATGCTAGCATGCTAGTTAACATTCGTGTCAGTCAGCTGCTGGCTCTCACCCTGGCCAATAGAATCTTCCTGCCTATTTGTGGCTCTCACTCTGGCCAGTAGAAAATGGCTGCAAACTACATGAAAACTGCCGTAGAAGCATGAAAAAATTGATTATTTCTACTATCGATGGGAGTTGGGAAATGCAAAGTCGGTCTTGGCCTTTCCACTAACTTGGAGCATGTGCATGTAAATTTTGGTGCAGATCCGTCGAAAATTGTGGCCGTGCATTTGTTACACACACACACACCCTGCCTTTTATAGATAGAGATTTCTGTCGTCCTACCTTAAAGAAATAGGTTTATACCAAAACACCTACAATAGCTCATCTGCAAACTATATATGTATAAAGTGTACTTTTACCCCGAAAGTATAAAATTATATACAAAATATCCATAGTTAAGTTTGTACAAAATATTTAGATTTTGGCATTAAATAACCCATAGAGGTGTTGATATGCTAATAAACAAAACCAATGAAACCAAATAAGATTATAAAAGAAAGATGGAGGAGTCATAACAATGTTTTTACAAAAGTATTTAGTTTTGAATATCACATTGAAACACTGGTTCTTGTACGTATAATGTTAAGCAGCATTAATCTTGATCAGTGCTTAGTTGGATGACCAATTGGGTATACCAGGTACTGTAAGCTTGGATATATGTGTGGTATAATGGATAACAGCTCAGAATTTAACTGTTGAAGAGCTGAGTTCCAAATCCCCCTGGGTTCATTATATTCACTTACATACAAGTACCCTTGGGAAAAGTATGAATCCATCTCTTTTCCCCACAACTATGGGTTAATTAGTAAAATTTGTATCAGTGAATCATTATTATCTCCCAAAAATTCTTGCTCTAAAAATATTTTATGGCTTTAAAATAACCTGCAAAGGTTTGATAAGCTGTAAAAACAAATCAATCCTGGCATCTGTTTAAAGGCATGCTTTATATTTATATATATATATATTTGGACCATTTTACTTAAAGTTCATATTTTCTTGATTTTGAATGAAATCTTTGAAATTTTCCAACTTATTTGAGTGAAATTTTCACTTTCCAAAATTACAGTTTATAGTTATAACTCAGATATGTGAAGCAAATGAGGGCAGCAGTTTAAACTGATATCAGGTAGCATATATTGAAATACCTTTTCAATATACAAAATCCTATATTGTCTACCATAATTTTCATTTGTCCACCATTTTCTGCTCATTGCCCACTCAACAGTTGAAATCGCCTACTGGAGGGTGATATCACCCAGACTGGGAAATTCTTGTTTAAACCAACACTAGGAGAATATGGATTTCTTACCAATCAGTTGATAACTATTTAGGTTTGATTCTATAAAAAGTCAATCACAAACCTGAAGTTTTCAGTTCATCAAAGGAGATATCATGCTCAAAAGCTAGCAATTTGTAAAAAGTGGTTTTTTTGGGTTAGAATTAAAGATAAAGAAAACATTATTAGGAATGAAATTTATACCTTCTGAATTTATCTGTTAATGAAGCAAGAACTTCTCTTCTGCAGGTGAGCAATATTAGATAAACACCTGGTTGACGCATTGGATTGTAACAAGTCTTCCTGTCTGCAGCAGGAATCTTTAGATGTAGACAAAAGCTAAAATAATTACACAAGCTACACTCAGGACATATAATCCTGAAGGTAAGGTAGCAAGAAAGTGATAAAGCAAGAATTGCTGCTCAGCTTAGCTTATGGAGTTATAGGTAGCATAGTGGTTAATGGTATGGAAAGTGGGATTGGCATGTTGAATTCAAACTCCAGCCAAGGTAGTAGCATTCACTTTCACACAAATATCCTTGGTAGGTTATGAATTCATCTCTTCTTACCTGTGTTGCTAATAGCAGGGCAGCTCTAGCTTGACAGATGTGTGTGTGTGTGTGTGTGTGTGTAGGTATTTATATGTGTGTGTGTGTATTTATATATATGGGTGTGAAGAAAAATATACAGAAAAAACAAACAAAAATCTTTATTATTTATTTATCTAACGTTGACATTATATTAACATTAATACAGCAATTATGCTGTATTAATGTTAATATAATGTCAACGTTAGACATTTCGGTCTATTTTAGACCATCATCAAGACATATTCATAAAATGTAATTAACATTAGACTATATTCAATTTAACATGAAAAAGATGATGGACATAAGAGCACGACTAATCCAAACAGATAACTGAAATTTTTATATATGATCAGCGTTCCGTTTAAATATGATCACGTCATCGTCATGTGGCCGATGTTGTGAAAACGTATTTGAAGATGATTTCAAAATATTAAATAAGCTCGATTGAACTATTTTCTGATATAAACAGTTTGTTAAGAAATCCTTTCCATTCTTATAGGAATACACAGAGATCAATAGGTTCTTATATTTTCATACAAGCTTAAAGTCTTCCATGTTATAAAGTAAATCAAAGATGATTTCAAAATATTAGATAAGCTCGATGAAACAATTTTCTCATATAAACAGTTCGTTAAGAAGTCCAGATATATTTTTCTTCATACTGTCGGATCTATATCCATATATTTTCTTACATACTGTCTACTGGAAATACAAACCTGAATTTACTTTATAACATGGAAATAAATAGTTCGATCAAACAACAGCTGCTCAATGAATCTAACACATGCTGCTCAATGAACAAAGTTTCAACTGAGGTAGTAAGTCATTTATAAACTCTATGTAGGAAAACAGCTTTAAATTTTTTTATTTATTTCCTTGCAAACAATGTGTTTAAATAATCGATGTGGTAGCCCAGTTCCACAATGAAATAAAAAATTCACAAGTCCAAACTCAAAGATCCAGGGGCAGAAACATGTGTCAAAACCACAAATCACATCTCCAATGTCACAAATCCCAATACATGTAAACAGAAGAAATTCAACATGCAAGCTGATGAATAAGGCAAAAAAATTAAACAACTTCCCAATTTGAGAACACCAACTGCTTTTATCAACAGAATAATTTTTTCATTTGTCTATAGGTGGTAGAGGACACACAATATTAATATATCCAAGATGCATTTATGGCAACACCTGTGACTGATTTATTTCTATTTTGGTTATTTTGTCTTTGGCATATTGTACAGAACACACATTCCTTTTTTCCTTTCCTAGTAATTTCTCTTAAATTACTATATAAAATGTTAAAACTTATTATAAACCTTGTTTATAATTATTTTTAAATTGTCAAAAGGTGACATTGACAAAAGTTGGATTAACTATTTGTTATTTCTTGATGGTGTTTCAGCACTCAAATTATTTTATCATAGTTTAGATTGACATGGAAACCACAGCAGCACTTAGTGTGGTGAGGCTGTGGCTCTGTTCTCCACGGAGGAGTGTACAGAGTTAATCTACAACAATAAGATTATTTTAGTTTGGTAGAATTTAATCACCACAGAGAGCCTTTTCTGCATCCCATCAGCATGGTTGATACTAAACTCCAGGAGAGCAACACTCTACACCTTCTTGGCCTCATGTTTTCCACTGACCTGAAGAGGAGCAACTATATTGAATCAATTGTCAACTATGTCTACTGCAAGGAAAATTGATTCACTGTGTTGTGTCAGATAATTTTTCTTGCCAATCTCCATCTTGAATATTTATAAATCTACCATTCATCCATGCAAGGGTGTTTTATTTTGTGTTGGAAATGTTTGCACACTCCTGATATACATTACAAACCCATCTTTGAAAAATCCCCCTTGACATTTATAAATCTCCCATTCATCCATGCATTGAATACTGCTACCATATCTGGTCTGGTGTTCCTACTATATATCTCAAGATTCTTGACCAAAATTCAAAGAAGGCTCTGTAATGTATATCAGGAGTATGCAAAAGTTTCCAGCACAAAATAAAATCCCTCTTCTTGCACATTTATAAATCTACCATTCATCCATGCATTGAATACTGCTGCCATATCTGGTCTGGTGTTCCTACTATATAACTCAAGATTCTTGACCAAATTTAAAGATCGGTCTGTAATACATATCAGGAGTATGCAAAAGTTTCCAGCATAAAGTAAAATCCCTCTTCCTGTACATTTATAAATCTACCATTAGCCTGTACATTGAATATTGCTGCCATATCTGGTCTGGTGCTCTTGCTGTACATCTTAAGATTCTTGAAAAAATCAAAAGTAATGTCTGTAATTTAATTGATTCTGACCAGGCATCTTGACTTCAGTCACTTTCTCACTGACGTAATATGGCTTCCCTCTGTTTTTTCTACAAATATTTTCCTTGCAACTGCTCTGAGGAGCTTTGTCCCCTAGTAACCCAACTACATGAATTTAAACATGCTACTAGATAGGTAGTTGGGTTACTAGGTCCCACTGTTGTTCTAGCTAGATGCAACTGCCATTTTCTTTTCTTGCACTTCCCACTCATGGTTCTCCCTTCTGATTTATTGCTTCCCTGATAACTACAATCTTCAAAAATTTAAATGTAATATCAATCACCATTTTTCTGCTTTCTTGAACCTCATTCCGTTTTTGTCCTTTCCCCAATCCTCCCTATTCTCAGTAATCTCATTCTCTTTTGCTTTCGCTCCCTATAAACTCCTTGTGTTCTAGTGGCATTATCACCTTGCTTGTGGTGTTTTTAATATTTGCTAAGTCAATTTCAATTCTTTTGTAATTAATATTAATAGTAAGAATGCTATGTACAAAGGCATGTGTGTAATGAGGAACTTTTAACAAAAATGAAAACAAAAGGAGCACTTATCTTTATAATTAGAAAGAAACATTTCTGAGATACATAATGAGAAAAGAAGGCATGGATAATTTGACACTCACAGGGTAGATTGAAGATGAGCAGGAAACAGTAGGTGACCTACCTAAGAAACTTGGATGGTAGAACAGGGATCGGGAAGGACAGCAAAAAACGCAAACTTTGTTCAGAGCTACAAAGGATAGGAACTTGTGGAGAGCTATGATCATCATGGTTTAAAGTGATACAGCACATACAAGAAGTACTTTCCTCAAAGGTAAAAAAATGGATAAAGTTATCTCATTGTAAATTGATCACAAATCAGTAATAATATGGAGAGAAAACTTAACAAGCAACCCATATGCACTCTTAGAATAGACACCTCAAACTTGAGTGTTCCAAGAAGGTTTACTTGATTGTAATCCATTATTAAATGAACACAGTTTTTCAAAGAGGAACTAATGGAAATAAGGAGTAGGCAAAAACCCAAGCAAGGCAATGAAGCCACTAAAACATGAGGAGTTACTGAGTGTTTGAGAGTATGTAAAAAAAAGAAAAATCCTATTAAAGAGAGAGAGTGATAAAAGAACAACAAGTAGGAAGACAGAATTTAATTGGCATCGTAGTTAATTTTTGACAATCAAAGTTGACTGGGAAATAAGAAACCAGAAGAGAGTTCAAAAAGTGAGAAGTGCAATAGAAGAAACTGTTAGCAAAGAAGTTATCAGTATATCTAGCCATTTCATATTAATATAAGAACACAAATTAAGAAGACAGAAGACGATTTGACATTTCATTTAAATTTATTGAAGATCAAAGTTGACTGGGAAATAAGAAACCAGAAGAGAGTTCAAAAAGTGAGAAGTGTGATAGAAGAAACTGTTAGCAAAGAAGTTATCATTATATCTAGCCATTTCATATTAATATAAGAACACAAATTAAGAAGACAGAAGACGATTTGACATTTCATTTAAATTTATTGAAGATCAAAGTTGACTGGGAAATAAGAAACCAGAAGAGAGTTCAAAAAGTGAGAAGTGCAATAGAAGAAACTGTTAGCAAAGAAGTTATCATTATATCTAGCCATTTCATATTAATATAAGAACACAAATTAAGAAGACAGAAGACGATTTGACATTTCATTTAAATTTATTGAAGATCAAAGTTGACTGGGAAATAAGAAACCAGAAGAGAGTTCAAAAAGTGAGAAGTGCAATAGAAGAAACTGTTAGCAAAGAAGTTATCATTATATCTAGCCATTTCATATTAATATAAGAACACAAATTAAGAAGACAGAAGACGATTTGACATTTCATTTAAATTTATTGAAGATCAAAGTTGACTGGGAAATAAGAAACCAGAAGAGAGTTCAAAAAGTGAGAAGTGCAATAGAAGAAACTGTTAGCAAAGAAGTTATCATTATATCTAGCCATTTCATATTAATATAAGAACACAAATTAAGAAGACAGAAGACGATTTGACATTTCATTTAAATTTATTGAAGATCAAAGTTGACTGGGAAACAAGAAACCGGAAGAGAGTTCCAAAAGTGAGAAGTGTGATAGAAGAAACTGTTAACATAGAACTTAAAGTTATATCTAACCATGTCAACTGTAAAATAATGAGACATTACCACAAATCTATTAATGCTTTTATACACATAAAGTCTAGGTACCATGGAAGAATGTTTATCAGATCAATTTCCTTTAAAGTTGTTATATCGTGGATAATATGATATAAGCAACTAGGTAATTCTGAGTGGAAAGATTATGCTAAACAAAGGAATGAGGTAAAACAAATAACATGGGTTTTATTGTATGGAAAGTACAATGAGTAAGAGTTCTGAAGGAAAATGGGAGATACATCATGGAGGTCTGTAGTGTTACTCGCCCCCTACAATACTTTGTTGAGTCTTTTATTTTCATCTCATTCACATCTAGACTGACTAATCACTGTCAGGGTGTGTTAGGTTGTTCCACTATAACAAAAGTAACTATAGAAAAGGCACAGGGAAGCAATGTTACAACAGTGGGAAAGTGACTGAAAGTGAGATGCCAGGTCAGGACCAATAACATTGCAGATTCTTCTTTGGATTTTATCAGGAATAGCTAAAGGTATAGCAGGTACATCAGACCAGATGTGGTAGCAATATCCAATGCATAGTTAATTGGTAGAATTATAAATATGTAAAATAAATTCTGGTAAGAAAGATTTTCTCACCCAACCGAGTGACCCAACTTTCCTAGCTGTAGATCTAGCTTCATGAAAATTTCCTATTCTACATTTTTGTTACTTATTATTATTGTGGATAACAATTTCCATGAAAGTATTTATAGAAAATGCACAAGGAAGCTACATTATGGTAGCAAGAAAGTAACTGATGCTGAGATGCCAGGTCAGGAACTATAACATTGCAGATTCTTCTTTGAATTCTATCAAGAATCTCTAAATGTATATCAGGAGCACCAGAAAATAAGAATAGTGAAAATGCCTTGATAGATTTTTATGTGAGCCTATAAATGATAAGCCATTAATTAATGATTAAAGTGGATGTATCAGCTTTACAATTGCTACTCATCACCAACACTGTATAATTTTCAAGATAAACTTGCATTATCTATGATCTTCCTCTTTTCTTGGGCAATCTCTCTGGGATAAAGTTTCAAAGTAGTCAATGCAGAATTTCAGGATGAGTCAGGCAGCCATCCATATTACCCTATTTAGTGTAGACCTTGGACTGACTCAGTATTTAAACAATAATGAAAACAAAACTATAACAAAAAGAATGAGCAAACATTGATAAACATGCCCACAATAAAACAAAGTGTGAAAAGAATGACACTGCTTTTGTAACTACCTTTACTCTTTGGCAATGTTAATTGTTTTAAAAAGCGATGATCAGAATTGGAATAAAACATATAAAATGTGAATTTATACATTTTCTTTGTTCTTGAGAATTGACAACAAAAGTAACAAATACAATTTATTTATTAGATTGTTCATTTACACTATTTATCATATAATTTATTGAAATGTTTGGCCAAACATCAGCTAATTGCCAAGTGATTCAAAATTATAAAATGGTAAATAATAAAGATTTCCTTATAGTTCACATATTTTAATAATTTAGTAAATGTTTATAGATTTGAATAAAAAATTGTTTTCACATTTATTTCTTTATAAACTGGTAAATGATAAATATTGTTTTAGTTTTAATTGTATTAGTTTTTAGAATGTTGTAAATATAAAATTATTCCTGTAAATAAACAATCTAATAAATAAATCGTGTTTATTTTTTTTGTTGTCAATTCTCAAGATAAAAAAATATATAAATTGACCTTTCATCATCATGTTTAGATTTTTCCAATTCTCTTTTTAAAACAGTAAATATTGCCAAAAATTGAAGGTAGCAAAAATAAATGCAGTGTCATGGGAAAAACCGTCCTTTTGAAACAATATCTTATTGTGGGTACGTTTATCCATGTTTGCCAAAGATTAATTTTCCTTCTTAATGCATCAAGGTCAACAAATAGTAAGGCGAAAAGAGTTAATATTATAACAGAATATTAAGATAAAAAGTAGAATAATAAGATTGTGTCCAGAGAGGACAATAAAAGAAAAGCTGACTGCTCATTTATATTCATCTGCTAAGGTGGCTAGCAAACCCTGGTCAACACAGGTTCTCAGTTGATCACCATGGCTGCTGCTGCTGCTCCTCTTCTTATTATTATTATTATTCAATCAGTCAGTTATGTGCCATGTGTGATACACTTAGGCGATCATGTATCTTTCGATACATGACTAACAAGGCAGATTTTTTTCTCGCAGTAGATTGCCATTTCTTTCAGCGGCAGACTAGTTACCATCCAAGGCTATAGAACCCAGTCTGTCTTGCTATTTACCCACAGCTGGGGGGAGAAGAAGAGGATTCATACCTTTTCCAAGGGTATTAGCACATAAGTGAATGTAATGGATTCAACTGGAATTCAAACTCAACTCTCTGTTTGGATTCTAGTTGAATAATAATAATAATAATAATAATAATATCCTTGGTGACTCTTAGAAGGGCTTATGGACACATCATTTTGAAACACCATATAAATGTTATTTCAACTGACATTCAGCTTCTAATTTTCCTTCAGAAAATAACCTTTTGATGTTTCATTTAAAAGATGTGTTGTTGTTGTTAAATTTTTGGAATCCTGGCACTCAAATAAAAACAAAATCTTGGATAGATGGAAGATTATTTTGAATGTCTTTTTTCTGTTTATGTAACAGGAAATCTAGCCATTACATTAATCAAGGCTTCAATAAAGACGAAGAAAATGTCTGCCTTTGATTATGCCAAGCCTTCAAGAAAGAATCTTTTATGCATATTTCAGTCGCCTTGAAATGGAGATTCTTCACCTCATGAGCAAATAATAAACTTAGGAAACAGCCGAGTGCACCTTTCCTCTGCTGAGGTTGGATTGAGTGGTTCACATACCCCTGGGTGGATACCAGAAGATTTGATGAGATTTGAGAAGAGAACAAAAGCCTAGTTTGTGTGGTTGGGTTAAGGTTTGATTTATCAGTGTTGAGGATAAATGTCTCATCTTATTTTCTGTGGGTGGATCAGGTGGGTAGGTAGCTTGCTTGATCAGACATAAAATTCTCTTGATGGGTTGGCACCCAGGCATTTAAATTTGGAACTGAGCCAGAATTAGCCATTTTAGCAATTGTGAAATAGTAATAGTCGTGTTGGTTATCTTTGTAACACTAATAGTTATAGAATAGTACTGAGGAGAACATGAAAAGATAAAAAAAAGTAATGGTCGTTGTCAGTTGTCGGGATAGCAGTGGTGGTGCTGGTAGTAAAGAGAAAAAAAAAAAAAGAGATAAGATTTGTGATAGAAATAATAAGATCACAATATATTTTCCTAGGGATCCTATCTTTTACTCTACCTCACCGTAAAGAATTTTAATGTATTGAAATTTTGACACCTTTCCATCCCTACTTGACTTTCAATCAGTTGTTCTTGTCTCTTTTTTGCCAGATAGAAAGCCTGTTTTTCTATGTCTTACTTTGATCGCCATAACTTTCATCTCTCTCATATATATATATATATATATATATATATATATATATATATTGAGTTCTCTGGGGAGGAAGTGTGAGTTTGTATACAGTGACTATTACGGCTAATAATGCAAGACTCTTCGCTAAGGCAAATTGAGTTCTCTCAGTCACTGTGTGTTTATCTAAAAATAAATATGCTTAAATTCACCTTCATCCCTGCTGCGCACCAACAGCTTAGGGGTAGAATCTCCGACTGATGCCAGTTTAGCCGGGTTTTGATCCTAGCTAGAGGCAACTGGACATCTAGCCACACTGATGAGCTGTGGTACAGCAAAACAGTCTGTCTGTCTGGATAACTATATATATATATTGTTTATACATTATTTTTATAGGTACAAATATTTAAGTAAATGCTCTGCTATAATAAACAGTATTAACAACATTTACCAGCCTGAATGTCTGAAAAATTTCATAGAAAATATGTGTCCTATGACAGGAACTGAACCTGTATCTTACCCGGAAACTGTCATAGAAGGAAAATTTGTAGTTTAAAAGCAGTAATTCGAATTTGTTAACCAGACACTTCCTCTGTAGCTAAATGGTATAGCATGTCAGGCTATATGATAGTTCCATGGATGAACAGTAATAAATAAATAAATTATATATATATATATATATTTATTTATTTTATTTGAGTTTAGAAAATTATAGGTTCCGCACATACAGTCTTAGAGATAGGTGTGACTTATATTTAGACTTATATTTAGAAGTAAAAATTAGAATAATAAAATACAATAATCAAAGCCAAGTATTGAATCAGAGGAATGAATTAGTGTTAAAATGTCAACATAGAAACAAATTCAAATTTCCATAACATAGGTTTAACTTAATTAGCTACCATATTTACATAATTTTCACTCCCCTGTAACTCTTCAAATATGGACAGTATAACTAATTTTAATTTTTATATTTAATTTCCCCCACCTCTGTAACCATTTTACACTATATTAATTAAAATTTATAAACTTTCCCCTACTTTGATATCTCCCCAACTCTCTTTCTGTTAATCCCTTAAATCCTTTTATCTATATATTTTAAATTTATTTTTAGACACCATTTTATTCCTCTTAATTTTAAATTAAAATTTCACTTCTCATATAACGCCAAATTAATGTCATAAAGTTAATATTTGGGTTTAATTTTGTAAAACTTCTTCCCTATAAGACTAATACCATCCATCCTCCCTTGACCCTTGTCTCGTCCCTTTCATCTTTCAACATTGAAATGTATAAATTCTGTATTAGTTTTTCAACAGGTTGTTTTTTTTTAAATCTACTTCCAGCCCCTTCTAACTGTATAGACACAAACTCAATACACACTGGAGTTGATAAGACAACCGGAATTTTCATCTGCCAAAATAGGCTGTTACCCATATGAGGTAATTTGGGATCTTATTGTTTATTAATTATATTGCTCTGTAATAATACATTGAGCTCTTTGTGTGAATCAGTTTTAATATTTTGTATTATGAGGATCCACTTGGATTATATACCAACAGATTTTTTACCTTTACTATATATATATATATATATATATATATATATATATATATATATGCATGCAACAGTGCCCCCCCCCCAGGCAATTGCTTTAGCGGGCTGGCAAAACCAGGTGTGGGTAACTGATGAATCTGAAACCTCTGGTGAGTTAGGCTTTGGCTGTGTCAGCTCTACTGCATGCAAAGACTGACTTCTGGCGGAACAAGTGGAAGAGATCACCTGTGGATCCAACGGTTGTGAAAGTGGTGACAAGAAGTGTTGTGAAGCACCTTAGAGCATAGACATGATGCCTAAAATCCTGGTCACCCACTGCAGTCTGGCAGTCTCCCATCATAACGGTTCCCTATGCCACTGGATCAGGACTTCCCAGGCCAAGAGAGTGGGATTGTCCCTGTGCAACAATACTCTCACTATAAAATCCTCATGCACATGTCTGTTATTGTTTTGGATTCCAAGATGAAATCAGGTCTCAAATGAATGACAAACGCAGGAATGAAATATAGCAAATAAATGTATTGACGTAATAATACAATTGGTAATACGGTTAGTAGATCCAGAAATGCAGTTAGTAGCAATAATAATATATATACAGTCTGGGAAATTCAGTATCGAAGTATGACTTCCTTCTGAGTCTACGTGCTCACAACTGTGACTCCTACAAAGCGGTTACCTCACACTCTTACTCTCTGACTCAATCTCTTGGGCATTCACCGGCAGCAGTACAAGTACACATTGGTCGAGTCCACTTGTATGAAAAAGGGGTGGACCACATAATAGTTATGCAACTCATATCATATATATATATATATATATATATATGTGTGTGTGTGTGTGTGTGTATATACAGTTAACCTCAGTATCCACTGTTATATTTACACACAATCTATACAAATTCATATGTCTGAAATGAATGATAAAATGTGAAATCTCCAAAGAGAAGCAGTAGGTTATTCTGAAAAAGTTCCTTCTTGGAACAAAACACGTTACTTACTATTTGTTATTCACTTACCCACGTACTTGGATATATATATATATATATATATATATATATATATATATATATATATATATATATATATGTGTGTGAAAAGTGTGTGTATATAAGTATAAATAAATATATATATATGTATAATTATTTATATATTATATGTGCAGTACTTATTAGAAAGCGCTCAATATCAGAGATAGAGCTAACATATATGGTTGGATAGATGTGAGCTTGTGACCCTGGGTTTCACGCTTTAGCGATCATCAAATTTCTCATTACTATGAACATTATATCAACTGGATGTGTTTGAGTAGACATCTCTGTTTTTTAAACAGAATAATTGATGGCTTGAAAATGTACTCTTTGAAAACTACCAGAGCTGGACACCAAATTGTTAATTGTTGATTAAAAAGTTGTCATTTCTGTTACCGATTTGACTTTTCAGTTGACATTGAGAATCCTCACAGGTGGGCACCATTAATCAAGAAGTTGCCTTCATTAACAGTCAACTAATTAACCAAAAAATTAACTTCATTAACTGTTGATCAGTTAGCTCTTTAAAAATGTAATCGAAGTTATCGATAAACTATTAAGTTCTGAGCCTGTTCCTTCTGTGGTCTAGTGTCATTGGCAATTTTAACTTTGATGACATCAACAGATTCAAGTTCTTAAGATACTATGATGATGTTCAAAGTTAGTTTGGGGGTTGAATCATTGTCAAAAATGTTAAGTTCATTAATTAAAGTGATTAACAGATTAATGGTTTGGTGCCCAGCTTTGGAAACTAATATATAGGCTGGCATACTTTTAGACTACTCAGACATGAAGGACTTCATGGAGAAACAAGGCTCAATTACCTTTATAAAGTAAAATACATTTCTTGTCTTTCAAAGCCTATATCTGCTGACTTTTTATCTGAAACATGACCAAAGTAATTTCTTAGGAAATAATGGATTTAAGGGATTCAGGACTTAATATAAAAAGAAAACTACAACACATATCAATTCAGTATTAAATCTTCTCCAATATAGTCCTCTTCTGAAGCCACATATTTTATCCAGCATTGTTTCCATTGGTGGAATCATTCCTGGAACTCCTTTTTTGGGATAGCAAGCAGCTGCCTTGTCGCATTTTCTTGGATTTCTTTGATGCCTTGAAACCTTGTTCCTTTCATTTTTGAAGAAGAAAAAGTTGCAAGGAGTGAGATTGTAGTTATCAGACCTAATGAATGTTGTTTGTTGTTGGCCAAAAACTGCTGCACAAGCCATGGTCACTAAAGGAACTTTTATGACGTGGTAAGACAACCACACTTTCCTTTTAAGCATTGCTATAAAGAACAGAGGTGAGTGAGAATATTATAACTTAGTGTGTATGCATGACAATTCAAGGTCAACTGGCACTAAGTGGCTTTACTCTGTATACTTTTGCTCCATTACTATAGCAACTGTCCCAATAATTTTTTTATCAGGCCTCCTATTTCCTCTCACCTAGTTTTCTTTTCATTTTGATATTATTTCTCATTACTATAAATGCTATATTTATTTTGTTGCATATATTACACAACAATGGGAGACCATATAATGAATCAGTTGAAATCCTATAGTAACAATAAAGACAACAAAAACACCGTATCTGTCAGAAAGTGATCATTATCAAGCTCATCTTGTGTTTATGGTTTTATATATTTTATGTTTATCTGTTCATTTGTCATTCTCTCTAACTTTAGAACTGTCAATTTTATCCTTTTTATATCTCACTATATGTCACAATTATAAGAAGACAGAATATTTGGTCTTTAGCAAAAGGGACAACTCAAGATACAAGTTACAAATTGGGGATGCCAAAATCAAGAAATTATGGAAATTTAAGAATCCGGAAAATGTTATAATAGATGACGGAGAATGTGACCCAGAAATTCAAGTGCACATTGGAATAGCAAAATTACCTCCCAAAAACTAAGCATAGTATTAAGAAACAGGAAAAATTTATTAGAAACTAAAGAGTACTGAACTGCTATGTAAATGTCAATCCTCCAATATAGCAGTGAATATTGGACAATATCCTCACAGATGAAGAGAAGACAAAACAACAGAGATGTAGTTCTACAGAAGGATGATAAAAATATCATGGATGAAATATTTGGGCAATATTTTGAGAAAAATAAAAATAAAAAGGACACTTGTACATACAATCTGAAAGAGAGAGTTCAAATGTCTGGGACATAATGAGGAAAGTGAGCTTGGAGAATTTGACACTCACAGAGCATAATGAAAGCAAGTGGGGCAGAGGGAAACATCAAGTAACCTATCTAATGAACTTGTGTAAATGGATTGCAGAACAGGGAGTGGGAGGAATCGTTAAAAAGCAGACCTCACTAAGAGCTAAAAATGGACACTTATAATTAGATTCGGAAAGAGATAGTTGAAATTTCTAGGGCACACAAGGAAAGTGGGCTTCAAGAATCTAACCCTCACACCTCACACGACAAATTGAAATTAAGAAAGGCAGAGGAAACAGCAAGTAATCTACCTAATGAGCTGGTATAAATGGATGGCAGAACAGAGAGTAGGAGGAATGATTAAAAAGAAAACCTCGCTAAGAGCTAAAAATGGACACTTATAATTAGAATCAGAAAGAAATAGTTGAAATTTCTAAGGCACATGAGGAAAGTGGGCTTCAAGAATCTAACCCTCACACCTCACAAAACAAATTGAAATCAAGAAAGGCAGAGGGAAATAGTGACTAACCTACCTAATGAGCTTGTGTAAATGGATGGCAGAACAGGGAGTGGGAGAGATCGGCGACAAACATTGTTTAGAGCTAAAATGTATAAAAAGGTGCGGAGAGCTATGATAACCAACATCCTGAAAGGTACATGGTATTATGAAAAAATAAGAATATATTTCAGTCTGTTTACTTCTATTGATAAGTCTGTCTTACTTTAAGTCTCTGACATGACTTCCTATTTTCTAAACTTTCAAGCCATATCACCAAAGGTTTATATATCATTCAGCTCTTTAGAACAAAATTAAAACAATATTACCTGAAAACTTATCACTCTATTGTCAGGTGTACTAAGTATCTAGCTCCTTAATAGTAGTCACAAAAATAAAAGTAGCATCAGATACACCTGAAAAGTTATATGACTAAATATTTATTTTCAGTACTTTCACATGGTAGTTCTGCTGTCTGGCAGAACCTGATTTATTGCACGTGCTGCTTTTACCTCTATGAGAATGATCTTAAGAGCCATACAACTCACTTCTTCTTCTATGCACTGTGTCCCTTCAGCATGTTGGTGATCATATCCCTCCACGATTTCCTGTCCTTTATAACTCTTAATAAACTTTCTCTTTTTGTTATCTTTCCTAAACCTTGTTCTGCCAGCCATTTACTCAAGTTCATTAGAAAGGTTATGCATTGTTTTCCTTTATCCCTCTTGCCTTCAGTCTATCTTGTGAGTAACAAATTTTCTAAGCCCTCTTTTCTCACTATATGACCTAGAAATTCCAACTATCTCTTTCTGATGATAAGTATAAGTCTTCCTTTTGTTTCCATTTTCTCTAAATCTTTGTCATTTCTCACATATTTTGTAGCACCACATTTCTATTAAAGTCTCTTCATCTGTGAAGAAATTGTCCAGCATTCACTGCCATATAGAAAAAATGGTAATTCATAACAGTTCAATACTCTTCTTTGTTTTGTAATGAAATTTTCCTATTTCTTAATACATTGCTTCACTTTTGGATGGCATCTTTCACTATCACAATGCATATTTGGATTTCAGTATTTTTTAAATCAGTCCTTCTTATTCTTCTCCTTGTACAAACCATATCCCTTCAGGATGCTGGCAATCGTGGCTTTTCACAATTTCTTATCTTTTGTAGCTCTTCATAAATTTTGTCTTTTTGTTATCTGTCCTAAACCTTGTTCTGCAGTCCATTTACTCAAGAACACAAAAGGCATTTATTTCCCTTTGGTGGAGATAAGTCATATGGGTCACATCTGCTTAATGACATCACTCCATACAGTGAAGAAAACACTAATCAATATCAGTTTGTTTACAGCAACAAAGCAGTAAGGTTTCTCTCTTTAGCTCAGGTCCCTCATGACCCAGGCAGAGACTAAATCTGCCTTCCCAGCAGCTTACAAGTCCATGGTGCCATTTCCCTTTGTGGATATATCTTTCCCAGATATAGAATGAAACTCCAGTTTGCAGTCCTCAATTTGGGAAAACCCAAAACACACTGTTTTCCATTCATGGAATATAACCTCATCTGAGACATAGATGAATCCAGTCTGTTTGAATTTGGAGTCCTAAAAATGGCCTCTCCAGGTACAGGAGTATCTCCATATCTCCAGACTCTTCCTTATGTTTTTCTTTACACTTTGCTTTATATGTGAAATATTATTCTCTGTGTGGGACATCTGTATATATGTATATGTGAAAAGTGTATATATATATATATATATATATATATATATATATATGTGCGTGTGTGTGTGTGTGTGTGTACAATATATTATATATATTATTATTTATATATTATATGTGTAGTACTTATTAGAAAGTGCTCATTATCAGAGATAGAGCTAACATATTTAGCTAGATTGATGTGAGTTTGTGTCCCTGGGTTTCATGCTTACAGTTTTGTGTATGTCTTACTATTATAAAGGTCTCTCTGAAAACAATGCATGTTTGTCATTCTTTTACCTTTCAGCCATTCTGTTCTGTCCATGAAAGATTGGTGTTATCATGAATATAATAATGCCTGTAATGGGGGAAATTCAAATGTGAAAATAAATCTTTCTTCCATAGCAACCTCCTGTTACAAGTTCTTTTTTCTTCTATGCGTCATGTCCCTTCAAGATGTTGGTGATCCTGGCTCTCCACAGTTTCGTATCTGTTGTTACTCTTGTTGCTGAAGGGGCACAGCATATAGAAGAGAAATAGTTATTTACAAATTGTTTGTGTAGGTGGTGTATGATCAAATGAAACATAGCTGCCAGAAAGTTTATAACAATAGCAACATTTGGGTGTGATGAATTGAAGCCTTTTGTCTGAAAAATCTATAAAAATAACAAATAAATCAACTCTTCTCTCAAGTATTTCCTTTTTTTTTCTTAGAAACAAGATAATGGTTTGGTTGCTTTTGTTTAGCAGCATATCAACCCATATGGGTTATTTAATGCTAAAATCTAAATTGAAAATTTAAAGTTTATAATTAATTCAAGACAATATTATTTCATAATTAAATTTTAATCTTACAAAATCAAACAAGGATGCAAAACTTTACAAGAAATGAGATTAATTATAGAAAGTTTTTTTTTTGCTTTTTAACTTTTTTTTTACTTGTTTTTATTTTTTTTTTCTATTTTTTACTTTTTTACGTTTTTTGCTTTTTTTAGTATTTTTTCTTTTTTTTACTTTCTTTTTAGTGTCTTTATTTTTTAAACTTTTTTTTAGTATTTTTACTTTCTTTTTTGAGAGTGCATGCCATGTCTTCAATTTTACTATAAAAATGTATTGTTGGTTATTTTGTTTTTAAAATCTGTATTGCTTGTAATTTCACTACAAAAATGTATTGCTTGCAAATTTGTTATAAAAATATATATTTATAATTTCTTAACATTTTTATTTTTATTTAAGGGTTCACTATTTGCCCATAGCTGAGATCTCTAACACGTGTTACCACTCCAGGTCAGGGTGGAGCTGGGAAAAACAGTAATTAAGAGATGGATCCTCTGCTTCTCAAAACCTCCAATCTCCCAATCAGAGGCCTTGCTACTGAAAGTAGTTTATTGTCATATCTAGGACTAGAAACAAGATAAGCTTTTAAAAGAAGTTTCTAACATCACAAGGTAGTGACAAAAATTTATCAGCCTCACTAAGAAAAATGATCTAGTCATAATACTTACATGCCATTCCACATATTCTCCCACAGTTCAACAGGCACAGTGTATTGTTTCTCAAGTTTCTTTAACCTTTCAAAAAGAAATTCTGACGTTTCATCATTGAAATACTGATTTAGATAAGTAGGTCAGACTGAGAACTTTCCAGCAGCCCCTTGTAATCTCATTGCTTGTTTTGTAACAAACAACTCAGTGAATCTTGAAATAGAGTAAACATCCTTAGTTTCTCTTCTTTTCATACAAGCTGGTTGGGTCAAGACTCTGCAGAAATTGGCCACAGTCCTCATCATCAGTTCTCAGATTTTGACCATTCTCTGGTTATCCTCAGGAACAAAATAAGATGAACTCAAAGAATATCTATCTATACCTGTAAGATAAGGTATTATGATTACTTGCATTATTTACATTGTTCGGACTGTTATCCTCATCTTCATTGCTATATTCACAACATTTCGGCCATTGTACGCTCCAGACTTCTTCATGTGATTGGAATTTCAAACCAAACACTTTATTTTGTCCACCAGAGTAGATTGTTTTAGTTACACGTGCCATACCTGGGCAAATAGTTAACCCCCAACCTGGGATCAAAACGCTATGAAAGTATAAAAATAGTTTTTAATACCAGCAATGCATTATTACCAGCAATACATTTTGGAAGAAAAAAATATTAGCAGCAATACATTTTTGAAAATAAATATTACCAGTAATAAAAATCTTGTCAGCATTAAATAACTCATTGAGGTTGATATGCTGTAAAACAAACCAAACCAAATCAATATATACTGAAATAGATAGATAGATAAAAAAAATATTACCAGCAATAAAAATTTGTCAGCATTAAATAATCCATTGAGGTTGATATGCTGTAAACCAAACCAAACCAAATAGTACATATGTAAATATAAAAGTGGACAGTGAGGTCAACATCCATTGGTGACAGTCTGTTTCATGCTTAAATGCAATCTTCAGACCATGTGTCACAATGTTCACTATTATATATATTCACCTTGTAATCCAAGTGCCACTTGGGGTAGAGAGTTACAGAGTAAGAGGCACAATTTATGCAGATAAGTGGGGAAGGTAACAGTTAACCTTAAGCAGAAACAGGTTTAAGATTGTAATGAAATAGATTTTTTGAAGGAAAAAATATTACCAGAAATAGATTTTTTGGAAAAATATTACCAACAATGAAAATTTTGTTGGCATTAAATAACCTATTGAGGTTGATATGCCATAAACCAAACCAAACCAGAAATTAAGACAAAAAAATATTATTAGTTTGAATAGGTTCATTCCTGAGCTGAAATACATTATCTTACTTTCTCTTTTGTTATTTGAATACTCTATATTTAAGGAATTAATTAATTTTTATTTTTATCTATAATCCCACATTATTTCTATTACCATATTCATTATATTTAGTGGGTAAATATGTTTTGAGAAGACATCTCTCTTGTTAAACAGTTTAATTTTCATCTATCAGCTTGGGTTTTTTGGATGTTTTAATCAAGAAAATGCATCCTTCAGCAGGGTTCAAAGTTATGTCCCCCTTATATAAGAGAAGCCACTGGATAGCCACTATTTGATTTTATTGTGGTCATAGTAAGATATCAAATATTGTTACAGGTGAAGATGAGGCAGGGAAATTGACATACCCACAAGGGGTGCAGGTATGAACAACCTGAATTGAATTGTCTAGAGTACAGCCATAACTGTACACTTCATTATGGTATCAAGAGACCCCACCAGAGACTACTGCATGGTCCAGATACAAATTGTTAGTCCAATAGCACCGATTTTAAGCAACTACTGATAGGATAACCTTCTCGGGTGTTATTCTACGGTTCAATCTCTGAGTATCATGCAAATAACAGCAAACTCAGAAAACATTTACCTCCAACCCGCTTAATGAAGCAATAAATAATCCAGAAAAGAAGATACAGTTATAATATCTTGAGTGCACTTGTGTCACCTACCCAGAAATCAAAGCCCATGAACTTCAGACTAATAATGGTTTTATTGATGCTGTCAGAATATGTGTATAAGACTGACTCCATTGATAAAACCATTATTGCTTTGAAGAAGCTACTTCTAGGAAGTGGTAGCATCCTAAATTTCCAGGAACCGGCAGTTTTGAGGCAGTTAATCTTTAGGAACCTATTCTTGCTTAGTTTCTTTTCTTAATACATTGCTTCACTTTTGGAAGACATCTTTTGCTATCACAGTGTGCATTTGGATTTCAGTATTCTTTTTAACCAGTCCTTCTTTTTCTTCTTCTACAGGCTATATCCCTTCAAATCACTTTATAATATCAAAAAGAATTAAACCATTTTGATGATTTAATAGAAAACATTTATTTATTAAGATATTTCCAGTTCTGTTCTCGTATTTCTGTCCAGAAGTATGATGCTTTTTGACTCTAGTGTCATGATCTGTGTTATGGTTTCTTATCCACATTTGAACTGAATCACTATAGTCCCAAAGATCCAATGAAAGACCTATCAAATTTATGACTAGAATATTTGCCACATTTTTAACTTAAACGGTAACAGGCATGTACCTATGTTTCACTATACATGTAACTAAAATTTTACCTAGACTATCGGCTATTAATATATAATATTATTTTTGGACAATTCAGCAACCAGTTCACTAAGCCTTTATAATTTTAAGAATCAGTTTAAGCTGATATGATACCACCACTACTTCTAAAGACGAAATGCATTATACAGGATTTTTATTTATTTTGTCATTCACTTAGCCACCATTAGTCATATAAATTTGTACATCATATATATATTTTTTCAAACAATTTTTTTAAAAGTAATATCAACAAGATCTGTCTATTCAATTTTTTATTAAGTCTTTCAATTTATTTCAAATAATTTGATTTATATAATTGGTAAACTTTCTTAAGGTGCTGTAAGCTGGGGTCTGCAGGTGGTGTAATGGATAATGTCTCAGAATGGGAAATCAGAGAGCTGAGTTCCTATTCCAGTCAGAAAGGTATGAATCCACCTGTTCTCCCTCCCAGCTATGAGTTAAATAGTAGGACTTGTATCAGAAAATAATTATTATCTCTAAAAATTCTTACTATCCAAAAATATTTTCTGGATTTAGATAATCTGTGAAAGGCTGATAAGTTGTAAAAAACAAATCAGTCAATCAATCTTGTATATAAATATATAAATTAACATGTATATTTGATAGTACC
Source organism: Acanthosepion lycidas (assembly GCA_963932145.1). Classification (NCBI taxonomy): domain Eukaryota; kingdom Metazoa; phylum Mollusca; class Cephalopoda; order Sepiida; family Sepiidae; genus Acanthosepion; species Acanthosepion lycidas. The sequence goes on along the minus strand of OZ010615.1, from coordinate 34,329,206 downwards.
TATATAGGTTTGAGTAGCTGCATATGACTTACTTTTCTTTGAAAACATCTGATTTTAAATCTCATAAAAGTGGATCTTATATGTCAACAAAAAATGGATCTTATATGTTATAAAAAAATACAAATGTCAGGAAACCGTGGGCAACTGTTGAAACGATATGGCTGAACATCTCTCCAGGATTTTTCCAATCACATGTGGAATAAAAACACCACTGAGATGCTAGAGAGGGTTCTACACCTATCCCATAATTTCAGGTACATCATTGTATATATACAAGGCTGGGGCTAAAGCATTCTTTACCAGATTAAGAAATCATTTCCCTAAAATAAGTTGTATGGTCATATATTTGGAAGTGAACTGCATCAAGAATTTTTCAGCACCTCCTTGTATATAGGCTTATGGCCACATTTACTGAAAAACTAGTTTTTGTTCAATCACTGAAGTTAAGTAATGTCAAGTTTAGTCAGTACCTACACGAGTAACCACTTCTGAATGCCAAGTGCTGTAAGCTTGGATATGCAGGTGGTGTAGTGGATAATGGCTTGAAATATAAAATCAGAGATCTGAGTTCAATTTCCAGTCTGGTTCATTATATTTACTTACATGCAAATACCCTTGGGAAAGGTATAAATCCACCTGTTCTCCCTGCCGAACTAAGTGCTAACTAGTAGGAATTGTATCAGAAGATCATTATTATCTCAAAAAATTTCTTACAATCTCAAAATATTTGCTGACTTTAAATAACTTGCAAAACGTTGATAAGCCATAAAAAGCAAATCAGTATTGTATATAATTATATAAAATAACACGTATATCTGATATACTTATATCCCTAAGTTTGAGTAGTTGCATATAACTTACTTTGCTTTGAAAACATATGGATCTTAAATCCCATAAAAGTGGGTTTTATATATCATCAAAAAGTGGGTCTTATATGTTATAAAAAAAATACAGACATCAGGAAGCTGTTAGTAACTATTGAAACAATATGGCTGAACATCTTCCCAGAAATGCAGTAACTCAATGTCTTGTTTTTATTCCACATGTGGTTGGAATACTCCTGGGAAGATGTTCTGCCATATTGTTTCAAAAGTTACTCAGGCACTTATCCTATAATTTCTGGCACTTTGTTGGGATTCTGTTTCCTGTTTTTTTCATATATAAATATGTAAAATAACATGTCCTATTACTTTGAACATTATTTTTAGTGGGTATATATGTTTGAGTTGGTATCCATGGCCAAACTGGTAGCAGTAGATATTGGCTCAAAAATGGCTTCCTTGATGCAAAAAAGAGACACGCGTTCAATTCCCGTCAGAGACACGATTTTTCTTTAGTAGGACTTCTCGATCTAGGCTGATTGTTATTAATTTCACTGTCTGAGAAAATAAAAAGCTGAAATAGCAACTCATCACATATACCCACTAAAAATAACGTTTTTAGTAACAAATAATAAAAAAATATAAAAAAATTCTTACAAAAATAACATGTATATCTGGTAGTATTTATATGTATAGGTTCAGTAGCTGCATATGACTTGCTTTGCTTTGAAAACATATGTGCAACATAGAAACAACAAATTAATGACATATTTACACCTGTTCTCACCTGGGCATAAAATGCTTAAAAAAAAGGTTAATCCTTATTTTAAAAAATAATAAAAATACTAAAACTCATGACACAAGAAAGTTTCAATTGGTAGCCAGCCAAGTATACAGGATTAGTAACATAAATTAGAAAACACACCTTTTAAATATTTAGCCTTATTAAGTTTCTAGTGTCAGTGAGGTGGAACCAAATTCTTCTTCTTCTATATGCTGCATCCCTTCAAGACATTGGCGATTATAGCTCTCCACAGTTCCCTGTCCTTTGTAGCTCTTAATAAATTTTGTCTTTGTTATCTCACTTAAACCTTGTTCCGCTATTCATTGACTCAAGATCGCTAGGTAGATTATGCATTGATTTCATCTCTTTCTCTTGCCTTCAATCTGTCCTGTGAGTATCAAACTTTCCAAGTCTTCTTTCCTCATTATGTGCTCTAGAAATTTCAATTTTCTCTTTGCCTGATCTTAAGTATAAGTCTTTTTGTTTCATGGTCCATGGTGTTCTCAGCATCCTTCTATAAAACTACATTTCTTTTGCTTCAAGTTTCTTCTTCATCTGTGAGGAGATCACCTAGCATTCACTGCCATATAAGAAGAATGATATTACATAACAGTTCAGTATTCTTTTCTTTGTATCTCATGAAATGTGAAGAAGAAAAGAAGAAAAAGGGGATATGGAAAATGGAATATGGAGATGGCCCTCCACAATATCCTCTCCTTTGTAGCTCTTAATAAATTTTGTCTTTTTGTTATCTCTTTTAAACCTTGTTCCACTATTTACACAAGCTTGCTAGGTACATTATGTGTTGTTTTCATCTCTCTCTTGCCTTCAATCTGTCATGTGAGTACCAAATTTCCCAAGTCCTCTTTCCTCGTTATGTGCCGTAGAAATTTCAAATTACAAATTATAAAGACCTATTCTTTTTACAGTTATTTTTTCTTTTTGACATTATTAAATCTGTGTTTCAAAAACTAAGTTGTGAATAAACCTGTAACAGCATATATATATATATATATATATATAGAAGTAGATATGTTTGTCTATCATGCAGTTCACACTGCTCTCCAGTCTTTTGAACAGTATAGGTTTATCCCTTGTTCCCTGTTTAGGATTAAGTTTCCAGTTCTTTGCAAAGTTATCTCATTCTCTTTCACCGCTAGTAGCCTTTTGCATCTTAGTGGCATTATCGCCTTGCTTTACGTGAATTGATTATTGAAGATTCGGTTTCCAGTTCCTTGTAAAATTTTCTCTTTCACTTTCTGTAGCCTCTTGTGTCTTAGTGGCACTATTGCCTTGCTTTAGGTGATTGATTATTGAAGATTGAGTTTCCTGGTCCTTGTAAAGTCTTCTCATTCTCTTTCACTCCCTGTAGCCTCTTGCAACTTAGTGGCATTACTGCCTTTCCTTAGGTGAATTGATTGTTGAAGATTAGGTTTCCAGTTGCTTCTAAAATCTTTTCATTCTTTTTCACATCCAGTAGCACCTTGTGTCTTAGTGGCACTATTGCCTTCCTTGGGGTAAAAGGTTAAAATCATCAACTGTCATTCTGGTCGTTGCAATTTTATTTTCTATCAGTGTACAAATGTACGCAGAGCACCTAAACATAGAACTAGTCTAACAGATTGTTAATAAGTATAGTTAATTGACTGAGTGCTCTAAATTTGTGGCCTTGCACCACACTAATGTAAGTTTAATAAATAAAAGCTACCGCAATGTGAAATCATGATTTAATAAACTAGTCTTGTAAATTGTTACTACTGCAGTGAGTTCAATCCTTACTGACGACTCCACATATGTAACCTTCAGCTATGCTTAATGTATCAAACATTGTAATAATTCTAATATTGTTTACATTATTTACATTGTTCAGACTGTTGTCTTTATTTTTATTGTCATATTTCTGATGTTTCAGCCATTGTATGCTCCAGCCTTTTATCCACTGGGCTATGTGTCCCCAAGGACAATGGATAAAAGCGTTGCTTGAAATAATCCAGTGACTTGACCCAAGGAGTTGTAATTTCTGTCACAGCAGTGATGAACAAAAAAAAAGAGTTGAGTTACTCAAGGGAATTAACTGAAACTGAGATATCCAGAAAAGACGAGGCACGGCATGTGGAACAAGAACAATCTACCCTCATGTACTAAATAAAGGGTTCTGTTCGAAATTCTAATGTATATCACCTAATGAAGTCCGAAGCGTACAACAGCCAAAACGTTGTGAATATGACAATAAAGATGAAGACATCAGTTCAAACTATGTAAATAGTGTAAATAATTACAATACCTCATCTCAGAAATATGGACTGTGAATATGGCAATCAAGATGAGGACGACAGTTCAAACAATGTAAATAGTGTAAATAGTTACAATACCTCATCTCAGAAATATGGACTGTGAATATGGCAATCAAGATGAGGACGACAGTTCAAACAATGTAAATAGTGTAAATAGTTACAATACCTCATCTCAGAAATACAAACAGATTCTAATATTATGTATTTTACTTGAATTTTGTTTGCATTGCATCCATCAATTTATTCCCATTGAAAGGATTGGCCAATTCTCCTCCCCACATTCCTCAGAAACTTTCAACAGCTGTTACCTTTGTAACTGAATCTGTTTTTCATCTTTGATATTAATTACTAGTGTAACTCTATACCTTTGTACTTCATTCCTGTATTCAGACAATTGTCAAACTAATCTCACCTCATCTTTCTCTTTTAGTGTCACTGTGCTGCAATCCTTATGACATGACACAAGTTGCCTTTCATCCCCAAACCAAATTGCATCACTGTTAATAATTACTAGCAGTACCATAGAAGCTGTCACAGTTTTATTATTTGGATTTTCTGATGAGTCCCACTTGTAGAGTAATTGACTTAAATGCCCAACAAACAGAATTGACAAAATTTCCAATGCACAATAACAACAGAAAGACAAGCTAAGAACTGGGCAAAAAATAATATTGATCAAAAATATATACAAGGAGTAATATAGCAACAACTCTAAGTAGAAACTTATGAAGCTTTATTTGACTAATTCAGCTTTAGCACTGAAAATGTTTATTTTATTATAGTGGATGGTTACAGTTGAGAAGGGAGATGAGATATGCTTATTTTATTACCACACAAGAAGGAACAACAGTAATAAGGCAAAGCAACAGTGGTGTTAAAACGCAACAGGGGTTACAGACAAGTAATCACAGTGTTATGGCCTATGTTATCTCTTGTCTCAAGAAAGAACAGAACTATGTCATATGAGAGAGAGAAGTGTCCTATCTTATTGACTAGGAAGAAATCCCAGCATGTTATAAAGGGTGTTTCATTAAAACGGCTCAAAGGCAACAGTAAATAAATCAGTGTTATTGGTGAAAATTTATTTATTTTTGTATTGGATCATGTTGTTTAAGTTATGGTAATTGTATGTGAAAATTAATATCGCCAAATTGTCTAGTAAGGCTTCGGCAGCACACCTCCACTCCATGATCAAAATTTTTAATGACGTCATAGTTGCTCTTTGATCTCACCAATATACCTTATTATCTCATCCTTCAGCTGTTGAACTGTTGTTAGCTTGTTGGCATAGACCTTACTTTTGAGATGACCCCAAAAAAAGACATTTTTGATGACCTCGCTGCATAGTTGCTTTTGTTCGCACCAATATGCCTTATTATCTCATCCTTCGGCTGTTGAATTGTTGTTAGCTTGGTGGCATAGTCCTTACTTTTGAGATGACCCCAAAGAAAAAATTTTTGATGACCTCTCTGCATAGTTGCTCTTTGAACTCACCAATATGCCTTATTATCTCATCCTTCAGCTGTTGAATTGTAGTTGGCTTGTTGGCATAGATATTACTTTTGAGTTGACCCCAAAGTAAGAAATTTTTGATGACCTCTCAGCATAGTTGCTATTTGATCTCACAAATATACCTTATTATCTCATCCTTCAGCTGTTGAATTGTTGTTGGCTTGTTGGCATAGACCTTACTTTTGAGATGACCCTAAAGGAAGAAATTTTAGATGACCTCTCTGCATAGTTGATCTTTGATCTCACCAATATGCCTTATTACCTCATCCTTCAGTTGTTGAATTGTTGTTAGCTTGGTGGCATAGTCCTTACTTTTGAGATGACCCCAAAGGAAAAGAATTTTGATGACGTCTCTGCATAGTTGCTCTTTGAACTCACCAATATGCCTTATTATCTCATCCTTCAGCTGTAGAATTTTTGTTGGCTTGTTGGCATAGACTTTACTTTTGACATGACCCCAAAGGAAGAAATTTTTGATGAACTCTCTGCATAGTTGCTCTTTGAACTCACCAATATGCCTTATTATCTCATCCTCCAGCTGTTGAATTGTAGTTGGCTTGTTGGCATAGACATTACTTTTGAGTTGACCCCAAAGGAAGAAATTTTTGATGACCTCTCAGCATAGTTGCTATTTGATCTCACAAATATACCTTATTATCTCATCCTTCAGCTGTTGAATTGTTGTTGGCTTGTTGGCATAGACCTTACTTTTGAGATGACCCTAAAGGAAGAAATTTTAGATGACCTCTCTGCATAGTTGATCTTTGATCTCACCAATATGCCTTATTATCTCATCCTTCAGTTGTTGAATTGTTGTTAGCTTGGTGGCATAGTCCTTACTTTTGAGATGACCCCAAAGGAAAAAATTTTTGATGACATCTCTGCATAGTTGCTCTTTGAACTCACCAATATGCCTTATTATCTCATCCTTCAGCTGTTGAATTGTTGTTGGCTTGTTGGCATAGACTTTACTTTTGACATGACCCCAAAGGAAGAAATTTTTGATGAACTCTCTGCATAGTTGCTCTTTGATCTCACCACTATGCTATATTATCTCATCCTTCAGCTGTTGAATTGTGGTTGGCTTGTTGGCATAGACCTTACTTTTGAGATGACCCCAAAGGAAGAAATTTTTGATGACCTCTCTGCATAGTTGCTCTTTGATCTCACCAATATGCCTTATTATCTCATCATTTATCTGTTGAATTATTGTTGGCTTGTTGGGATAGACCTTACTTTTGACATGACCCCAAAGGAAGAAATTTTTGATGACCTCTCTGCATAGTTGCTATTTGATCTCACCACTATGCCTTAGTATATCATCCTTCAACTGTTGAATTGTGGTTGGCTTGTTGGCATAGAGCTTACTTTCGAGATGACCCCAAAGGAAGAAATTTTTGATGACGTCTCTGCATAGTTGCTCTTTGAACTCACCAATATGCCTTATTATCTCATCCTTCAGCCGTTGAATTGTTGTTGGCTTGTTGGCATAGACCTTACTTTTGAGATGACCCTAAAGGAAGAAATTTTTGATGAACTCTCTGCATAGTTGCTCTTTGATCTCACCAATATGCCTTATTATCTCATCCTTCAGCTGTTGAATTGTTGTTGGCTTGTTGGCATTAACCATACTTTTGAGATGACCCCAAAGGAAGAAATTTTTATGAACTCTCTGCATAGTTGCTCTTTGATCTCCCCAATATGCCTTATTATCTCATCCTTCAGCTGTTGAATTGTGGTTGGCTTGTTGGCATAGACCTTACTTTTGAGTTGACCCCAAAAGATGAAATCTTTGATAATGTCTCTGCATAGTTACTGTTTCAACTGACCAATATGCCTTATTATCTCATCCTTCAGCTGTTGAATTGTTGTTGGCTTGTTGGCATAGAGCTTACTTTTGAGATGACAACAAATGAAGAAATTTTTGATGACCGCTCTCCATAGTTGCTCTTTGATCTCACTAATATGCCTTATTATCTCATACTTCAGCTGTTGAATTGTTGTTGGCTTGTTGGCATAGACCTTACTTTTGAGATGACCCCAAAGTAAGAAATTTCTGATGACCTCTCTGCATAGTTGCTCTTTGATCTCACCAATATGCCTTATTATCTCATCCTTCAGCTGTTGAATTGTTGTTGGCTTGTTGGCATAGACCTTACTTTTGAGATGACCCTAAAGGAAGAAATTTTTGATGAACTCTCTGCATAGTTGCTCTTTGATCTCACCAATATGCCTTATTATCTCATCCTTCAGCTGTTGAATTGTTGTTGGCTTGTTGGCATTAACCATACTTTTGAGATGACCCCAAAGGAAGAAATTTTTATGAACTCTCTGCATAGTTGCTCTTTGATCTCCCCAATATGCCTTATTATCTCATCCTTCAGCTGTTGAATTGTGGTTGGCTTGTTGGCATAGACCTTACTTTTGAGTTGACCCCAAAAGATGAAATCTTTGATAATGTTTCTGCATAGTTGCTGTTTCAACTGACCAATATGCCTTATTATCTCATCCTTCAGCTGTTGAATTGTTGTTGGCTTGTTGGCATAGAGCTTACTTTTGAGATGGCAACAAATGAAGAAATTTTTGATGACCGCTCTGCATAGTTGCTCTTTGATCTCACCAATATGCCTTATTATCTCATCCTTCAGCTGTTGAATTGTTGTTGACTTGTTGGCATAGACCTTACTTATCAGATGACCCCAAAAGAAGAAATATTTGATGACCTCTCTGCATAGTTGCTCCTCAATTGCACCAATATGCCTTATTATCTAATCCTTCAACTGTTGAATTGTGGTTGGCTTGTTGGCATAGACCTTACTTTTGAGATGACACCAAAGGAAGAAATTTTTGATGACCGCTCTGCATAGTTGCTGTTTCAACTGACCAATATGCCTTATTATCTCATCCTTCAGCTGTTGAATTGTGATTGGCTTGTTGGCATAGACCGTACTTTTGAGATAACCCCAAAGGAAGAAATTTTTGATGACCTCTCTGCATAGTTGCTCTTTGATCTCACCAATATGCCTTATTATCTCATCCTTCAACTGTTGAATTATTGTTGGCTTGTTGGCATAGACCTTACTTTTGAGATGACCCCAAAGGAAGAAATTTTTGATGACATCTCTCCATAGTTGCTCTTCGATCTCACTAATATGCCTTATTATCTCATACTTTAGCTGTTGAATTGTTGTTGACTCGTTGGCATAGACCTTACTTTTGAGATGACCCCAAAGGAAGAAATTTTTGATGACGTCTCTGCATAGTTGCTCTTCGATCTCACCAATATGCCTTATTATCTCATCCTTCAGCTGTTGAATTGTTGTTGGCATAGACCTTATTTTTCAGATGACTCCAATAGAAGAAATCTAAGGGTATCAAGTCACATGATCATGGTAGCCAACTAACTTTGCTGTTTTGAGTGATGATGTGACATGGGAACTGCACATTCAATTTCTGTTTGAACATCCATTTTTGTATTAGGCTTTGATAACTTTAACATGTTGCTTGATTGTTAATCTTTCCATGGTTGAAATTGCTAACGACTTAAGTTGTTAAATCTGAAAGAAAAAGAAAAAAATCATTAGACACTTAAAATTAATCCACATTTAAAATCGGTCCAAGTTATCTATAAATTAGTGAAGGGGGATGTTTTTGCACTCATTCCAGTATGGCTTGGAACCAAAAATAATTCTTAAGGTAATGATTCAATAAGCTCCTTGCAAGTTCCAAGACTATAAAATACATGTGAAAATTTCCCAGTTGCACCATTAAGTATTGTCCTCGAGGGCACATGGCTGGTTGGATACAGTGACTTGAACTTTTGAGTTCAATACCTGGCTAAGGTAGTGGTGAACAAAGAATTTATAGAGTTGAGTTAAAGGGAGATAACTGAGACATCCAGAAGAGGCCTGGCATGTAAAACTAGAACAATCTATCTTGGTGGATGAAATAAAGGTTTCAGTTCAAAATTACAATCATCTAAAGAAGTTTGGAGCATACAACTGCTGAAACGTCATGAGCATGGCAATAAATTCTGAGCAATGTAAATAATGTAAATTATTACAATACCTTATCTCAGAAATGTTAACAAATAAATATTTGAGTTTAACAACTTTAACAAAATATTACAATAACAATAATTATTTAAATAAGTAAGAGGGTACAAATGAAAGGATTGAAAACTTTCTTTTTTTCTTTCTTTCTTATTATCTATGCTTTCTTTTTCTCATTAAAACTAGACAGTGTCTCTGATATTTTTCTTCCAGCTTTCCTTGCTATCAAAGTGGAATGGGCTATTATTTATCTATGGCTTTAATAGCTGGTCACTTATATTCAAGGAGACCTGTGTTCTAGCCAATCTCTATTGCAGACACCTGCTCAGGCACAATTGTTTGTTCAACACCCACAGAACCCAGCTGTAGTTTATACTACAGCTATACTAAGCAGACCTTAGTTACAGTTTCTGGGAGAGAGCATGTTATCTAATATGATAAACAGTCTGAACAAGGCCAACATGCTCAAACCCTTGGTCATGGTGACTTGTGACTTTGTGCTAGCACAGCCATTGATGGTCCCCAAGAACCCAATTTCACTCACAAGTCTTGGGTGAACCCCTGGCGTGGTTTTCAGACACTTTCCAAAGGTGCCACATGCTGGGATCATCCCCCTCCAGACTGATAAACATCGGGAAATCTTCTTCCTGATAAATCAACCATGATGAGAATCAAATGCAGATCTCATGGTCAGAAAGCAAATGTTCTAACGACTTGGCCACATACCCAAATTTATCTGTGGTAATGGCAGGGCATAATGCAAATAACTAAATAACTTATTGAAAGAGGAAGAAGCAGAATTGTAATATAATTCTACCAGATATCTTTCTTGACATAAAAGAAAATAAAAGCAGAAAGAATTACGTAGTTCTGAAATTAACCATCAAAAAGAAAACATTGTAAACAGTAATCAGATTTGATTTATTATTCAATTTATTTACAAACGATATTATCAAACAAAATTTGAATCTCTGAATTTCTGGGATGATTGATTCATTCATTTTTTTATAGTTTATCAACTCTTTGTAGGTTATTTAAAGCCAGAAAATATTTTTAGATTGAAAGAATTTTTGGGGGGAAAAATATTTTATTAATTAACTTGTAGCTGAGGAGAGAAGAGCTGGATTCATACCTTTCCCAAGGGTATTTGCATTTAAGCAAATATAATGAACCCAATAGGAATTGGAACTCAGCTCTCCAATTAACAATTTTGGATCATTATCCATTACACTACCCATACACCAAACTTACAGCACCTGGTATGTACATGCTGACCAGACTCAACATTGCTTAGCTTTGATGATTGTATGGGAACCACTGTTTCAATGTGATATGGTTATAAGCCAAAATATCAAGGTAAACAATTATCAGATTTATTTAAAAACAACATTATCAAACAAAATTTGTATCTGTGTGAATTTCTGAAATGAGGTATTATTACTATTTACACTATTTTCATTCGGACTATTGTCCTCATCTTTATTGCTGTTGTCATAACATTTTGACCATTGTGTCTTCCGGCCTTCATCAGTCTACCCACTGTAGATTAAATAAAAGATTCAGTTTGGAATTTCCTGTCTGTTACCCAGATCAGTATACACCTGATAAATTCCAAAGAGTACAATGGCTGAAATATTGGGATAACAACAACAAAAATGAAGAGAACGATTCGGGAGTTCTCTTCTTATCAGAGTGAGTTTTCCAAGCCGAACTGCCATACCTTTGTAATCACCATTAAATGAATCCAACTCTTTCCAAATCCTCTGCATTGTCCTCAGACAGACAGCCAAACACTCTGTTACTTGTATTGTAACTTCTGGTGTGAATGCCAAGCAGTACAGCATGTAATTTCCAAATTTCTGGCAGAGGGAATTGTGCCATGGTGCTCTTTTTCTCCCAGATGGTGCCCAACTGACCCTATTATACTGTGCAGTTCACAAAATCAAAAACAATGTGTATGCATGAAATTTAAAATATAAAATGTCGACAATTGCACACTGTATAAGTGCATAGTGACTTTCCAAACACCTTGTATAACAAAATACAAAATCATTTACTTTTATTACTTACTCACAAAAGAGTCATTCTGAAAGTTAAGCAAGGTTCTAATTTTCATTAGAAACAAAGAAAAGAGTGTTGGATTCTCTTCCACTCCTAGTAACACCTTGTATCTTAGTGTCAATGACGCAACACATGAAGAAGAAGCAGTTTTTTCCGAGGCAACAGGTAGATAATGTTACATCATTGTAAATCAGTCACAAGTCAGTTATAAACCGGAGACAAAACTTTACAAGAAACTAGTTGGCACACTTGGAATAGACAAGTCTAGAAAGGCATTACTTGAGAATAACCTATTGTTAAATAAACACAGGCTGAAGAGAGTCTTATAGTAATAAGTATTAGGAAATAAAATATATAACAGAAATCTCTTCCCAACCATTGGTTTCATTCACAATTATTTTATTGCTTATATCAGAATAGGAAAACATCATATTTAATAATGAAATTTCTCGAAATTTGTTTTCCTCTTTATAAAAGCGAGCTGAAAAGGAGAGACACTAGAGCTGTGAAATCATGTAAGCATTAATTTCAACTCTTCTTATTAATAACTGCATTGTTTCTGTCCAATTGATATCAGATGTTCTGAGAAGACTTCAAAAGTAACTAGTCATGGCACAATGGTGTTATCAAATACCCTCAAGGAATTTCATACTAACATGGATGGTTACTACATTAGGGGATAATGCTCCAGTTTTATCAACAGTGTAAATGTGGGCAGCTAAATTTAGAGAGGAAGGGAAAGTCTTGAAGATGACCCAAACTCTGGAGATCTTGCAACTGCTACCATTGAGGAAAACATTGATCATATTCACCACATGCTGATGGATTACAGGCGATTGACTATAAATTGCTATTAGCATATCTCATGAGAGATATGCTATTAGCATATCTCATGAGAGAGTTAAGAATATTCTGTACAATTGTTGTATAAGAGTAAGTGTTGTTGCCAACACTGGTTTGAAACTAGATCACCAATGAGTAACATGGGTAATTCCATTATTAAGTAGAGCACATGATCCTAAAGGAAGTGAATAAATACGAAGTAGTTTAAGGATCACTGTTCTCTCTTCTTGTCTATCCAGTTAGATATTTGTTGTATGAGTTAGTGTCATTGCTGACACTGTGGTTTGAAACTAGATCACCGGTGAGTAACATGGGTAATTCCATTATTGAGCAGATCATGTGATCATAAAGGAAGTGAATAAATAGGAAGTAGCATGATGACTGTACAATCACTGTTCACTCTTCTTGTCTATCCACTATTGCTATACGTTAACTCTCTCTCTACTCCATTATTAGGTTTCTTTGCTTTCAGAGTGACAGACAAGTGCAATTCTTTATCTAGTGATGTTGTAAATGCACCAATGTTGGCTATTTTCAAGGAGAAACTGAGGATCCTGCTCAGATGAGCTGGACAACTATTGATTAATTCTAAATTTGATTAGCAATTTCAAGTAATTAAATTTTCCCTTCCAATATTAAAACTGTTGTAACATACGTATGGTTTATAATGGGTATGTCCCCATTCACATAAATACAGTAGTAAATACTTTATGTTGATCTTCAGTTGGAGATTCATTGTGGAATTCACTTGACTCACTTCTAGCAGTTGACTACTACTTCTACTTGCCACTGGTGAATCTTATGTGTGTTGTTCTTGTCCTAAGTATTATTATACATTACCAACCTTTGTGTGATTATTCTATTCAGTAACCTTCCCTAGGTTACAAAAAAAACTTTAAAATAAGTGATGGGATTCAAATGGTTCACAAACTATTTACTAAAACTACACAAGTTTGCAGAACTGGTTCTGAAATATCTTTTGCCTTTATATCCATTGACAAAAAATTTAGGCATTTAAGAAAGAGAAAATAAAACAGATTCCTAATTTTGATGTTAATTCCAATCCTGGGTGGAATGGTTGCAAAAACATCCCCATCTATAGACAAATGATGCAGATGCATTCTGGGATTTCTTTCTGTCCAATAAGATAGGACTCTTCTTGGTCTCATCTGAATTAGTTCTGTTCTTTCTTGTCTTGAAGCCAGAACACTGCAATTGCTTGTTTGTATCCCATTTGTGTGTTAATACCATTCTTAGTTTGTGAACTTTTTGCCTTATTACTGTTAATTTGCCTTATTTCTGTTGCTTTGTCTTGCTATTATGGTTTCCTCAATATTATTTTTGCACTATTCTTTTTTTCTCTCTCCTGCTATTGTTTATTGAGAATTTTGTCGATTCTGTTTCTTGGGCATTTCTGTCAATTCCGTTTAACCATGTCCAATTACTCTCCAGAATTCCTAAAAAATTTTGAATCCCACCACTGACTGCATGAGTATCTTTTCAGTGTGCAATTTAAAACAAAACTACCCCTACTAATTGGATATAAGGAAATGCTCTTTAAAATTAAGGGGAGGTATAAATTTAAATGCTACATTTTCACAAATCTGTCTTAACTTTTAAATCAAATCTTAGCTATTGCTATCTTCATCCAAACTGAAAGGCATGAACCCACTTTTCCCTAGGCTGAATCTCATCACCAGATTTCTTGACAAAATGCTTTGCTTCTGTGTTTAATTTCAGCCAAAGCTTTTTTTATTAAGACTAAAAGGCACAAATCCACTTTTCCCTAGGATCCACCGCATCACTAGATTTCTCAACAAAAATGTCTTGTGATTAACATTTACTTCAAATCCTAACCAAAGCTTTCTTCATCCAACCTGAAAGGCATAAATCCACTTTTCCCTGAACTCCCAGCAATATCATTCTTCATCCAGATTGAAAGGCATGAATCTAATTTGCATTGAACTGCCAGCCATACCATTCTTCATCCAACCTTCATTTGTTTACTTCAACAACAGAACATCTTCAACATTTGTTTTGGCATAAAAAAAAAAAAGATCTGTGCACAAGAATAATAAAGACCAAAATGTTCTTATTCTCTGTTAACAATGTTACCTTCAAGCTGAAAGACAAATATACCAAACTTAGATGGTGTTGATTTGCCAGGATAGAGAAACAAATCTGTTTGAATATCAGCAGTTGCTTGTTATGTTTACTTTGGTCTAATAGCTTTTGGAAAAGCATTAATCCATATCTGCCTACATTATGTTCCTCAGAGGAAGAATTTTAAATCTTAGATCCGAAATTTCAACCAGTGTAGGGGTATTTTAACAAGGGGAAATATTAAGGAATAAAATTAAACCCTCTGTGGAATTTCATCCTTGACAAGAATTTTAACCAGGGAGAAATTTCAACCAGGTGAAGAACTTCATCCAGAGGAGGTATTTCAACCAGGTAGGGAACTTCCCCCAGGGGAGGTATTTCAACAAGATGGGGACCTCACTCAGGGAAAGTAATTCAACCAGGTGGGGAACTTCACCTAGTGGTGGGAGGAATTAGGCATTTGGTTAATTGGAAAAAAAATTTTATCCATCAAAATAAGGATATTTTCATTTGTTTATAATTCATAATTTCATTAATTAATTTTATCCCTTACAGAAATTTCAACCAGATAGGGAACTTCACTCGGGGGAGGTATTTCAACCTGATGAGGAACTTTACCCAGTAGGAAGGGATTTCAACGAGGTGAGGAACTTCACCAGGGCAGGAAGGAATTAGACATTCAGTTAAATGGAAATTTTATGAGCCATTGAAATAATGATTTTTTTTTATTTGTTTGTAGTTAAGACAATTTGGCTTCATAAATTGTTTCTCTAATTATCACTAGCAAAACTATAATGGCAAAAATAATTACTAAATGACAATCCAAAATGGGAAGGAGGTGAGGAAACCTAGGATCCTAAGGGGAGGAATATGATCTGAGACTCTGTGAATGACTTGTTTAAAGATAATGTTATTTACTAAAGCATGTACAATTTTGCAATTTCTTTTTAATCATTTCACCCCAATCAAGGCAATAAAGCCACTAAGATGCAGGGTAGGGGGTATTAAGTGTTAAAGAATACGAGAAGAGAAAAACAGTATTAAGAAGAGAAAACAATAAAAAAACAGGAATTATTAAGACAGGAGATAATGATTGATATTTCATTTGAATTTTTAAGAAAAGAAACTCTTAGCATAGAACTTACAGTTACATCTAGCCATTTCAACAGTAAAATGATGAGATCTTGCCACAAAACTAGTACAGTGCTTAAATTCATAAAGTCTAGATACCATGCTCCTTCTAATATTAGACTTCACTTATGTGAAGAAGAATTTTTTTGATGATCAAAGTTGACTGGAAAGCAAGTTAAGAAAAGAAACTGTTATTAGGTTGGTGCAAAAATAATGACGTAATAATGTCGTTTTTTGACGTATTTTTGACCTCAAAAAACGACATTATTACGTCATTATTTTTGCACCAACCTAATAGCATAGAACTTATGGTTATATCTAGCCATTTCAGCTGCAAGATGACAAGATCTTACTACCAATCTAGTACTATGCTTCAGTTCATGAAGTCTGGATACCATAGAGGAAAGTAATATTTATTTTGTTTTAATACAAAAATGTGGCACAAGGCTAAAAGGGGGGATAGGGGAAGGCTGGTCTTCAATCTGTCTTGTCTTAAACTTAGCTAGCCCCAATTACTGACCCAAACATATCACAGTATTCCTTACACAAAACCAACCATAATACCTCAAAGTCTCTATGTAGTTCTAACTAGTTCCTATATGTACAATTTGTCTGGCAGGGGGGAGGATAAAATAACAGAATTTAAGAAGGAAACCCCAATGAATATTTACAATGAATACAATTTATATGCAAGAAACTAAACAAAATGGTGTTAGTAATAAAAAAAAGACACAATCCTTAAATGTGGCAGAAAAATCAGTGAACTGGACCAAATTAATGCAGGACTAGATAATTAATAACAATTGTTCAATCAATCATTCATGCAAACACAAAAACAAATATGAAATACACATACGGAAAATGAAAAGCACTATGCATCTATC
The DNA here is from genome assembly GCA_963932145.1 of Acanthosepion lycidas. NCBI lineage: Eukaryota > Metazoa > Mollusca > Cephalopoda > Sepiida > Sepiidae > Acanthosepion > Acanthosepion lycidas. The sequence continues at coordinate 34,312,721 of OZ010615.1, read as the reverse complement.
AGAGAACTGACATCTCTAACAGAGGAGGGAAAGTTCATCATAACAATTATCATGAAAATATTTATAGAAAAAGCACAGGAAATCTACAATACAGTGGTGGGAAAGTGACTGAAGCCGAGATGCCAGATCAGAACCAATAACATTGCAGATTCTACTAAAAAAAAACTATTTCAAATTAAAAATAATATGCTTCATTTTTGTATATTATTAATATAGAAATAAAGTACAACTAGCTTCTTATGCAATCTATATTATTGCAGGAAGAATTTACAATATTTACATTGTTCAGACTGTTGTCCTCATCTTTATTGTCATATTCATGATGTTTCAGCCGTCGTATGCTCTGGCCTTCTTCAGATGATATACATAGGAATTTCAAACTGAATCCTTTATTTAGTCCACTGGGGTAGATTGTTCTAGTTCCACTTGCCATGCCTTTTCTGGATATCTCAGTTTCAGTTAATTCCCTTTGGTAACTCAACTCTCCAAGTTTTTGTTCACCTCTGCTGTGGCCGCTATTGAACTCACAACTCTTTGGAGCAAGTCACTGAATTGCTTCAACCAACACTTTTATCCACTGTCTTTAGGGACATATGGCCCAGTGGAGAAAAGCGTTGATTGATTGATCCAAACGTTAGTTGACCCAAAGAGTTGTGAGTTCAAAAACTTGGAGAGTTGAGTTATCATGTTATTAAGGGGAATTAACTGAAACTGAGATATCCAAAGGCATGGCATGTGGAATCAGAATAATCTACCCCTGTGGACTAAATAAAGAGTTCCAACGTATATCACTTGGAGAAGGCTGGAGTGTACAATGGCTGAAACATTGTGAATATGACAATAAAGATGCAGACAACAATCCAAACAATGTAAATAGTTGCAATATCTCATCTCAGAAATATAGACAGATGTTGCAGGAAGAATTTTTTTTAAATGTCAGACATTTTATTCATGCTAATAATTGTCTATATAGCTGCCCAGTAAAGTTTAGCAGTTTTCTTTTGCTAGGTACTATGTCCCTTAAGGATGTTGACAATCATGGCTCTCTGTTGTGGTCTGTCACCACTGGCTTCAGCTTTTTGAAACCCAATGCCATTTCATAAACAGAATCAATACAATATTCTTCCTTTTTCTCATTCTTTGTATTATAAAGATGTGGTAGCATTAATTCTAGTGGGTAGCAGGAGGAAGAACTTCAGAAGAATGCATGGCTTAGTGTTGGGTCAGCATTCTGCCATGTATGCTGCGGTCTTCTTCAGGTGATATATATAGGAATTTCAAACCAAAGCTTTTATTTATTCCACAGGGGTAGATTGTTCTAGTTCCACTTGCCATGCCTTTTCTGGATATCTCAGTTACAGTTATTTCCCTTTAGTAACTCACCTCTCCAAGTTTTTGTTCACCTCTTCTGTGGCCAGGTATTGAAATCACTCTTCTGTTTTTCCCAGGTCCATACTGACCTGCATGGTAGCACCTGTTAGGCTCCTATCTATAGGTAAATAATAGATCCCCAAACAAAAATGGACAGTACATTTTTATAATGACTGAAAGTATAAAATTATTTACAATTAAAGGCATAAAATTGTGTTCAAAATATTCAGATTTCAACATTAATCTGGGTGAGGAAAGTGTGCTAATGCTTCAAAATTCTCATGGCTCTCTGCCAATTTCATTCCATTTTGGTCTTATATCTAAAAATTAGGCAAAGTCAATCCATCACTGTCAGAATTCAATATCCAAAATCATTGGACTTCCTGGCCAAGCCTCTGCATTCTGTAACACACTCTCGTTTCCTTTCCTTTCCAACTCATAGCAGTGTGTTTTTACTATTCTTCCCATTCCTTGTTCTGCCATTCATTTGCATAATGAATAGTGGCTCAGATTGAGGAATCAGAGAGTCGAGTTCAAATTCCAGTCGAATCTATTACATTCACTTACATGCTAATACCCTTGGGAAAGGTATGAATTCTCTTCTTCTCCTCCCAGCTATGGGTAAATAGCAAGACAGACTAGGTTCTATAGCCTTGAATGGCAACTGATCTACCACAGAAAGAAATGGCAACCTACTGCGAGAAATATCTGCCTTGTCATGTATGTGTTGTGGAGTGGTTTCACAGTGGAGGCTTGTATTTGTACTACATCGGTTCTAAAATAGGTTCGACGTACCAAACGTTAGGAACTTCATATAATAGGTATGACACAGAGAAAATCTAGTTGTGGTCGCTGATACTTTAGTATCCGACTAACGGTCATCCGGCATTGACTCACTGACCGACCCACTGATCCACTCCTCATTACTCTTATTACTCCTACTTATTATAGGTGGGAGAGTCTATTAACTATAGAATAGGTGTGTTCCACTATAACAGTATGGCACATAACTGACTGACTAACTTCCTGCTTTACCTTCAGTGTCTTATGAGTGTCAAATTTTCCAAGCTTTCTATCCTCATTATGTGTCCTAGAAATTTCTTTCAACTTCTTTTTGTTTCCATTTTCCTTAAAACATCCTCATAACTCACATATTCAGTTCATGGTATTCTCAACATTCTTCTATCAAGCCATATATCTGTTACTTTATGTTTCTTCTTCATCTGTGAATAAATTGCCAAGCATCCACTGCTATATATGAGAACTGATATTATATAACATTTGAGCACTCTATTCTTTTTTTCTAGTAAAATTTTCCTGTTTTCTAATATTTTGATGTCCTGGGTATGACGCTAAACTAAATCTGGCAGCAAGACCTCTGACTGAGAAATTGGAGGTTTTGAGGAGTATGGAACCACCTCTTAACTGCTGTTGTTCCCAGGTCCACAGTGACCTGGGTGGTAGCACCTGTTAGGCTCCTAGCTATGGGCAAATAGTGAATCCCCAAACAAAAATGTGCAGTACATTTTTATAAAGACCAATAATACATTTTTATAGTAAAATTACCAACAATATGTTCTATAGTAAAATGATAATGAAACACTGAGTATAAAAATACATTTTATAGTAAAATTACCAGCAATACATTTTAAAAAATTACCAACAATACATTTTCTCATATACAAACTATATGTGTAAAAACATAGGTTTGACCTGAAAGTATAAAATTATTTCCAATTGAAGGCATAAATTGTGTTCAAAATGTTTAGATTTCAACATTAAATAACTCATAGAGGTTAATATACTGTTTGTTATATTCCATGCTAATAGGTATATATACTTGAAAAACAAGGTGGATAAAATAAGTAAAGGTTTATTGTAAAAACCAGTACAATAAGAAATAAGTTAACAGTTATGCGCACAATCATTGCAAGTCAGTCCAGTAGTGAGTGCTACTATTGGAAGGTTGGTAGTTCTCACGTAAGTCTGAGTCGTACTCAACAGATCCCAGCTAGACCCCATAGTCCATTAACTTACTGATACTTATAGGTAGTTACTACCTATAGTGTATTTACTCATGGTAGTTACATTACTGCTAAACAAAATCAACCATCAATCAAAACCTAATACTTTGTTTAGATTTTGGAAGACATCTTTTACTATTCCAATGTGTCTTCAGATTTTGGTGGCTTATTTTCTGTCATCTCTTAATTTCCAGATATTTAAACTTCTGTACTTGCACGGTTCTGACATCAATGATTCATGGCTCACATGTTGTGAAAAGGAAATTAAACAATAAACATCATTGTATTTTAGTCCTTGCTATATTTAAACTCCCTGCATGTAGATAAGATTTCAACTTTCTTTTTCATTTGCTTTCTAATTTTATCGCTACCCACTAGTGATTAGTTTTCATCATTTCTCAGATTAAGAAACGTATTTTTAGTGGCAAGGAAGATTTAACAATTAGACATAGAATTTAACATGGTTTAACCAAAGGTCTGTTTTGACAAGTTTCATAGATAAATTATATAATGCCCACTGCAAATCAGATGAAAAGGCATGTAAATGTATTGCTCATCATTTTTTAATAGAAATGTATTTCACTTTCAAATCAGATAAAATTAATCATTGTAAGCATTACCAATAGAATGGGACTCTTATATTTCTGATGTAAATATATATAAATACATATGGTGACTATTTCCATAAAGGATCCAACAATCATGTTCAACCAATATAGTTCTACATACATCATTAAAATTGCTATTAAGAAATCAGTTTTCATATCCTTCTTTGCCCAATTTACATGTTTCTCTTTGTGACATTTACTTAAAGGTTGCTTTCATGTCTTTAGCCAATATTCTTAAAATTTTGCATCTTTTTTCTCTGTTTACATTCATAATGCTTCTTCTCTTCCTCTTCTTCTTCTATGCACTGTGTCCTTCAGGACGTTAGTGATCATGGCTCTCCACAATTTTTTGTCCTTTGTAACTCTTAATTTTGTCTTTTTTTTATGTCTCCTATACTCTGTCCTGCAATCCATTAAACAAATTCATTAGGTAGGTTATGCATTGTTTTTCTTTATCCCTCTTTGCTTCAATCTGTCCTGCAAGTATCAAATTTTCCAAGCCTTCTTTCCTCATTATGTAGATTATGTGCTGTTCGCCTCTGTCCCTCTTGCCTTCAATGTGTCCTGTGAGTATCAAATTTTCCAAGCCCTCTTTTCTCATTATGTAGGTTATGCATTGTTCTCTGTACTTCTTGCCTTCAATGTGCCCTGTGAGTATCAGATTTTCCAAGCCTTCTTTCCTCATTATGTAGGTTATGTGTTGTTCTCCTCTGTCCCTCTTGTCTTCAATCTGTCCTGTGAGTATCAGATTTTCCAAGCCCTCATTGAGTCATTAAGTAATTTTTCTGTGTCTAGTCTATTTCCTGTCACCTGAAAACTGTTTTCGAAAAAAGAGAAGAAAAAATTCACATAACAGTTCAAGTCAAATTATTAAGCGGAGTCGTTAAGAAATCTTCCCGCGTCATATAAAAGCTCTCTACATAAGAAACAAAAAGAAAAGCCACTTTTTAAAAACTCAATAATGTTTTGATAATAAAACTTTTGAATTTGGAATTCATCTGCTTTCTTATTTTCCTTTCCTTTCATCTTGGCAGACGAATTGAATATTTTTAGAAAGCCAAATTTTCGCCCCCTCAACATTCCAGTGAGTAATAGTGCACTATAAGAGAAAAACCTTATGCAATATTAAGAGTTAATACTAATTTCATTATGGAAACATTGACTTACACAGAGTCATTTGATATCTACTGTGAATCTTAAATAAAGATCAAAAGGAATTTTCAATAGTTTTACTTTTCCTTTGAAATTTAAGAAAAAAAGCCTCAAAGTTAAGAACATTCTGACATTTACTAAAAATCCTTAATAGAGACATATATATTTTTAGAATCATATACAAAAAATAGGAAAGAATCCAGTTTAGCAAATAGTTCTGTGGAAAGCCAGTTGCATAAACAACGCAAGAATGAAACACAAGATTCTTGAAGTTGAACATCTTGGAACAGGTGCAAAAATTATTTGCATTTTGAGACGTATTTAAAATGAAGATTGGTAACTTTGCAGTAGATATTGTCCTCTTCAACTTCATTTGGTTCCAAATGAAACTTCTAAAAAGACGATTATCTCTATCTGCTGTAACTTGTCAGACATTGTTCCAGATTTGTTGTTAATTTATCATTTTTGTTTTTTTGATCCATATCTGAATTATATCAATTGTCAATCATTCAGTATAGACCAAGGTAGACATTGCTTAACTTATATTATGAAATAAATAAAAAAATTTGTTTTGTTTTTTGGTATTGAATTTTTTATATCTATAACTCCATTACTCAAATGATCACTGATCTGATATTAACGAGAACGGATATTGCTTAACTGTCATAATGAAGCATTATTGAATATGAAACTTTAGTCTTGTAACTCATTCAGTATAGGCCAGGTTGAACATTACTTAACTTATATTATGAAAGCGATTTTCAGTTAAGTTTTCAGTTTTATACCTCGATTTGCATTATTCAAAAAATCGCTCATTTATTCTTCACGAGGCAAGCCATTGCTTAACTTGGTCACTTGTGGCATCTAATCCCTTCTGGTTATGTGTTGTTTTCATCTATCCCACTTGCCTTTGTCCTGTGAGTAACAGATTCTCCAAGCCCTCTTTCCTCATGTTTGAGAAATTGCAGCTTTTTCTTCCTGATGTTAAGTATAAGTCTCCTTTTAGTTTCCATTATCTCTAGAACTTTGTTGTTGCTCACACATATCCTCAACATCCTTCTGTAGAACTACATTTCTGTTGCTTCCAGTCTCTTCTTCATCCTTGAGGAGATTGTTTAGCATTCACTGCCATATAGGACGACTGATATCACATAACAGTTCACTACTCTTTTGTTTGTTTCTAACAAGATTTTTAATTATTTTATGCTACTAACTAATAAAAAAAATTTTCATGATAGCTATTATATGTATAATGTATGTGGCTTATGATTTTACTATAGGAATGCATTGAAAATCAGAAAGAAAGGGATTGTTAGTGGTCAGGAATAAATGCAAGAAGCATTACTGATAAAATAAGGCTATTTATATAATATAAATGCATTGCTAATGATTTTACTATCCAAATGTATTGAAAATTGAAAACAAAAAGGATTGTCATTGCTCAGGAAATAATGCAAACATTACTAACTGAAAGATTATTATATATAGAAACTAGCCGAATTACCTGCTCCTTATTGCATGTCACACATTTTTTTTTGGTAAGTTAATGTTGATTGATTTTAAATCCTTGTTATAATTTGTGGAGAAAAATGATGCATTTCAATATTACTCAATGATCTTGTCAATGTGACCTTGATCTTCTGGCTTTCTCCTTCTATATTTTGGATAGGAGTCATTCCCTTATTTAAATTTAAATCAAAGGGAAAAACATTTTCAGTGGGAGGTTTGGGTGAAAATGGCTTGATCTGACCACTTTGAAATGTATTTGATGCAATACTTGATTGAATAAGTTGATGAGAAAATTTCAATATTGATATGACAATTGAATTGTTGCAACAAATATGTACTGTAAAGCGCTACCCACTGATTGGTGATTTCTTGCTCAACTTGACATTCATATTGTCTCATTTTCATCTTGCCGATGTGACCTCCATCTTCTGGCTTTCTCTTTCTATATTTTGTATAGTAGTTATTCCCTTGTTTTAATTTAAATCAAAGGGAAAAAAATTTTCAGTGGGTGTTTGTGCCCCCCATGAACCCCCTTTGATCAAAACGAAATATACTTAGTACCCTAGGAGTCATTCCCTTGTTCAAATTTAAATTTAAATTTAATTTATATCAAAGGGAAAAAAAATTTCAGTCAGGGGTTTGTCCTCTCTGGGGACCATCTTTGATCAAAATGAAATATACTTATCCAAGTATCCTGGGAGTCATTCTCTTGCTCAAATTTAAATTTAAATTATATCAAAGGGGAAAAAATTTCAGTCAGGGGTTCATGCCCCCTGGGAACCCCCTTTAATCAAAATGAAATAGGCTTATCCAAGTACCCTGGGTAATGTTGCTTCAGAATATATATAGTTGTGGGGTTTCTATCTCCAAAACCCTAGGAGGTGTTCAATAACAGACAGACAGAGGCTATAAATTTATATATGCACATTTCATTGAATACAACAGACAAGGTGCTTTGATTTAGTTTTTATGCAATTTCTCATGCGATCTAATAATTTTTTTCTTTTCAGATGATAAATTATATTTATATTTTCTGTCTGAATGTTCTTTTTTTCTGAGCACTTTTGGCTATACATTTAGCCATTTTCAAGGATGTCGTATTCAATGAAATGTGCATAAAAGAAGGATTGCTGCCTAAATACACAAACATTATATATACAGATATATGCGCATGGTTAATAATGTTAGAAATTCATTAAAAATCAGAAAGAAAGGGATTATCAGTGGGTAGAAATTAATGCCAGCATTATTAACAGAAGGGCTATATATATAATGTAAATGAATTGCTAACAACATGATGACAGAATTGCAATGAAAATAAGAAAGAAATAGATTGTCAATAGTCAGGAATTAAGTCAAACTTTGCTGACATAATAAGGTTCTTATACTAATTAACTTACCAAATGAACTTTTATTTTAAGTTACTTCGAGTATAAGTTGGGAGAAAAATCTTTATGACAGTACTTTTTGTAAACATGAATTTTGAAACAAATCCAAATAATTTTTCACAGACACTGCATTTTTTTTTTTTTTTTTTTTTTCCAATTGTTTTTCTATTCTTCCCTACTCTGGTCCATTTTAAGAAAGCAAAACTACTAAAGATAAGCAGCAGCAGGACTTGTTTATTTCCTGGTGTCACATCACATAAGAATTCAAGGAAGTGCTGTCAAAAGACGTGTGTGGGATGCTTGTAAAAGGTAAATATGATGTTTGGAGGATTGTATGCATAACAGAGAAATGCATAAGATTGCACATCAGCGCATGTGCAGAGGTCAAATCTACAATATTATTTGTCTAGAAAAACATAATTTTATGGTTTTAAGTTGGCATCTCTCTGGCGTAAAGAACTGTTGGAATTGCTAGGTAACCTTGACATATTTGGGAACGATATTAGAATAATCCAGAACCTACACTGGCAGTAAGCCACCTGCATGAGGATGGAAGAGGAATTCAGTAAACACACAAAAATACAAACGGGTGTAAGACAAGGAGATGCCTTCTCACCAGACTTATTCAACATATGCAGTGGGAGAATTAGAAGTCCTAACCAGGATTGGTGTCCACAATCTTAACAACATAAGATATGCAGATGACACAGTACTGATAGCAGACATAGAAAGAAAACTGCACAAATTCCTAGAGAAGGTAGTGAGAAGAAGGGACTGAATATCAATTGCAAAAAGATGGAATGCATTGTTGTTAGTGAAAGTAACAGCCCAACATGCAAAAGCTAAGCAAAATATTAGGAAATAAATTTTGCTAGAAGCAAAAAAAAAAAATGTGCTGAAACATTATGTAATATCAGTCCTTCTATATGACAGTGAACATTAGACAAACTCTCGCTTCACAGATGAAGAAGATACTTGAAACAACCTAAATATGGTTCTGCAGGAGGAGGATATTATGGATCAAATGTGAGCAATAGTAAAGTTTTAGAGAAAATGTAAACAAAAGGGACACTTATACTTATTATTAGAAAGAGATGGTTGAAATTTCTCAGGCACATAATGAGGAAAGAGGGCTTGGAAACAGAATGGATTGAAGGAAAGAAGAAGAAGGAAAAAAATGCATAACCTGTCTAGAAAGTTTGAGTAAATAGATGTTGGAACAATGTTTAGGAGAGATAATGAAAAGACAAAATTTATTAAGATCTACAAAGAATAAGAAATTGTGAAGAGCCATGTTTGACACCTTTGTGAAGGGGCATGGCACAGAAGAAGAAATATTCACTCTTTGTACCATAACTGTTTGTTATATTAAACGTATGGTAGCAGAACAAAGAAGAAACAACGAAGGTTTAAAGAAGTCAGTGTAAATGTCTCTCATTGAAAAAAGGGGATAAGTGGACTTGTAAAAGGCGTCTGCTAGGGCATATGGGAGGAGAAGGAGAATGTGTTGTGATGTACTGGAGTGATGGCCTTTGGTGAGCTGTTTCTTGGAGATGGGAAGTCGTTTTCCAATGAAGTCTGTAAACCCGAGCCAAGATGCAATCCAGCTGCCAAAAATGTCCTTTTGATGGGCTTTTATCTCCTTTCTTAGGCTAAAATTGGCTCTGGTTTTTATTTTATTTCTTTAGGTGGGAGTGAGTGCTATTGGGTGGAAATTCTGGATTGTATTGCTTATTTTTTCCTTGAGTGTGTGAGTAAAAATGGAAGGTATGTGCTGAGTTTTAGTTCAATTTTCGGTGTTTGGAGCGTTCACATCCAGCCAGTGGTGGAAATTAGTGTAGCATAAATCAGAAGATGTGGTTTTAGGGAAAATGTAACAGCTCCCCTTGATCTTATTCTAATTCATGGATTTGTCGTTGGTGTGTTTTAGGTATGGTGTGGTGATGCTTCATTTTTTTTAACTGCATAATGAAATGGTTAATATTCAGTAGCTGACCACATATTTGCCTTTTGGGATTTCTTTGGAATATCGGGAGTGATCATTCTGTGAGATTGCTAGATTTATAGTCTTCATTGTTTATATGGCTGTCAGATGAAGGATGAGGTGCTAAGTTGGGCATTACTTGGAGAGTCTGTGATGGAAGGAGCAAGTTTGTATAATTAAGGTAGTCAGGCCAAGGTACAAAGTAACATATATTAGTACAATGGACCTAACTAGTTTCACCATAACCATTTGCAGTTTGGAATACCATATCATTCATCTTGATGACTCGGTCCAAGGCATATGTGATATATGGGATGTGGCTGAATGAGGTCTGTAGAGTAAGACCTTGTCTCCAACTTGTATCAGATCTATATAGATGAACTGGTTCAGATGTTTGTTCATCTTGTGGTTGGCCTCATAGTCTGCTAGGGCAATATGTTGACCATCTTGGCTTCAGTCAATTTCCCACAGCCATAACATAGCTTCCCTGTGCCTTTTTTGTAAGTATTTTTATTGTAATTGTTCTGATGAACTTCTCTCTATGGTATCTAGATTTTATGAATTTAAGCACAGTACTAGATTGGCAGCAAGGTCTCATCATTTTACAGTAGAAATGGCTACATGTAACCATTAGTTTCTTCTCTTGTACTTCTTGATCTGTGATACCCAAAACTTTCTTCTGTGTGATTAATTCCTCTTCCTTTATTGTTCTCTCTCCTTCATAATGCTTTTCTTTCATATTCTCTCACATTCAAGAAACCCTTGTGTCTTAGTGGCTTTATTGCCTTGCTTGATGTGAAATGATTAATATATATATATATATATATATATATATATAATCAAACAAATCCTCTTTTTTTTTACCTCGTATGGAGAATAGGCTATTTCAGCAGATGATGAAAGTGATCATCTGTTTTTTCTACCCCGGTGTGGGATGAAATGAAGTTCATTTCTGTAAGGCTAGAGGTAGCAGGATGTAGCAGTTCTGTGAGAAATTGATACTGGAAACTAAAGAGTCAACTTAAACCGTAACTTGTCGAAAACACCTAATGCAGAGTTTACACTTTTCACTGTTTCAGTCAGACGCTAGGCACACGACAGTGGTCAAGGAGGGTGGTAAGTATCTATCTTAAAGGGAAGAAGTTTTAATATAAAAAAAAAATCAGAATATTAACTTTATGATGACAAATTGGGGGTATTAGAAGAAAAGACAAATTTTTAACTTAAATTTAAAATTAAAGAAGAAATAAAAAACAAACCCATATATATATATATATATATATAATTAAGTTATAAGGAACTTGGTAAACCGTATTGGTAATTCCAAAGAGGATGAAATCCTGAGAGCTCAATGTTAGGACAGAGCTAATATGTAATGAAAAACAAACCACTTTAAGGTACCATTACGATAATTTATTTCACCTAAATCCTTTTTTAAGGATTCAGGATCATCAGGTAAAACTTCCAACAATGGTAGAATTAATATAGTGTAAAAGGTTTTAGAGGGGGGTGACTTAAAGTAGCTAAATAAGGCAAAATTCCACTATGGGAATTAGAATTTGTTTTTGTTTTATGTCGACATTTAAAAAGTTAAAGGAGATGGGAGTCAGGAAGTGATTTTGGGTAGCTAATCAAGGCAAAACTATCTTATGGAAATTTGAATTTGTTTTTATGTTGATATAGGAACAAATTAGTGTTTAAATTTCAATATGGGTAACTACACCTCTAACTACAGAAACATGAATAAACACAAACATGAATTTATAGAAAAAACAACTATTTCTTTGGTGAAAAACTGGTGCAGTTGAAAAGAAAAAGGATGAATCTCTGTCAGAGCAATTTTGTTGTAGGAACAACTGGTACCGGTCATAAATTACACATACAAGCTGTTCAGAAACATATTTAGTTTTAGTTTTCAAAGCTTATACTTAACAAAAAAATCAAATTATAAATGGTGGAGCATTAGTTCTTGTGTCAAATTCCTCATCCAGAAATAGTGGAATTTTACAGCACTGATGGCTTGAGCAGATATGTCATTCCTGGTCTATCACTGTGATTGCTTCTCCTCTGTTACTATACTACTGTCTAAATGCTAATTTTCCTCTGCTAAATTTGGTAGAAATAGGCTCAACTTAAACATAGCTTTAAAGTATCAATCTTTTGTTTCATTAGACAATGTTGAATCCTTAATTCTGATTTGCTGGTTTTGTTATTTTACAGGCATTATGTCCGCAGCATTGTTTACGTTATGGTTTCTAAATGTCTAAGTTAATGCTTTAATCCTGGCTACATCCATCCACATGTGTGAAAATATCTTTTAGGTTTTTGGAAGTGTGACACATGCACACATATAATAGAAAGGATGAATTTAGGGGGGTTAATGAGCCATTTCATCATTATTTTCTTGTCTCTGTTTTCACATTTCCTGCAAAAATATTTACAATTAGTTTTTACTGCGTTGCTTTTTGGCTTCTAATCAACTGCCTCTTGATTGTCATTCCTTTTGGTTTGCGTTATTATGAAAATATATACTGATATTTATCTATCCATATATATATATATATATATATATATATATATATATATATATTAGGTTGGTGCAAAAATAATGACGTAATAATGTTGTTTTTTGACGTTAAAAATACATAAAAAAACAACATTATTACGTCATTATTTTTGCACCAACCTAATATATATATATATATATATATATATATATATAGTATAAGAATGATAATAGGAAAAAGTCTTAGTTTTTGCCAATGCATTTTGTCTTTTGACTTTGTCAAGGCAAAAATGAAAACAAAATGTTTTTTTTTTTCATAGTTACATTAAATCCAAAATTTAAAAAGAGAGAGATGCTTTTTGTGTAAGCCTCTTTCTGGTTAATGCTAACTTGCTTTATACTAAGAGTTTTTTTTTCCCCCATGTTGACAATATAGTAAAATTTCCCAGAACACTTCTGTGGATAAGACAAATTAGTATAAGAATGACAATTAGAAAAAATCTTTACATATATATATATATATAAATATATATATATATATATGAAGAAATATAGTCTTAAGATGTGCTATATTTATGGGATAAAGTGCTCAATATCAGAGATAGAGCGTGTGTAAATATAAAAGTGAACATAGAAGTCAACATTTAGAGGCAACAGTCTGTTTCATGCTAGATTCACTCATCAGGGCACAAGTGCTATTATTTTTCGTGGCTATTTATATATATACAGGTCAGTGGTCCATTGGACGAAAAAAAAATAGCTATAACTGTTATATAACAATATAAAAAAAAATACTACATCACTTAAAAATCGAAAACCGAAAAGAGAAAATATATAGTATAACAAATAAATAATAACAAGTAAAATAAATTGACCTAAATTCATCCAAATAAATAAATAAATTAACAAACTGATCCTGATAAACTAACTGTTAGAAAAAACAAATAAAGATAATCAATCCAAATAAATACATGAATTAATAAACAAATTAAAAACTGTTCCCACCAAAATAATAGTTAGAATAAACTACAACAATCAACTCCAAGATTGAATAGATATCTTTAATTATCTTCCCAAACCAAAACAAAACTATTAAATAAGCGATATAAACAAATTTTTACCACGTTAATAAAAACACTGATTAAAATAAAAATAAAAAATAAATAAGATAAGAAATAAAAATAAAAAAATAAAAATAAATAAAAACAAGCAAAATAATTTAACCCAAATAAATAAATAAACAAATAAACGACTTCCGGTAAAATAATTGCCATAATAGAATACCCACAATGCACCACTGACCCGTATATATATAAATAGCTGAGAAAAAAAACAGCACTCGTGGCCTGATGATTGCATCTAGCATGAAACAGACTGTCGCCTCTAAGTGTTGACTTCTATGTTCACGTTCATATTTATGTGTATATATATATATATATATATATATATATATATTGTTTGGAAGTAAAGTCTGATGATCCGCAGTCCTTTTAAAAGGGCTGTGGTGAAATAATTTATTACATGGAACCTTAAAGTGGTCTGTTTTTATTTAAATTATACATAAATATATATATATATATATATATATATATATATGGGAAAATGATATATAAATTTTTTTATGTATTAAGAACAATTTTGCGAGAAGTGTCATAAAGTAGAAAATGTTTTGTGCAATGCATTTTGTCCTTCAGGACTTCATTGGACTATGTTTATGTTGATGTGACTACATAAAAATATTATGAAAATAAAAATATAAGAAGCTGGATACAAATTTACTGTGATTGACCTGGTAATTAAAGCACTTTCTAAACATTTTCATCTTAGTAAATTGTTTTCCCTTTTAATTAGAGTAGCATTTTTTTAAATCAAAATTGTAGTTAGTCATTACAGTGTGCAATTAAGGCATTTAACATGTTGTTTTGTAAAAGATCCCTTTTGTGTTCATATCATCTTATCCACAGTGAATTTGCATCTAGGTTCTCACAATGTTTCACCATTCTTAGCATATCACATTTTTATAAGATAATTAATAACAAAAATTATGGAAACACAAACATAAAAGAATCTAAATGAAATCAGCTTGATTATATTTCATATAATTATAATTTTATACATTCATGTAAATAGCTTTATCTATATCCATACATCATTTTTTGTAAATACTTCTGTCTACATTTAATCTTATTTGGATGGCTCAATTATACCTGTTCCTCTCCTATCATCTCCATCTTTACCTGTGTGTTCATATCTAAATTTGTTCCAGTCAATATGTCTCTCTAGCTCTATTTCTCCATCTATCACTGTTTATATCTGTCTAACTAAACACATTCTTATCTATGTAAACCTGTTCTTATCTATCTATCCATCGATCTAAATCTTTTCTCATCTATCTATCTGTATGAGAATGTTCTCATTTATCTATGTATGTATGTATGTGTATGTGTATGTATATATGTATTTATGTGTGTATATATGTATGTATATGTGTGTATGTATGTGTAGATGTATATATATGCATGTATGTATATATATATATGTATATATATGTGTGTGTGTGTATGTATGTATATGCATGTATATCTATCGCCTTATCTTCATTTCTTTCTCTCACTCTCCCTTTATCTAAGTCTGCTGAAATTTAGCACCTCAACTTGAAACACTAGGTGCTTAATAAGTCTGTTCATATATATATATATATATATATATATATAGGTATGTGTGGGTGGTATCTGTTGGTCTTGAGAAACCATGGACCTGCACTCAAAAAGTTATACCTCATTTGTTATAGCTGTGCAGACCCATACAGGAGTGACTGTCTTGATTGCAACGAATGCATGTGAAGACACTCTCCCCTGATGTCACTGTGTTGTTGTTTTCTTTCCTTCAAGCACACTTCAACTGGCAGCCAGTCACCATTTCTTCTCTTCTCATTTTGGCCCTTGGTGTAAATCACATCTCCAGCATAAGCAATTGTTGGCAACATCTTCTTGCTTCTGTCTATCACCCTCATGTCACTTTTGAAGACATCCTTGAAATAAATATGATGTCTCCCTCATGCCCTCTTGCTGGGAGCCAGTTTTCCTGTACAAAAAGACCTTTAGAGTCCTCCCGTCAGCAGACTGTTGTTTCCATTACAACCGAGTCAGTGGCAATCTGTCACAGTTTCATAAATGTATCCTGCATGTCTCATTCTATATGAACTACAGAAGGTCATGAAATCAAGTGTGTTGTTCACTTCCTGGTTAAGTTGATGTCCAACTTAAACAAATTCATGTCATTGGCACTTTCTTCTACACTGATTTTCTTTTACTTCCAACCAACTCTCACAAAGCCAAACAGAGATAGGGAATGGATGACAGGAGCAGGTTTTAGTGAAAGAGATGGTCAACTTAGTTATCAGTGCCGTAAAGGGAAGAAATTAAATTCTTAGAAACAAGATAAATTTGACAATGATACATATATATATATATATAGATAGATAGATAGAGATATTTCTATCTATCTATTTATCTATCTTTATTCATTTCCTTGTCTTTCTATCCATCCCTCTATCTGTCTGTTGATGATAGATAGATACATATAAAATAACAAATAAAGAAACTGTTATTATATATATATATATATATATATATATATATATATATATATATATTTGGTTGGATTGATGTGAGTTTGTGACCCTGGGTTTCACGCTTTTGCGATCGTCAGACAAACTGATTAATTTTTTTTTAAATTTTGGGTTTATGTAGATTGCATATCTTGGTGTTATTATGGAAGTTGGTGGGGAACGTTGTCGTGGTGTCATCATGCTAACGCAAACATCGATGTATGTTCATACACCCAATGAAGTACGCAGACACACATACACACTTGGTCGTCCGTCGGGACTCATACATATATAAACATATGTGGACAGTTTCGGATATGACATATGTATATATACGGGTGGCGTTCTGTCTATACATATGCATTTGTATGTTGAAATTCAAAGATTGGAAGTGTGGCGGAAATGTCTCGTGAATGTCTCGTGAATGTATACATGTCATTTTTCTATTATTCCACTGAATAATATTTCCTCGCATGTATGTATATACGTGTGGTGGGGTTTTTGTAAAATTATGATAGGTAAAAATTATTATTATTTTTATTTATATTTATTTTTAAATTTTTGAAAAAAGGGGATTTATTTGTTATATTTAAAGCTGGTTATTTGTTTGTTTTTGATGACTGTGTATATGTAACAGGTAGAAATTTTGGTTTGTAATCCTTATTGGTTATTTTATTTGGTGATATTTAATATTTAATATGCAGGGTGAGAGGGTAGTTTATGTTAATAATTATAGTGGGTCTATATGATAATAGTAGATGTGATGTGATAGTAATGTTGTAAGGGATTGGAGACAATGATAATATAAGTAGCTAATAGTTATTGTAAATTGGTAGAAGTGATTAGTAATGGTGGTGGGAGAATGATAAAACCATATTTTGAAGAAAGACAGACCACTTTAAGGTTCCATTATAATAATTTATTTCACCAGAGCCCTTTTAAGGATGCCGGATCATTAGATAGCACTTCCAAAAAAAAAAAAATATTAGCTCTGGATTTACATTGAGCTCTAAGGATTTCATCCTACTTCGGATTACCCATACAGATTACCAAGTTTTTCATAACTTAGTTATATATATATATATATATATATATATATATATATATATATATATATATGTATATTTGTCTTCCTCTGTTTTGTCTATCTGTGTATATATGTCTCTTTATATATTTCTACATTTATAACACTCCTCAGAGTCAGATAAGAATAATTATTGACAGAGTATATATTTTTATAAGCACTTATTAAATAGTGTCTTGATGATAAACTACATCCAGCAGCAAGGCCTCTATTCAAGGAGATTTGAGGAGTGTGGTACCACCACTTAATTGCTGTTGTCTCCAGGTTCACCCTGATCTAAACTGGGGTCAAAACACTATGAAAGCATAAAAGTACATTTTTATAGTAAAACAGTGATAGATTATAAAAGCAAAAAAAAAAAATTACAAAAGCTTCCAAGAGAATTAAATTTTGGCATTAAATGACCCATAAGGAGTTGATATGCCATTAAACAAATAAACAAACTTAATAAATATACTAACTAAATTTTCAAATTTAAAATTTTCTGGACAGTCAATTGTTAATAACAACATTATAATAATTGAAAACTTAAATCTTTGATTAGTTTGTTTCATTCATATATATATATATATATATATATATATATATATATATATATATATATATATATATATAGTTATTTTAATTTATTTTGTTTAAATGTTATTTTTATTGATACTCATATTTGAGTAGATGCTCTGTTTTTAATTAAACAGTATTTTTTATCCAACTACATCCACCAGCCTAAATATTCAAGAAATTTTGTCAGAAGAATATGTGTCCTCTGGCAGGATTCAAATCTGCATTCCCTCTGGCGAATCATCATTAGATCTGACGTGCCTTTTTATGAATTCTATCTGCATTTTTATGAATTCTATCATTGTTATAGTTGATACTTTTTATTTGAAATAGACACACCATTCTTTGAATTAGCCTCATCCCTTGTATATTCCATTTGTAAGAAAGAAGTTCCACTTAGCTTCTTTCCAAGAACTGTTACTTTGTGGAACAGATTTCCACATAGATGCTTCCTTGTACCTTATAATCTTAACCTCTTCAAGTCAATATCTATCCTCCCTATCCTCATAATCTTCACTTAGCACTCCCTCCTCTTACTTTTGTATCACATCATTCAGTAGCTCTCTTTTTTAGCCCTTGTATTAGGTGAAAAAACTACTGTAGCACAATGGTTTTTGAAGTCGTCAACTAATTTGAAAGTTGAGTTAATGCTCTCACTGGATGCCTTATTATTTTGGCCTTGTGCCAGACTAAGATGATCATCATTAGATCTAACGTGCCTTTTTATGAATTCTATCTGCATTTTTATGAATTCTATCATTGTTATAGTTGATACTTTTTATTTGAAATAGACACACCATTCTTTGAATTAGCCTCATCCCTTGTATATTCCATTTGTAAGAAAGAAGTTCCACTTAGCTTCTTTCCAAGAACTGTTACTTTGTGGAACAGATTTCCACATTGTACCTTATAATCTTAACCTCTTCAAGTCAATATCCATCCTCCCTATCCTCATAATCTTCACTTAGCACTCCCTCCTCTTACTTTTGTATCACATCATTCAGTAGCTCTCTTTTTTAGCCCTTGTATTAGGTGAAAAAACTACTGTAGCACAATGGTTTTTGAAGTCGTCAACTAATTTGAAAGTTGAGTTAATGCTCTCACTGGATGCCTTATTATATTGGCCTTGTGCCAGACTAAGATGATCTCATTAAATAACTAGAGCCAGCTACACCTACAGGTTTGCAGCATCTTATGTAATGAAAAGAATGATTTTCTTTCCATCTGGTTGTTTAGTACCTCAAACATCCATACAAAATGCCAGCACCTGATAATGCAAAATAGGAACTGTATACTTTTTTAAAAAATCAGTTTACCTTTACAGAATTTTCATATATCACTGAGTTTAGTTGCACCTGTAAAAAAAAAAAAATTAGATTAACAAATAGTTTTTTATTTGTTTTTGAGAAATTAACCATACTTCTGATGAAGTTAAAATGGCACTTTTGCCATAACGTATTTGTAGGTTTGTTACACTGCCTTCTACTTGTGTGTAGTCATAGTTGGTACTATTGTAGTCACATGATCAAATTTTGAGCTTGATCATGCCAATTTTCTTGCTGCTGTTACAGTGTAAACATGGCCACTCTTCTAGTAGTATGCACCAAGGAGAATCAAGGAGCAGTGATGTGAATCTGCAGAGGATATGCTCTCTCATTGATGATAACTCTCTGGTTTGCCATTACCATCTTTTGAGCTTGCTGAATCTTCCTATTAGTGGTAGAGGTTGACTAACATCCTGCTCCTTTTTTATGCGTGATGCTTGTTTGGACACTTTTAAACTTCTTGATCCACTCATACACACTTCTATTTGGTAGTGCACTGTTTCCATAATGTGTTAAAATCCACCAAAGAATTTCAGTTCCAGACACACATCCCAATCAGAGAATTCAAATCATTGCTCTTTGTTTCTCCTTGGTGCACACTGCTAGCAGAGTGGCCATGTTTACACTGTGACAGCAGCAAGAAAACTAGAATGATCAAGCTCAAAGTTTGATCACATGACTACAATAGTAACAACTATAAGCACACATGAGCAGAAGGCAGTCTGAGAAACTTAAAGATATGTTATTGCAAAAGTGTAGATAATTTTTGACTGATTGAAACATAACAAATGCTCCCTTTTAAATTTAAGTCAAAAGGTAAACATTGTTCTCGTCTATACTTGGAAAGTGGTCTCTTTTTAGGAGAGGAATCTTGCCCCTCTGCAGTAGATGAAGCCAGCATATTTTAAGCCCTATTGATAGAGCAAATGACTGCTTAAGTAAGTGTTGCACATTATGTAACCGAATATGGATATATCTTAAACCAATTTTGATTAGTCAAGCTAATTTATATTTAAAACAAGTCAACACTTGTCAAAATAATCATGGCTAACATTTACAGAACATTTTAAGGGTCCAATGATCTGGGTATGATGGCTAGGGCACCTTAACTACATTTTCAGGAGTTGTCACATGATTTGAGGTGAAAAAATATTCTTGGCCTTTGACTTAAATGATTCGAAATAAATCTCATCCGTTGTTCAAACTGTCTTTTTCTTTCTTCTGCAGCTTTTGAAATGAAACAAGAAATCTTAAGCACAGAATAATGGATTTTGATTTTTGTTTTTACTCTTAATTGATAAACCGGAAGATATTGCAATTGGTATGTGACCAAGGTTATCCAATAAAAAAGCCTATGAACCAGGTAAATTGTGCCTTTGACTGTAAACAACTACCTTAATTTATATAATACTAAAAGTCTGTGATTGCTTGTACAGTGCATCTGTCCAGCACATAATAATATACAAGTTGTTTATACAGTAAGTGTTTTAATTTAAACTTTTTTCAAAGAGACAATTTTTTTAATTAAAATATTTGTAAGTTAAAGACAGACACAAAGAGATCCCGATTTGCTGTTTCGTCCAGTTGTTTGTAGAGTAATTATTGATATTTCAGCTTTCTTTAAACAATGTTTTAAATCCTTAAAATATATTTTTAAGTTAATCTGATTTAAAAAATATTTTGAGTGAATAAGATTTAAAAATATGAATTGTTAATACAGTAAGTATTTTTAATTTAACTTTCTTCAAACAGACAATATTTTTAATTAAAATATTTTAAAGTTAAAGACAGACACAAAGAGATCCCGCTTTGCTGTTTCGTCCAGTTGTTTATAGAGTAATTATTTATATTTCAGCTTTCTTTAAACAAACAATATTTTAAATATTTAAAAAATATTTTTGGCATATTAAAAAATATTTTCAAGTGAATATGATTTAAAGTTCAAATTTTTCCCAGAAGTTCTATTTGTATAAAATGCTGTAAACAATCAGAAAAATGTTAAACATGAACTTATAAACCAGACTAATGATGACACGAACAAATTGAAATATTTAACTGAATCATAATAAAATTAACTTTCATTTCAATGGAATGTTGAAATCAACTTCAGTGTTTTATAACCTGAACCATCAGTGACCCAACAGGTCACAGTTAGTCTCGTACTAAATTAAAACTAACTTACTATCAGTACCCTTTAAAAAATATCCTAATGAAAGTTTTTACTCTGATAGCATGTGAAACACTGGAAATTAAAAACCAGCAAAGTCTGCCAGAGAACCTATTTCTGGCTGAACACTTGATATTCAATATTGGATCAACATTAAAGCAAAAAAATATTTTGTTTTTCAGACAATGAAAATAAATTACTAGCTTTTACAGCTTAATGGGTGAAAAAAGGGTTGGTCATATTCAATCAAAATAGTGATATTCCATCATCCCCAAGCAGACCCTGAATTTTTACCAATCAGGATGAACAAGTGTTCTCTTAGGGGTGCCCCATGTCTTGAGGGGATATTGGAACTTAAGCTCAACCTAGACCTCAAGTGGAACTCATACAAATGATCTATCACTAAAGATACTGAAAAAGATGTCCATTTCCTTGTACTGCTCCAGTATGTACCTAACTCCTCCTGCTATCCTCTACTTTTACAAGAGCCAGATCAGACCGAAAATGAAGTTCTTTTGCCTTATATGGGTAGGAGCTGCCCAGTCTTTACTTTCTAGTCTCATTAGAGTTCAAAAGCGCCTTCACATCTTTGTGGGTGATGAATTATTTTCACCTTACAACTCCTTTCTCACAGATGAAACATTACAGTCACTGTTTTATTGATATTTCTATGAAAAGTGTTCACATGAACATCATTCCTTAGTTCCACCAGTTCTAACCTACATGGCTAAGATCTGCTCCCCACCCATTGCATATTATAACAAACCACCCTCATTCCCTTTGTATTCCATTGGTAAAGTGTAAATTCCATTTGAGCAGCTTATTCCCACAAACTGCTGCTTTATGGAACTGACTCCCAGTAAAATGCATCCCCAATCACTAGAATCTTAACCTGTTCAAGTCTTACATTAATCATTATTTTCCCCACATAAACTAGGCCCCTTGTTTGGTAGCCTACTATCCTGAGTGGCTTTTGGGCCTTGTACTTGGTGAAAATCATTGACAAAAAAAATTAATTGAGCTCAACCTCATAAAAAGATGCTTAATGGGATGTCCATACAGAAAAACCCAAAATTTCTTTCAAATATTTTATTTTCTCAAACTATTTCCAAATCAACATACAAAAAAAATCACTGACCATAATGTCTAACAGAGACACACACACACACATTATCATCTGAATACCACAATAGACAAACTAGAATTATTATACACTTACAGACATAAATAATATTTACAGTTTTTCAGTTGGGCTTTGAATTTGTTAATTTATTGAAACTTGAAATCAATGTGTCATCTCTCCTTGAATTCACAATGCTTCAAATTATACTAACATTTGTTACACAAGCCAATGCACGTGAACCATGATTAACCAATGAAAATCAAACATAAAAGAAAAAATATCAGATTTTCTTTCTTTGTTTCTCATTCTCAGATGAAGCTTTAATATAAATGAAACATTTACATTATTTACATAGTTCGGACTGTCCTCATCTTTATTGCCATATTCACAACCTTTTGGCCATTGTACATTCCAACCTTTTTCCTATAAAGGTTGGAATTTTGAATCAAACCTGTTATTTAGTCCACAATTTCCTCCAATGGACTAAATAAAGGGTACAGTTCAAAATTCCAACAAACATCAACTGAAGAAGGCTGGAGCAAACAGTGGCCAAAACATTG
This sequence comes from Acanthosepion lycidas, assembly GCA_963932145.1. Taxonomy (NCBI): domain Eukaryota; kingdom Metazoa; phylum Mollusca; class Cephalopoda; order Sepiida; family Sepiidae; genus Acanthosepion; species Acanthosepion lycidas. The sequence continues at coordinate 34,289,752 of OZ010615.1, read as the reverse complement.
TGAATATGACAACAGTCTGAACGATGTAAATAGTTACAATACCTCATCTCAGAAATATAGGCAAATAAGTGCAACATCTTAGATTGATAGATGTTTCCTATTTGTTATTTATCTTATCATTCTGTTGGATTCCAATCCATATTTGATCCCACCTCAATGTAATTCAATCTGTTATTTGTAAGAACTCAAAAGTTAGTTGCCTTTTCCACTTAAAAATCTTCAACACAGTAGAAACTTGGTAATGGCTCTGCTGGACTACAATTATTGATTTTTTTACCAAGAGACTTTTTAGTAAGATACAATAATTAACTAATAAACAACTACATTAAAAATCATTTATCATTTTCATTGATCAGAAAGCAGAGAAAATATACCTGTATAATCAACCAGTAATAATAAAAATAATAAAATTGTATTGACCCAGAGTAGTGTGATAAAAATCAAAGATATTAAGATAGAATAAATCTAATAATAATAATAATGGAAAATAAAAATAATAAAAATTATATCGACTGAGTGATAAAAATCAAAGATAGAATAAAATTAATAGTAAAATAATATTAATAATAAAAATGGAAAATAAAAATATTAAAAATTGTATTGAGCCAGAGTATTGTGATAAAAATCAAAGATATTAGGTTGGTGCAAAAATAATGACGTAATAATGTCGTTTTTTGACGTTAAAAAATACGTCAAAAAATGACATTATTACATCATTATTTTTGCACCAACCTAATATTAAAATAGAATAAAACTAATAATAAAATCATAGTAATAATAAAAATGAAAAATAAAAATAATAAAAATTGTACTGACCCAGAGTCTTGGCATAAAAATCAAAGATATTAAGACAGAATAAAACTAATAATAAAATAATAGTAATAATAAAAAATAGTAATAATAAAAGTGGAGAGTAAAAATAATAAAAATTGTATTGACTGAGAGTAGAGTGATAAAAATCAAAGATATTAAGATAGAATAAGACTAATAATAAAATAATAGTAATAATAAAAAATAGTAATAATAAAAGTGGAGAGTAAAAATAATAAAAATTGTATTGACTGAGAGTAGAGTGATAAAAATCAAAGATATTAAGATAGAATAAAACTAATAATAAAATAATAGTAATAATAAAAAATAGTAATAATAAAAATGGAGAGTAAAAATAATAAAAATTGTATTGACTGAGAGTAGAGTGATAAAAATCAAAGATATTAAGATAGAATAAAACTAATAATAAAATAATAGTAATAATAAAAAATAGTAATAATAAAAGTGGAGAGTAAAAATAATAAAAATTGTATTGACTGAGAGTAGAGTGATAAAAATCAAAGATATTAAGACAGAATAAAACTAATAATAAAATAATAGTAATAATAAAAAATAGTAATAATAAAAGTGGAGAGTAAAAATAATAAAAATTGTATTGACTGAGAGTAGAGTGATAAAAATCAAAGATATTAAGATAGAATAAAACTAATAATAAAATAATAGTAATAATAAAAAATAGTAATAATAAAAATGGAGAGTAAAAATAATAAAAATTGTATTGACTGAGAGTAGAGTGATAAAAATCAAAGATATTAAGATAGAATAAAACTAATAATAAAATAATAGTAATAATAAAAAATAGTAATAATAAAAGTGGAGAGTAAAAATAATAAAAATTGTATTGACTGAGAGTAGAGTGATAAAAATCAAAGATATTAAGATAGAATAAAACTAATAATAAAATAATAGTAATAATAAAAAATAGTAATAATAAAAATGGAGAGTAAAAATAATAAAAATTGTATTGACTGAGAGTAGAGTGAGAAAAATCAAAGATATTAAGATAGAATAAGACTAATAATAAAATAATAGTAATAATAAAAAATAGTAATAATAAAAGTGGAGAGTAAAAATAATAAAAATTGTATTGACTGAGAGTAGAGTGATAAAAATCAAAGATATTAAGATAGAATAAAACTAATAATAAAATAATAATAGTAATAATAAAAATGGAAACTAAAAATAATAAAATAATATTGACCCAAGGTGGTGTGATAAAAGCAATGATAATAAAATGTAAAAGAAGAAATAAAATAAAAACTGTAGGGATAACAAGCACTAATAAGATGTTGGAGGAAAGCCAGAAATAAAATAATAGTAGAATCTGGAAACGAAAGTCAATAAGAAAATGTGAAAAACTTGTACTAAAATAACGAATGTGAAATGCTTCATATATCAAGAAATCCAAAAACACCCAAAACTCTTAAGTTATTAACCATATAGCTGTCATAAAATTAATAATTCAGATTTGATTATATTCCCATTCTGTTGAAGATTTTGTGCTAGCTCCTACTGAAGTATGAACTATAGAAAAAATTCTGACTATGTAAGTTATTAACAAACTCATCACTCTCCAAAGAGTCTTAATTTCTCCCTATGTCATTATCAGTTCATGTTACCCTACATGATGGAAATTCCTGACTGATATCTTAACATCAAACCAATATCTTGCAGAGCTTCTAAACATAGCTCATGATTGAAGATAAAACCAGCTTTGTTCATTTTTGAATAGTAAGTTGTAAGGCCAGGCTTAAATGCATGAATCTTGTTAGATGAGTTTCTAGTCAATTTCTTTCCTGCATTTCTTCAGATAAGGAAGTATTTTTCACAGTTTAATATTCAAAAGGTAGTTTCTTGCCACTGGATTATTATACAAGTATCCTTCACTTTTCAAAAGTTATCTTTAAACCACTACTTTTCAGAATTTATATATCAAAAGGTTGTTAGGGAAAGATTCCATGAATCACCATTTTTTGAATAAAAAAAATCAGAGAAAAGATTGCTGTATGCTAAAATAAATTAAAATATTTATTTAACGTAAAATACACAAATTCTAACTGTAGCTACTATCATGAAATAAAAGTTAGAAAGTTCTTCTCTCTGACTGAAATGGAAATGAACATAAACAGTGTTTCAGTTAGGAAGAGAAAAAGTGAAGTTGGGAGACCACTGTTGCTTTGGTGAGAATGACAGGAGGCTGAGGTTGACTCATGTCTCTTCACTGCTGTCAGCCTGTCTGCAAAGTTGAATGAAAGTTTGGTTTTTATGGCCTCATATAGGCCCCAGAAGCATGTGTTTATTTATTGGTAGAAGTTGATTTTATTGGCTATTTTTTATTTTTATTACTGTATTTTCTGGCTTACAAGATGCACTTTTTTCCTAAAATAATACCATGAAAAATATGCATGTGTCTTCCAAGATGAATGTAAGGCAACGCCCAGGCTCAAGTAAGCTTGTACAGTCACCTAACTGGCTAGACTGATAGGGATGTAGATTTATATGTTGAGTCAGTACACTATTTAGCTATGTATCTAATTCAGCCTTTTATATGATGTAATTTCAGTACTTACCTGTTACAAGTATTTCCAAGACTATAAATCTTCCTGGAGCTGAGCCACAAGCTTAAACATGCTCTGTTTATCTGTTTACTAGCAGTGGCAGGAGCCTTTCTGCTCTTGACTAGTATGTCATTGCTATACAAACAAAATCAGACAAGTGATTAATGTAAACAATACGTGGCGCCAGTATGTGAGGGACACGTTGAATGTGTTGTTGTTTGATAATGATTTTTTTTCTTAGAAATTTCTTTTCAAAATTAGGGTGCATCTTCCAAGACACAGCTTCTTGTCAGCCAGAAAATATGATAATTTGAAAATTTGAAATATGTTTGAAACCAGAAGGCTGCATGGAGCCTTTGCATGATGGATTTATTTTTGTCATTTAATTGTTTGATTTGAAACAGTTAACTTCTGTTTATTCTAAGGTTGTTTCTCATCACTGAATTCTTTTACAAGTATCCTTCACATCTCAAAAGTTTTCTTTAAACAACTTCTCCTTTATAAAATATCTACATTAGTACAGGTTTTATTTTTTATCTGAAATAACATAAAATGAAGAAGCAATTACTATTAATGTATATAGAAAAAAAATATTTTATTGCTCCAGACCCCCAAAATTATTTTCTCTGTCTATCTGTCTCAGTGTAAAAGATAGTTTTGTGCAGGGATAGGTTGCATAAACCTTGTTTAAAGTGTATGGAACATACGACAACATAAATATATGAAAAGTTCAAGCAAAATACAAAAATCTTTGAATAAAAACACTTGTGTGTGTGAGCATATGTATATACATATATATATTACAGAAATTAAAGTGTGTAGCTTAATATTACAAGACATTTTAAAAGCAAAGCAACCAGTTTTGCTCCCGCTGTTCAGGCCTCTACGGGAGATTTAACTTAAATTAAAACAACATTTTGTATGTTGATTTAATTTAAGTTAAATCTCCCGTAGAGGCCTGAAGAGTGGAAGCAAAACTGGTTGGTTCACTTTTAAAATGTCTTGTAATATTAAGCTACATACTTTCATTTCTGTAATTAGATTTTGTACCTTAAAAAATATTTACATATATATATATATATATATATATATATATATATATATTATAATTTCTTAACAAAATTACTGCTCTCCCAAACAAACGTACACAACAATATTGTAAAATCAGAAGAAAATGGTTGAATCCGCCGACACAGTTATAATGACAATATTCTACACACGTGACAATAACTGACGTTATTTTCAGTTAACAATATGAAAATAGTGTTCTGTACATTCCTCCAGTTGCTAAGAACATTCTGTTTTTTTGTTATTTTTAGTTACGTTCTTTAATTAAATTTTTTTGCTTTGAGAAAGTCCACATTGGACAAAACGTGTCAGCAATAACTACAGTTTTCCTATTGTCATTTATATTTATAAACATTGTCTTTTCTACAGGTTAACTCTGAGAGATTTTCATATACATATATATATATATATTATATTCAAAATTCTTTATACAAGTTTTATATATATCCACTTTCATCTTGTTACTGTAACTTCATGGAGCAAAAAGAGGAAGATTGACTTTCCCACTTAACAATGTTTAATGTAGGTCTCATCAGGTCATGTGGCTGTTTTTTATTCTCAGAATATTTATAATTAATTTTTATTACTATTATTTTTGTTTAGATAAGGGGAGATAAATTTTTGTATCTCACTACAATAGAACTTCATAATTAGCTGCAACTAGTGAGGTAGGCTTGAAATATGACAGTCTTCTTCATTGCTTTCCCTCACATATTTTCTTATCATCCAGTAAACACTTAAAATATCATGTAAACCTTCTTCTTCTTTATGTGCCATGTCCCCTCAGGATGTAGGTGATTATGGGTTTTTGTAGCTCTTAATAAATTTTGTCTATTTGTTATTTGTTCTAAACCCTGTCCAACTATCCATTTACTCAAACTCACTAAGGATGTTATACATTGTTGTCCTCTTGTCCCTCTTGCTTTCAGTCTGCCTTGTGGATATCAAATTTTTCAAGCCCTCTTTCTTCATTATTGTTGCCACTGCTTTTATTTTAAGAAGCAGTGTTTCGACAATATTCTATCTTTTACTTATATAAAAATACTTCAATTCTAATATTTGTAAAATGAATTATATCATTTTAAATTAAACTGTTTCTTATAAAATAAAATTAGATTTTAGTAGTGTAAAATAATTAAAATTAATAATTAATTAAAAGGTGTAAATAAATTATAATCGTCTTGGTTTCTCTGTTACATGTTCTTTTGAGAGTAGTGTATTTTAAAGAAAAAACTATTTGTACAAAAGATTTTACATTGAAAATTTTTATGTTTATAATTAACAGTTAAAGAACTGCCAGAATTATTTTTTCTATGTGGATTATTGTTGATTCATTTTTTGAATTTGAAAAAATATATATATATCACTTTATTTACTGACCAATCAGAAATGTGGTTTTATGCCCTTGTAAATATTGAAATAAGGACCTGTTTCTGGAGACTCTTCATCTTATATATAACACCTGGCCAGCAGATAAGGGCAGAAAGTAATCACATTTCTAGAAAGAATGGTGTCATAACTTACTCAATGGGGTAGGAACCTCCAAGACTAATGGACACTACAATTTCAACCTGATAGCAGATTAAAGACCCAGGAGAAAAATCCATTTGGACTACTTCCTGAGAAGATTTTTTAAGGGAACTGAAACCTTAAACTGAACTTTTCTATTAAAAAAATAAGCATAACAATTGCCTGTGATATCGGCCTTTCCAAATTTGTCGAATCACCCTTCATGTTGAGATATTACTTTTAGTCTTAAAATTAGGTGGGTGCACTTTTTGCATTTTCTGCCTTAACAAATTTTTGCTTTGCCTTCTCAAAGTTTTTTCATTTTTGAAAACTTGAATCTTTCTTTAAATCTTGTATATTGTTTGAATTGTTATTCAGCATTAGTTTTTTGAATAAGGCACACAAAAAGAAATTTTTATGCAAGCTCTTGTTTGTAAAATATCGTATTTGTTTTTTTTTCTTCATGTACTGTTATAAATGTGCTAAATTATTTTAGGGATATTATCCAGGCAGTAGAAAGTCTGTTCAGTCCTGAATTCACTAGGCAGCTGAAACCCCACCCCTCCGAGAAAAACAGCTAGCTTAAATTGATATACTTGGGATAAACCCATCTGAACGAGCAGAGAAGACAGGTTAATCTAACAAAACATTAGTTTTTATAACCAGGAGGATATAAGTTCAATCCCTATGCGGAGTAACAAATATTGTCCATAGACTTGAACTTTGTTATGCTCCAGAATGATGATGTGAAGGGGCCAGTAGACAAGTAGCAGTATAGAAACACATGTCTAGCCACCACTCTGGGAAGATCAAAAACAGACAATTTCAAACGCCATCCTCACAAACGAAATTCTCAGAACCAAACCAAGTAAGCACTGACTTTTAAACAAAAGAGACACTGAGAACATTTTTACACACACCAAACTAATATTCTGTAATTCACATCACAAATAGAAAATACAAATTTTTTTTATTTATGTCAACATGTGTCTCAAGTTTTTATTATTGTTATCGTTGTTCGTTTTATGTATTTTGATTTCTGTCATTAACATCAATCCTGTTACACTCAACTAATATCAATCCTGTTACACTCAACTAATATCAACCCTGTTACACTCAACTAATATCAATCCTGTTACACTCAACTAATATCAATCCTGTTACAACTTAACAAAATGTTTGTTCTTTTAAATTTCAGGTAGTGGTTTGAGTCTTGTTTGTTTACTCCTTGTTTAACATTCAGAATAAGAGAAGTGGCATGCTCTCTTTTCCCATTCTATCATTCTGACTTTTGTATGAGAAAATTTAACACTATTTACATTATTCGGACTATTGTTCTCATCTTTGTTGCCATATTTATCCGATCCTTTAATATCTGTCTATATTTCTGAGATGAGGTATTATGTACACTATTTACATTATTCGGACTATTGCCCTCATCTTTGTTGCCATATTTATCTGATCCTTCAGTATCTGTCTATATTTCTGAGATGAGGTATTATGTACACTATTTACATTATTCAGACTATTGTCCTCATCTTTGTTGCCATATTTATCCGATCCTTCAGTATCTGTCTATATTTCTGTGATGAGGTATTATGTACACTATTTACATTATTCGGACTATTGTCCTCATCTTTGTTGCCATATTTATCCGATCCTTCAGTATCTGTCTATATTTCTGTGATGAGGTATTATGTACACTATTTACATTATTCGGACTATTGTCCTCATCTTTGTTGCCATATTTATCTGATCCTTCAGTATCTGTCTATATTTCTGTGATGAGGAATTATGTACACTATTTACATTATTCAGACTATTGCGCTCATCTTTGTTGCTATATTTATCCGATCCTTCAGTATCTGTCTATATTTCTGTGATGAGGTATTATGTACACTATTTACATTATTGGGACTATTGCCCTCATCTTTGTTGCTATATTTATCCGATCCTTCAGTATCTGTCTATATTTCTAAGATGAGGTATTATGTACACTATTTACATTATTCGGACTATTGTCCTCATCTTTGTTGCCATATTTATCCGATCCTTCAGTATCTGTCTATAATTCTGTGATGAGGTATTATGTACACTATTTACATTATTCGGACTATTGTCCTCATCTTTGTTGCCATATTTATCCGATCCTTCAGTATCTGTCTATATTTCTAAGATGAGGTATTATGTACACTATTTACATTATTCGGACTATTGTCCTCATCTTTGTCGCCATATTTATCCGATCCTTCAGTATCTGTCTATATTTCTGAGATGAGGTATTATGTACACTATTTACATTATTCGGGCTATTGTCCTCATCTTTGTCGCCATATTTATCCGATCCTTCAGTATCTGTCTATATTTCTGTGATGAGGTATTATGTACACTATTTACATTATTCGGACTATTGTCCTCATCTTTGTTGCCATATTTATATGATCCTTCAGTATCTGTCTATATTTCTGTGATGAGGTATTATGTACACTATTTACATTATTCAGACTATTGCGCTCATCTTTGTTGCTATATTTATCCGAACCTTCAGTATCTGTCTATATTTCTAAGATGAGGTATTATGTACACTATTTACATTATTCGGACTATTGTCCTCATCTTTGTCGCCATATTTATCCGATCCTTCAGTATCTGTCTATATTTCTGAGTGAGGTATTATGTACACTATTTACATTATTCTGGCTATTGTCCTCATCTTTGTTGCCATATTTATCCGATCCTTCAGTATCTGTCTATATTTCTGAGATGAGGTATTATGTACACTATTTACATTATTCGGACTATTGTCCTCATCTTTGTTGCCATATTTATCCGATCCTTTAATATCTGTCTATATTTCTGAGATGAGGTATTATGTACACTATTTACATTATTCAGACTATTGTCCTCATCTTTGTTGCCATGTTTATTACAACGATTTGCCTGTTGTATGCTCTGGCCTTCTTCAGGTGGTTGGAATGTCAAACTGAACCCTTTATTTCACTCACTGGGTAGACTGTTCTACTTCCACGTGCCATGTCTAATGGATGTCAGTTATCTCCTGTTAATCCCCCTCTCCAAGTTCTCCACCGCCTTAACTGGTATTGAACTCACACTCTTTGGGTCCTGTCACTGGATCTAATGCCTTTATCCACTGTACCATGTGTCCTCGTCAGTGAAATAAAGTGTTCAGTTTGATATTCCAACCACCTGAAGAATGCCAAAGCATACAATGGCCGAAACGTTGTAATAAATATGGCGACAAAGATGAGGACAATAGTCCGAATAATTTAAATAGTGTACATAATACCTCATCTCTGAAATATAGATATATACTGAAGAATCGGATAAATATGGCAACAAAGATGAGGACAATAGTCCGAATAATGTAAATAGTGTACATAATACCTCATCTCAGAAATATAGACAGATACTGAGAAAATTTAAGTATTTATATTCTACCATACAGATAATATTGAACCTCACTATAAGTTTAGTACTTAACTTTCTATTCAAACTATTTAAAAAAATATTTAGAAATAAAATATTTACACACTAATACAAACTCAGACACCAATTGATAATAATACAAAGTTTCAGTGTAACAAATGTATCTAATCTTAAATACCATATCTGACAGCATATAAGACACACCCCAATTCAGGTGACCATCCAAGCTTACTTGAGCCTGGGCGTTACCTTACATTCATCTTGGAGGATTCACATGTATTTTTCAAAATATTTTTAGGTAAAAATAGTGCATCTTGTAAGCCAGAAAATACGGTATATCATTTTAAATGAAATTTTTTGGAACTAGCCAGATAATTTTGTTCTGCACTGGTCCCTGTCAAGAGTGACAATAGCTGTAACAGCTTCCTGGATGGTAGTTATGGTTTAGTAGTTTATGCAAGTGTTCATTCATTTATGGTAGTCATGAGAAAGTTCATGAATATATATTAATGATACAGAGAACAGGGGAAAAATGAGTTCATGCTACTTTTAAAACCATTAATTCGAAATGTAGCTGTTGTTTTCTTTGTCTCATTTTATCTCAGCAAAATCCTGATTGGCTAATTTATTTGTATTATAAGTCTACTATTTGTCCATACTTTGAATATTGCTACTATATCTGGTCTGGGTCTTCTGCTAAAAGAAGAATCTGCAATGTTATTAGTCCTGGCCTGACATCTTAGCTTCAGTCACTTTTCTGCCTCTGTAACATAGCTTCTATGCACCTTTTCGATATATATTTTCATAGTAATTATTCTAATGAGCTTCATTCTTTGGCACTTTGGGTTTTTGAAATTAAGTAAAATACCAGATTGGCAGCAAGGTCTCACTATTTCATTGTTGAAATTGATATATCTAACGATAAGTTCTATTCTAATAGTTTTTTCGCTCACACTTGCAGAACATTCTTCTGACTTGTTGCATTCATGCCAACTACAATCTACAAAAATTTAAATGCAACGTCAATTATCATCTTTTGTCTTTTTAAATCTTGTTCTTTTATTGTCCTTTCTCCTCAATAATCTTTTTTGGAGTTTCTTTCACTCTCAGTAACCCCTTGAATCTTAGTGACTTTATTACCTTGATTGAGGTGAAATGATTAGAAAAAAAGGCTGGATCAAATGGCAAATAACTGTTTCTTGCTTGAATTGTAAATCTGATTACAAAGTGTTGCTCACAGAACAACCAATGTTTTGCTCCTGTATACAATGACTTCTATGTCAGCTTCCAGAACAAGGGTCACCTCCAAATGCTACAAAACACAAATGTTTGACTTGAAACACAAGGTTTCAGTAACAGGTGGTGATGTTACAGTAGCAGTGAGAGAACCTAAGACAGCGTCAGCTAAAATTTGAACTTGGTTCAATGATTTTGTTTTTTGGCCCTGCATCTCCTGTCTGATAATCAATTTGGAATTCTCATCAAATAAAAAGAGCTTTTCGCAGTATGGCATCATTTGAACATTTACTTATTTCTGGCTAAATGATTTACAGTATATTTCAGCAGTTAATGTACTTTGGATATAGTAAATTCTTCCCAATCTATTATATGTTGAAACACTGGTTCTCACCAGTTAAACAAAGATGAGATTTGTTAGTACCTAGGGTGACCACTTGAGAATACCAAGTGCTTAGAATCTGAAATCAGAGACCTGAGATCCAGTTCCAGTCAGGTTCATTATATTCACTTATATGCAAATGCCCTTGGGAAAGGTATGAATCCACCTTTTCTGCCCCTAGCTATGAGTTAATTAGTAGAACTTGTATTAGTAAAAATCAACATCTCCAAAAAATTATTTCAATCTAAAAGTTTTTCTGCCTTTAAATAACATTCAAAAGGTTGATAAGCTGTAAAAAACAAATCAAGCCAATCTGTTATAGCCACCAATGCCTTCATCATTTTTTTTAATCATTTTACCCAAAGCAAGGTGATAAGGCTATGCAAGAGGTTACTGGGTGTGAAAGAAACTGAGAAAACATTATTGAGGATTTGGATTTTTTTATGGCTTATCAACCTTTTGTGGGTTATTTAAAGCTGAAACAGTTTTTTGAAAATCACAATGATTTTTCCAGATATGGGTCCTACTATGTGATCCATAGATAGGGGGAGAAAAGATAGATTTCTTTCATCTTATTTCACTTGCTTCTTTACACATAGTAGTAGTAGTAAAGTTGAGTGAATTTCTTAGATGAAGCTTTGTCATTATTATTAATTTTTGACTTGTCTTTCTTTCATCTTATTTCTCTTGCTTCTTTACACCCAGTAGTAGTAGTAGTAGTAGTAGTAGTAGTAGTAGTAGAATAGTGTGAATATCTTAAATGAAGCATTGTCATTATTATTTATTTTTAACTAGTCTTTCTTTCATCTTATTTCTTTTCTTTTTTATTACAACTGTCTTGTGTAACAAACTTGTTTTTTATATCCATTCTATGCTGTATAGTAATATTCATGGAATACAGTCTTAGATTTTCAAGAAATGTAAAAGAAATGAGATGGAAGAAATGCTAGTCAAAAATTTTAATAATATCCAGTAAAGACGTCCTATCCTATACATTTTTAAACATTTTAATGCATTTCCAAAGTAATATTTTTTGTTCTAATTTGGTGTCTTTATTTCAGTCACTTTCCCAATACCATAAAGTTGCCTCCCTTTGCCTTTTCTATAAAACCTTCCATAGTAATTGTTTGGATGAGCTCTTCACTATGTTATCTAGATTTTATGAATTTAAGCACAATACTAGACTGGTAGCAAGACTGCATCAGTTGAATTGGCTAAATGTAACTGTAAGTACTATGTTAACAGTTTCTTTTCACACACTTCTTGATTGTGGAACTCCCTTTCAGCTTCATGCTTTCCAGTCAACTCTAATCTTCAAAAATTTAAATGCAATGCTAATTGCTATCTACTGTCCTCCTGATTACTCTTTTCTTTTCCCACTCATTAGTAATGTTTCTGTTTTATAATTATTCCACACCCAATAACCATTTGTGTCTTAGTGGCTTTACTACCTTGTTTAGTGAACTCGATTAAAAAAAGAAAAAAATTTCAACTAAAGAACATATTTATAAATTAATAAATTTATTGAGGACATCCTTCACCTTTATTTCTATTATAATTCCAAAAAATATCTTTGAAAAGAAAATATCCTACAAAATGAAAATTTTAACTTCAAACCTTTAGATTTTTATCCCAATTGTAGAAGAATGTCTTCGCATCATGACAGCATTTGTCACACAATGATCTAACTACCATATTATTTAACATAAGATAGTAATAAAAAAGATCCTATAACTGTTAACAGATCTTAAAATTCTTGGGTCAAACCCAGGAATCTCAGCTATAGAAATAGACAGAAAAATTCCATATCACCTTTTTACTTCCTCAACAGACATTTCTGTCAAGAAAGAAAAAGTAATGTTGTAGGTGGTTTGACTGTTATCACTTAACTACTATTGTCTGTTTTGTAGTTTTAAAGCTGATAGGAGAGAGAAAAAGAAAATGATAACTCGTTTCTTTTGAAACATAAATATGTGTAAATTTAGCACTGACTCAGTAACAGACTTAACCACAAAACTTAGACTACGAATGCCATTGCAGAATAGGAAGATGTTCCTGAACAGCTGGTTTTCAAATTAATACCAGAATTTCTCAGCCCAGCAATATTTTGTTTGTAATAACATTGCGTTCATTAATTAGATGTGAATCTTAGTCCTATCAAGATGAATTTTAGCACAAAAAACATTTAATTTGAAAATCTATAAAACTAGTCCTACAGCAACACCTCCCTCTTCACACAAGAAGGAAGGTTGGTGGATATAAGTTTTAAATAAAAGTTTTTGAATAAAATCTTAAAAAATATTCCTTGTTCATTATATTTAACAGAACATGCATAAAAGAATGATTACTACCCAAATATATATAAAAGTACAATTTGGGCTTATCTGACTAATTAGTTCTTTATAGCTCAGTTGGTCAGAGCATATCGACTTTAACGATAATCTCTCTGCCCAGAGGGACACAGCTTCAACTCCTACTAGAGAGTGTAATTTTTTTTAATAAGATTTCCTGAAAATTCAAGCTAATAGACAAAAATAAATAAATATACCAGGTACGTATTCAAATGAGTATCCACTAAAATTAATGTTTTAAGTGATAAAAATATATATATGAATTGGGATCAAATATAGATAATTTAAGCTCAGTATTAAATTAGCAACAAGGTCTTTTCAGTTTATAGTTGAATTGCTTAGATGCAACAGTAAGTCCTTTACAAATAGTTTCTTTTCTCACACTTTTCACCTTTGGAACTCTCTTCCAGTTTCTTTTTTTTCAACCAAATTTGACCTTCAAAGATTTAAATGCAATGTCAATCATTATCTACTGTCTTCTTGATTACTATTCTTTTATTATTCTTGCTCCTTAATAATGTTTTTCTTTTTCTTATTCTTTCATACTCAGTAAACCCTTGTGTCTTGATAGCTTTATTGCCTTACTTGGGGTGAAATTGAGATTTAAAAAAAAATATATTGATTGGAATCCAACAGAATGATAGGATAAAGAACAAATAGGAAACATTTATCAATCTAACATGTTTCACTTTTATTAATGCTTCATCAGAGAATGAGATAGAAAGAAAAAAAACAAAGAAATTAATTCTGCTATTTTTATTTTTATTCTTTTGATTTTCATTGGTTAATCAGGCTTCACGTTGCTTAACAAGTTCAATACACATGAAGCCTGATTAACCAATGAAAATCAAATACAAAAATAAAAATGCAAGTATAATTTCTTCTTTTTTTCTATCTCATTCTCTGATGAAGTTTCAATAAAAGTGAAACATGTTAGATTGATATATATATATATATATATATATATATATATATATATATATATATATATATATATGTTATAAGTTTGGGTATATGATCCCAACAGAGTTATAAATTATTGACAATTGGAAAAATGTTCATGAAAGTATAATGTTTTGAAAATGCATCCAACTATACATTTTGCCAATTAGGCTTCATCAGATCGAAGGTGAAACAATGTGTTGCATGTGTATGTATTTGTGTATGTCTAAATAATGAAATCCCTTTTTTTTCCCCCAATCAGGTGTTGCTCATGATTAAAAAAGAGAAAGAAAATGAGTGACTTTTATTTTTCATTTTTTTCACCTTCGATCTGATAAAGCCTAATCAGCGAAATGCATAGACAGATGTTTTTTTAAAACATTATACTTTCAGGAATATTTTTCAAATTGTCTAATATTTATAACTCTGTCAGGATCATATACCCAAGTTTATGACATACTGTCAACATGGAGAATGCATGGATAAAAAAAAACAATTCTTTCATTTATTTTCTACCCATTTCTATCTCTAGACTCTGATACTTAAAGTGAAGAACATAAAATCTTAATGACTTTTTTAAAAGTCACTCATTTTCTTTCTCTTTTTTAGTCACAAGAAACACCAGATTGGGAAAAAATAATAAGATTTCATTATTTTAAACATGCACAAATGCATACACATGCAACTCATTTTTCAACTTCAATCTGATGATGCCTAATTGGTGAAATACATAGTCCCATGTGTTTTCAAAACATTATACTTTCATGAACGTTTTTCCAATTGTCAACAATTCATATATATATATATATATATATATATATATATATATAAAAGAGAAGAGAAAATCTGCAAATGTTTTTGGTTATAATGTGGATTTTTTAAATATATAATTTTTTTTTTTCATATTTTTGCTACACATGTTTCTGGTCTTGCAACCTTCATCAGGCAAAGAGGGGTTATTTCCACATATTATTAAAAGGAATTAATTTTCTTTATGTTTTCTGATGTTTAACGATTGTCTTTTGTGTGTAGTAGTAATCCAAATTTTTCTTGGACTTTTGCAGAGAAAATATTCTTCTGCTTAAGGGGTTTATAAAACAATTAAGACTGGTCTAAGAAAGGGTGAAGGAAGGAAGGTCTGTTCTTATCATTTTATGACCCCTGTATCTTCTTAAACCTATCTCCATTTTTGTGTATTGTGTGTGCATGTGTGTTTTTGCTAGTATGTGTATATATATTCCTCCTCCATATATATATATATATATATATATATATATATTGTTTTATTATAAGGAATTAATATATATATATATATATATACACACACACACACACACACACAGAGTTTTTATGTTGTGTAAGATTCATGTGTGTGCTTGTGGTTAGTCTATTGTGTTTGTTTTTGCACGTATGTGTGTATATATATATATATATATATTTATTCTCTTATTTCATAAGAACAACTATAAATTAATTGACACCAACATAGACAAAAATATAATATCAAAATTTATTTTTTTTATAGTTTCATTCCTGGTTGTAGGTATTATTCATTTGGTATGAACTGTGATAGGAGATATTTATTTTCATGTCTGCATTTTGAAATTATTTCCGATTTATCTATTTTTCAATATATCAGGAGCATTAGAAGCCAGTTCCCTCTTAATTTATATATATATATATATATATATATATATATATATATATATATATATATATATATATCACTGATTGAACCAGCTTCTAATGCTCTGGATGGAGCAGTTTGGGGATAGAAGATGTGACTCAGTATATTGGTATAAGTAGACTCAGATGAGTCACATGATGGGATTTGTTAGAGCTGTCACTATATCGAGTTTGGTTTATTACCTCTTCATCACTAAATTTTTTTTTTTTTTTTTTCAACCTTTGAAAGGGCTGTGGTGAAATAATTTATTACATGGAACCTTAAAGTGGTCTGTTTTTATTCAAACATATTTGCTCTGAATTTAAATTGAGCTCTCCAGATATCATCCTCCTTGGGTCTACCCATACAGATTACCTAGTTTTGCATAAACTATATATATATATACATATATATATATATAGAGAGAGAGAGATGCATACATATGTGATATTTGTACTTTGGCGTGATGTAATGGTTAGAAAGTGAGTAGTGAGTTTGATTCTCGCTAGGTGCTCCATACTTTTGGCCTTGTGTCACATCTAAGCTACACTTACAGACTTGCCATATTAATGGGCACTTTGATGGTTAGAAGACTTGTCTCACTAAATCAGTTAGGACTGAGTAATGAGTTCAACCTCTTTGGGTGCTCTATACTTTTACCTTGTGCCACATCTAAGCTACACTTAGTAAATCACCATATATAATCTTTTCTTGAAAGCCATTAAGTGCTTTTTAAAACTTACAAAGATTGAGCAGGTGATTCTTTTCCTTAATTTTGGAAATGATTCTGTTTCATTTATTTATTTTTCATCTGTGTTTTTCCTTTTTCCTCTGTCTACATATTTTGTATGCTGCATTAGATAGGAATTCCAAACTGAAATGCCTTTAGAAATGTGTGTGTTTGTGTGTGTATGTGTATGCAAGTATACAGGCCTGACTATATTTATAAATATGTAAAAATGTAGTTCCCATGGTGTAACCACTCTTAACTTGGAAGATGGAATTAGCAAACTGAGTTCAAATTCCAGAGGTTTTGTTCATTTCACACTAACACCCTTAAGAAAGGCATGGATCTATCTTTCCCTAACTTTGGATAAAACAACAGGACATACTGGGTTATTAGGACTTGGTTGGTAGCCAATCTAGGAATTCAAAACGAAGAAAGGAATCCACTCCAACGCAGGTCTTGGTAAAAATTAAGGGAGGCTAATCCTTTTGTGGAAGCATGCTCACTTTAAGGAGATTTCCATGATAAACAGTTTTTGCCAACATGCAAATGTTACTGACAGAATAAAGTGATTATATATAAAATTAATGTTTATAAAATCTAAAAACCTTAAATTTAATTTCTGTGGTGCACTCAAAAACAAAAAAATCATCATCATCATCATCATCATCATCATCATCATCCCCTTGACTTTTGTAATTGTAGAAGGTGGAGGGATCCAAATGCAGAAGCTACACTGAATCTCTTTCACAACAGTCTATTAACAACAACCATTTGCAATTCTGGTACAGCCATGCCTGTCCATTGTCCAACCAGATTTTGCTTTGGCATCCTTTCTTATATTCACCTTCAATGGTGCCTTGCACGATGGTCTTCTATCCTGGGTATGATGATAAACTACATCCACGTCCTGGGTAAGACGATAAACTACATCCAACAACAAGGCCTCTGATCAGGAGGCTTTGAGGGGTATGGAACCACCTCTTAGTTACTGTCGCTCCCAGGTCCACTCTGACCTGGGATGGTAGCACTTTTTAAGGTTCCAGCTATGGTTAAATAGTTAACCTCCAAACTGGGGTCAAAATACTATGAAAGTGAAAAAATAGGTTTTAATACCAGCAATATGTTTTTGTAAAAAAATTACCAGCAATAAATTTTTGATGAAAAAATTATTATATATTACATTACCAGCAATAAAAAATCTTGTCAGTATTAAATAACCTACTTGGTTGATATGCCGTAAAGCAAAATAAACAAACCATAATGGTCTTACACAGGTTGCTATGCCTTGTAATGTGTCCAAAGCACACCATTTTTCTCCATTTGACAGTGGCAAGAAGAGGTTCCTGATAGTCCACAAAACTTTCAAACCCTTTTCTGCACAAATTCAGTGGTTTTATGTTTCCAATAGAAAATGCCAAGGAGTTTTCTCATGCATTTGTTCTCAAACGCTTGGATCTTTCTCTCTGTATTTGCCAAGTGTCCACGTTTCACATCCATATAGGAAAATGGAGACTACCAGCAATTTCTATAGTCTGTATTTCGTTTGAAAGCTGATTTTGCTCCTCCATATTCTTGCCAATTTGGCCATCACTGCCATGGCTGTGGCAGTCTGTGTACAGATTTCTGAGTTGTAGGTACCATCTTTAGACAAGATTGCTCCTAAGTATTTAAAACTGGACACTTCCTCCAGTGAATTCCCATTCATGGTAATTTTGACACAGTTGTTACTGTTTGTGCTATTGACCATTACTTTGGATTTCTCGGAGCTGACCTCCACTCTATATGCTCCTGCTCTTTCAATGAGTTTTTTTGGTCAAGTTCTGGAGCTCACTGCTATGAGGTCAATGTCATCTGCAAAACATAGGTTACAGACAGGTCTACAACCAATAGAGATTGACGGATCATGGTCGTTCAGGGTTTCTTGCATGATTCTCTCTAGAAATAGATTGAACAATGTGGGTGAAAGTACACATCCCTGTCTCATGCCAACAATTGCCCAGAAGAATCCTCCAATTTGTTTTCCCAGAAGAACTGCACTGATGGCATCTTTATATAGGACCTCGATGACTTGGATAATTCCATTATCTACATTGAATTCCCTAAGGATTTGCCAGAGACTGTCATGCCATACACGATTAAATGCATGGCATGACAGTCTTTGGCAAACCTAATCTTTTTAAGTTGCTACCTGTAGATCTCCGTAAGGAACATTCTACTTTGAACCTTTTGGATTGCCATTACAAAATCACAAACTAAGAATTTACCAAATAACAGAAATGACATTACGTGAGGACTTTCAACAGCAGCAAGAACTAAAATGTAACTCAAAGAGAAAATAATGACATAGTCAAGATGCTGATATTCTACACTACTTCAAACAAAAGGAAACTTCTGTCAATACTGGAAAGAGCAATAACAGTTACTAAACTTCAGAAACCTGTTTTCCTGAAAATTATTTTTAAGAGAAAGATTTTAAAAATTTTAACCAACATTGGCTACTTGTTTAGTAAATGCTGAATGTGACCTTATAAGAAAAAGCTAATTTTACTATTAACATTACCATTTCTTCTATATACCACGTCTTTTCATGATGTGGACGATCATGGCTCTCCACAACTTCCTATCTTTTTTAACTCTTAGCAACGTTTGTCTTTTTAGTACTCTTCCCAATCCCTGTTTTATCATTTATGTGCACAAGTTTGTTAGGTAGATTATTTCCTGTTTCCATCTGCCCCTCTTAGCTTCATTATGTGTCTTAGTAATTTAAACTCTTTCTGATTCTAAGTGTCCTTTTGTTTCCACTTTCCTTAAAATTTTCTTATTCCTAACATGCTCTATCCATGGGTATTCTCAGCATCCTTCTGTAGAACCATACCTCTGTTTCCTCAAGTCTTCTCTTCATTGGTAAGGAAATTGTCTACCATTCACTGCAATAAAGAAGGATTAATATTACATAGGAGTTCAACACTCTTTTCTTTGTTTTCTAATAAAATTTTCCTTTTTCTTAATACTTTCCTTAGCTTTTGGAATGCACCTTTAAGTCTAATTCTCTAAATTTAGCAATGAAACTTTGACAAAAGGCCAGCTGGTCAGCTTTCAATGCTTTCAAGAATAAAAACAGGTGACAGACAGACCAAACAAATAAAAATAAGCCCGCCTGAGACATACAGATCCAGCACCTTTCAGGAAGATTTTCGTCTGCGTCTTAGGAACAACTGACCTGTGCTCAACTGCCATTGGCACTGACCTTACTCTACTTCAATCTTCGAGGGTCTTGTTCAAATATTTGCTACTACCACCAAGATCTACACACATGGTTGGCTCCTCCCAGGCTCGCACCCTAGGCTTCCATGCTCACTGCAGCATCCTCCTATTTGTTATGGCATTGGTTTGGTGTGCACATCAGGGTTAGCCATAGAAACCTCACCATTACGGTTAATAATTACCAAATATTTCTTATCTTACCTTGTTAACATATTAAAACGGTAAGTGTATACAGGCATAAACAAGATGATTTTATCAGATCACTAGCAGTATAACCCATCTTCGACCTGGTGTTTCATTACTGGTAATTTTTTCATTCAATTGGAGCAGTTTAAGTCTAAAGTCAGCCCACTTGAAAATCAATTTTAATAACAAGATTAGGTGCAAATGAGACACATCCCCAAATGGGGGGTTAACAATTTGAATGATGGGTGACCCTGAAAAGGGCCTTTTTTACATTTTCAATCTTGCAAGAAAGGAACCTCTTCCATGGCCTGTCATAATAATAATATATGATAATTTTTATTCATAATATAATTTTTTATATAATTCTAATAATCTTTTCTGTTAGATTTCAACTCTCTAAATTGATTGTATACTGTTTTTACAGACATTAAATTTTGCCTTTGATTTTTGTGCAAAGTTTTCAGTTTTTTGATTTTTCCCCTTCAAGGTTGTAATTTTTTCCAGCCAATTTGGACTCAAACCGGCACTGAAGAATTATCTATCAAACAAAAACATGTCATCAAAATAGGATGAAAACTGTGGAAATGCATAAATGGCATCCAATCATACACACACTCACACATATGTACACACACACACATTTTAAGAATTATAGATAATTTTATTGTAATAATTTAAACTATTTTTACTAAAGTTTTTCTGAAAGATATATATCCGAGAACAGATAGTAAATAGTAAAACATTGCTGAGAGTTATAATGGACAGGAAGTAGTAGAGAGCCATTGTCGCCAACAATTTGGACTCAAAATTGGCACTGAAAAATTATCTATCAAACCAAAAAATTTTATTGAAATCAAATGAAAACTGTGGAAACACATAAACGACATCCAATCACACACACACATACATACAGACACACATTTTGAGAATTATAGATTGCAAAAGTTTGTGTGTGATAACCACATCTTCACACTAGTGTTTGTTTTTGTACCAATTTCTACTGTGTTCTAGATCAAAACCTTTTGTCATTCAGTTACAAGTCAGTCTTTGTTGAATATTGATGTTTAGTATGCAAATGAATGCCTTAGAGATGGAGGATGATCAGTTGCACTTTCATCAAATTATGCTCTATGAATTTCAGAAAGTAGCAAGTGTCAGAACTGCAACAAAAAACTTGCAAAAGATTTATTTGGATTGTGTTCCAACTCTTTGGATCATCAAAATGTGTTTTTTCAGATTTTGTCAAGGTGATTTTAACCTAAACAATCAACTATACTCTAAGCGACTTTCCAACATTGATGAAGATGCTCTGCTTATCATTGCAGAGAATAAACCAAATATCTTGACAGAAGAAATTGCTAAGTGTTTGAAAATCAATATCTCAACTCACTTTCACCATTTGAAGAGACTTGGGTTGAAGGAAAATGGCCAATTTTGGAAAATCAAAAAGTTGTCATTTTCCACCATGACAACACAAAACTGCATGTTGCAGAACAGACCTTGCAGAAGCTTAAAGAATTGAAATGGGAAACCCTTCATCCCGCACCATATTCTCCTGACTTGGCTCTTTCTGATTTTCATTTGTTCCAATCTCTACAGAACAATTTAAATGGCAAAAAATTTGACTGTGTAAAGTAAGTCAAAAATTAACACAACCTTCTGTCAACAAAAAACACAAAGTTTCTACCAAAGTGACATCAATAAGCTTGTAGAATGACAGTAGACAGTTAAGCAAAACAATGGAGACTATGTACTTGACAAATAAATTTTTTTTTTTGTGAGTATGCAAAATTTTGTTTTTAATTTTCTAATTGGGCACAAACTTGTATTGGTGTATTTTGCCATTGTACCAAGCAATAAAACTATTCTTTTGTTGCATTTCTCACAAGAAATCACCTTAATGAGCACAATTTTGACCTGTAATATGCCGTTTCATTAAAAGATAAAGACAATACACTGATGATTAAGAAACTCGAAAACTATATTAAGTTTGGACAATTTCTGACAGAATTTCCTCCTCATCGGAAAAGGATTATTCATAATTTGGAAAAGATGATCGATAAAATTAATTGACACAAAATGTCTACTGTCTTTAATATTTACCTTCAAAAATATTTGCTGCCTAAATACATAGATATATATTATAAATGAAGAGGTGATTCTTTGTTTATCACAATCTGTCTGTGTGTGACTCTGCATACATGTTTGTGTGTGTGTGCATATATATATATATATATATATATATATATATATATATATATATATATATATGTATGTATGTTTGTTTGTGCTTTGTTTGTGCCATTTAATGCACATACACACACATAATTTCACTGAGTTTAAAGTAAAACATTGGAATAAAACTTTCCCTTCCCAGTCAGTCTGGACAACACGAACCTTAAGTTGAACAGTTAAATCATAAAGTTGGAGATAATAAAAAAAAAATAATTTTTAAACCCTAAAAAAAACAATAATTATAAAATTTTACTGAACATTTTGGAAATTATTTGTCAGTAAATAGAAAATAATTATTTTTTAATGTATTTTTTAATTTTTTAGAAACATTTGTAGATTGCCATTGAATCAAAATATAAATGTTCACACTCAATTTGAATGAAATGGAAATAATGTAAGCGTTAATTTTCCTTTCTGTCTGACAACACACCATGGTTAACAGGAAAAGTGTAAACCAAAATTTGCAGCAATCATTTTTATGATTCATGTATTTAAACTGAATATACTTTCTAATAAATGCAATATTTTAAATGGACAAACAATTTAGATTTGAAATTTGATCAACTTGCCATCAACGAAGTGACATGTACCAAACTAGGATCATAAATGCTGGTTCAAGTAAATGACTTTTGTTTTTAAACGGAATATATTTTCCTTTAAATGCAGTATTTTAAATGGACAAACAATTTAGATTTGAAATTTGATCATCTTACTGTCAAGAAAGTAATGGGTGCCAGTCTACTATTTGATTATATTAAAGCTGGTTAAGACTGTTCTTTTGTCACATTTCTCACATAATTCAAATATAGCAAAGAAGATTGATTAGTGTTGATAATGATGATATTAATGATGAAGACAATGTCCAGTAACGAGTAAGAGAATTAATCAAACTAAGGTTAAAAAAAGTGTTGGAAGTGTAGATGTAAGAATATGTGGGTGTTTAGGTAGGTGTGAACATGGAAAGACAGGCACAGTGGTTTGTCCAAAGATGGCATGAATTCCAGGCTGGAATTCTAAATGATAAATGGGAAAATGAATTCAGAAGATAAAAAAAACAAATTTTTTTTTTTCTTTCTTCAGAGGCTGTTAGTCAGTACTAAGGATAGGCATAAAGACTTCGAAATTAAACCTATAAGAGCCGTCAAAAAGTAGGGGAAGAATATCAAGAAGAAAAAAAAGAAAAGAAACAAGAATATATATGTGTGTGTGTGTGTGTGTGTGGCTGATTGAATAAATTACAGACTGCTAATTTTTAACAAAATCCATTCATACTCACGAATACCCTTCCATGTATTGATGTTGAAGGATGAGAGAAATATGCTATAACTGTTTAAATTTCTTTATTTTCATCTCCCAAGTATTTCAATCTTCCAAGATCATCTTCAGTACAAACTATATGTTGTTGATTAGTACAAAGTATTTATATAAAGTTGTGTATTGTTATCCATTACTGTATTATAGTTCATTTCTCCCATCCTTTAACATCAATACACAGAAGGTTATTCGTGAGTATGAACGGATTTTGTTAAAAATAAGCAGATATAATATCTGTAATTTATTCAATCAGACATGCCTGAAAGAGAATTTGCTGCCTAAATATATGTTATGGAGTGTTTATTTTTTTATTTTTTTTCTCTTCCACCGTATGAATCTGAATACCTCGTCGCCAAGTTTGTTATGGAGTGGTTTCACAGTGGAGGCTTGTATTTGTATTAAGTCTGTCCTAAAATAGGTTCAACGTACAAAATGTTAGGAACTTGATATAATAGGTAATGACACAGAGTAATCTAGTTGCAGTCGCTGATACTTTAGTATCCGACTAACAGTCGTCCGGCATCGACTGACTGACCAACCCACTGAGCGACTCCTACTACTCCTACTTATTATAGGTGGGAGAGTCTATTAACTATAGAATAGGTGTGTTCCACTATAACAATATATATATATATATATATATATATATATATATATATATGTGTGTGTGTGTGTGTGTGTGTGTGTGTGTGTGTGTGCAAATATATCAAAAAATAGGAAATAACATGTTAGGTAAATAATCTGAAGTTCTTTAGTATTTTTGTTCTTATTTTTAAAATCAGTGCTCAATACATAAGTAGAACCTAAATTATAATTATTTTTTAAAAATATGATTCCTATGCTACATAAGAGTTCTCATGTTTCAAAAACAAGATCCAAAAACTTCAATGTAATTATTAAAATTAAATTGAATTAAAGCTCTATTTCATCCTCAAGCGAAATTTTTGGAATCACTAAGTTGGTTCCAAAAATTTTGCTTGAGGATGAAAGAGAGCTTTAAATCAATTTAATTTTAATAATTATACTGAACATTTCACCATTCTTGGCAGGAAATACTAGCTTGCTAATCGATTGCCTATCTTTCAGTAGTGTATTCTCTTTTACAATAAACCTCTCTTTCTTTCATCTATGCCTGTGTTGCTGTTCCTTTCTCTCAAGTACCACCTTTGTCTGTTTGCAACCTTCTTCAAGGATACAACAATATATATATATATATATATATATATATATATATATATATATATATATGTGTGTGTGTGTGTGTGTGTGTGCGTATATATATATATATATATATATATATATATATATATATATATATATATATATATATCCCCAAGTATATGATTGGTGTATATGGAATGAATTCCAATAACCAACAATTACTATTCTTAAAAGAGTGCTCAATACAAAGTAGAGCAGATATAATTATTTATTTTAAAAAAAAAAATTTATAACATAAATATGTTATAAAATCACTACAAAAATAGCCATTTTGTTTCAACACGGTCGGTGTCTTAAATATATATATATATATATATATATATATATATATATATATATATATATATATATATATACACACAGTGTAACCCGGATATAAGAGACCCGGATATAAGAGAGATTTTCTCTCGTCCCAAATTAGAGCCCGTGTTAATGTATGTATAATAGACCAAACCCGGATATAAGAGAAACTCGGATATAAGAGATTTCTTCTTCGGTCAGTGGGCATTGAAGTCAACACCCAAAAGTGACAGTCTTTTTCATGTTACACACAGTCATCAGGCTGATGATTGCCTTCAAGCATGAAACAGACTGTCGCCTCTGGGTGTTGACTTCAACATCCACCTTTATATTTACATATGCCCCATGCATGATATTGAGTACTTTAACCCATAAATATAGCATACCTTAAAACTATATTTTATCATATATATGTATATATTTCCTTTAATCATATACAGGCTGAGATGGATAGATTGCCATCTAAATTATGCAAAAATGAAAATAACACTGACATCTCATTTCAACAGATATATTAGGTTGGTGCAAAATAATGTCGTTTTCTCACATAGTAACATATGTGATAAAACGACATTATTTTTGCACCAACCTAATATTTACCAAATCTACACAAAAATATCTTGAAATACTAGAGTAACTGTATTCAATAAAATCATCATTGGGTTAAGCCAAAGGCCTCCAGACAATTTTGAAATCTCCTGAAACTCTTCTGGATGGTCTCTTTGTTTAAGTTGGTGAATGCTACGATAAATTCATCTTTGGTGTTTCAAAGTATTTTTGTTGGTCTCTCGCTCAAATGTACCCCCACACATAATAATCAAGGAGATTGCAGTCTGGGGAGTTAGGTGATCAAATGTAAGGGGTGAAGTGGTCACAGAAATTGTCTGACAGCAATGACAGTGTTCTTCTGTTTGTGTGGCATGGTGTAGAGTCCTGTTGCCAGACTCTCTTCAATGTATCTATGTTTGCATATGTTAATGAGTGAATGTGTGTGTATGTATATTTGGGTACTAATGAGTGGCGTTCTGACAACAATTTTTTCTTCCACTACCATAAAAACACTGATATATGCAACCATATATAAATCCAAAATTTAAAAATTAATCAGTTTGTCAGATGATCACAAATAGTGTGAAACCCAGGGTCACAAACTCACACCAATCCAAATAAATATGTTAGCTCTCACTGATATTGAGTGATTTCTAATAAGTACTGCGCATATATAATATATATATAAAAAATTGCATATATATATATATATATATATATATATATATATATATATATATATATACACACACATATATATATATACATATATATATATATATATGTATATATATATATATATACATATATATATATATATATATATGTATACATGCATACACATTTCACATATATAATATATATATATATACATGCATACATATTTCATATATATATATATAATATATATATATATATATACATGCATACACATTTCATATATATATATATATATATATATATATACATGCATACACATTTCATATATATATATATATATATATATATATATATATATATATATATATATAATTAGAAAAAACCTTAAAATCCATTGTCAGTCCTCTTTGGAATAATCCCTACCAATTACAATATGGTATTATTCAATATATATATATATATATATATATATATATATATATATATATATATATATATATATATAAGTAATTATGTAATTTGAATATAATTTAAGTAGAAATACTTTTTACTTTCCTGAAAAAATATATTTCATTATCAACAGTGGTAAAGATATTCATCACCTAAGTAAACATGTTTCAAACCTTGAAAACTGAAAGAAAAAACTTTTTGAAAATTGGGTTAGAAAGAAGCACTTTGTAGAATTGTCTTAAAAACTCTTACAATTATAATTATTCTTTTTTTTCTTTCATTCTTATCTGTCTGCTGTCAAGGTTGCTAGTTACTTTACTAAACTATTTTTATATTGAGGAAGAAATTTCTTTGAAACGGGCTTGTTCATTGTAAATTTCCTTTTCTCTTTGTAGCTTACCAGTATGGTATAGCAAAAACTGTGTACTACAACCAGTTCCATGCTTTGCTACATGTGTCTCACCTTAGGTCATGCTAGAACAGACTTTGCACTCAGATTATCAAGGGAGAGTTGGTCTGAGGTTACCCCTCCCAGCCACTGAGTGCAGTTTCATGGGACCTGACCATCTCTATTGTGGACTGTAAGCATGGGAAATAATAGTCATGATGACAAGGATGTGCCTTCTCGCTGGACTTATTTAACCTATACAGTGATGCAATTCTGAGAAAATTAGAAGTCCAACCAGGATTCATTATTGGCAGCCACAATCATAACAACATAAGATATGCAGATGACAGTGTTGATAGCAGACACAGAAAGGAAACAAGATCTCCTCTAGAAGGTAGTGAAGGAATGCAAGAAGAATAAACACAGATGAACTGTATGTTTCAGCTTTAGATAACCTACAAGTGGTTGATAAGCCATAAAAAACAAATCAGTCATGACCATTATTATCATTATTATTCCTTTGATCTTTCCCTAAATATAGGGAACTTCCTGAAATTTGGGGCATCTGGTAAAAAATGAATTCACTCCCCTGATAATGTTTTAGTTGACCAGTTATTAGCTTATAATGTAATTGCACAACACTCTCCTTGGCTGTCCAAGACTTCCAACACCGCGGCTGATCGATGAAGATCACTTCAGACCTGCCCTATCCCACATTGTGATTTAAGTTTGATCATAAGGAGGTCAAGATCAAATCGTTGCAGGTATCTTCGTGTTGGGCTGGTCCAAGCAGGGCAAAGATATACAGCAAAAACAAAAAAAAATGCTCTAATAAATTGAATAAAAGTAAATACTGTTTTTATATCAGTACAATAATTGGTTTATATCAGAGTTCACATGCAATTAATTATCAGCCCAACCCACATCTAAATCAGAAATGATATTGTTGACCTGGTAAAATCTGGTTTGCTGCCTTGATAAAGTTTGGCACAAGGCTGAAGTCAAAGGCTTTCATCAGCAGATAATCACATGGGCCTCTTTCTTGTCTCTGGTCTCATCTCCATCTCTTCTACTTCTCTTGTCTCTTCTGCCTGATTCACTTTGGGCATTTATATTTATGGACATTCACCCAAACTGGTGAAGTAAGAAAATTTGATAAATCTGAGGAATTCCCTCCTTCCACCCTCTCATATTATTACCTCTCACTAAATCTACTCAGTGAGTGTGGGTGGCTTATCCACCTCTCTCCTGGTATTTCAACTTAACTTCCGACCAGGGGAATCAACTACAAATTCGTTGTTTACGAAAAATGAAATTTTTGCTTTACAGCTTGCTTTTCAGCTGCATAGAACACATATCAATCATCATTGCTCTTTAAGTCTGGGTTATTTTCCATTGTTCAGGTGCAATCTTCTCAAAGATAAAGAGGAGACTTGAATCAACAGAAATGTGATACGACAGAAGGATGTTGAGGATACCATGGACCAAACATGTGAACAACACATGAATACATGTCAATCATCATTGCCCTCTAAGTCTGGGTTGTTTTCCATTGTTCAAAACCTCAGCACACAATTCCAGGTGCCATCTATGTGTGAATTACATCCTCAATTCTTCCCACAGGTTTTGGTATTAACCCTTCTTGTTTCAATGTTTCTCAGCACATAACACTTTCTATTGATAAAAATCTTTCTTAGGTTTTATTTTACTGTGGTAACAACAAATACTATCACAATAAAATCAGTAAATTTTTTTTCTGAGGAAAAATTTGTAATATAAATTTGTACTAATATAAGTATATAAAGAATAATAAATGTAATATGAATTTGTAATATAATAATTTGAAGGTGCATTGGGATAGCCAAAGTGGCATTCCAAAAGCTAAGCAGAGTATTAAGAAACAGGAAAATTTAATTAAAAACAAAAAAAATGGTTCTGAAATGTTACATGTTGTCTGTCCTCCTATATGGCAGTAAATGCTGGACAATCTTCTCAAAGATAAATTGGAGACTTGAATCAACAGAAATATGATACTACAGAAAGATGTTGAGGATACCATGGACCAAACATGTAAGCAATGACAAAGTTTTAGAGAAAATGGAAACAAAAAGGAGACTTATACTTAACATCAGAAAGAGAGAGTTGAAATTTCTAGGCCACATAATGATGAAAGAGGGCTTGGAAAATCTGATACTCACAGGCAAGAGAGACAGAAACAATGAATAACCTACTTAGTGAGCTTGTGTAAGTGGATGGCAGAACAAGCTTTAGGAGAACTAACGAAAAGACAATATTTATTAAGAACTACAAAGGGCAGGAAATCGTGGAGAGCTATGATTGCCTACATGTAGGAAATCGTGGAGAGCTATGATTGCTTACATGTAGGCAATCATAGCTCTCCACGATTTCCTGCCCTTTGTAGTTCTTAATAAATATTGTCTTTTTGTTAGTCATGGCACATAAAGAAGAATATAATAATCATTTGTTTTTCTCCTTCTCTTCCTCCTCCCTTCTACTACTCCTCTTTTTCTCCTCCTCTTCCTCTTTCTACTCCTCCTCCTTTATTTTTTTCTTGTGATTCTTCTGTGCTTTGTCTCTGGGTGAACAAATTTCACCTACCTGACACCAAGATCTAAGAAAATGCACCCTACAGCTTACCATCCAATAAACTATGCCACTATACTGGTAAGTTCTGCCTCTAACCAGATTTATGAAGAAGCAAGTGATACTCCAGCAAGAATAATGTTGTCTCACCCATGCCAGATAAAAGAATCTAACATGATTAAGTTACTACTTAACTACATTTTGTGCTGGTCCCACCATCCAAATATATTTTGCTGCCATTAGTGTAACTTAAATACCTAACAGGAAATTCAAAACATTGGACAATAAGTAAAATGTGTGGAAGTAAATCCAATTTGGCAACCTGCTACAAACAAAATATTTGGCAAACTTTTATCTTCATCTTAAATAACATGACCTGAAGTGTGAGGATCGGATCTTTATTTTAAGTGGGACATTTTCAGCTTACACCAGATGCTTTAGAGTGTTGCTTGAAATTACATGACCTTTTTGACATGAGATCTCTTTTGACAGGTATTTATTCAAGAATGCATCATTGTCATCTATAAAAATTACATATTTATAGTTGTTTTTCTTTTGGCTTCAGCTTGATGACTCTCTGGGAAATGAAAGTAAAGGTTTTATGTGGTGATAAAAACTACTTTAAAAAAATCCTCTCTCTCTCTCTGCCACATTACTTCAAGAGGTCAGCAGTCGTAGTTCTCCACAGCTTTCTGGTCATGCTGATATCAATTACACTACCAACACATCATTCCCAGAAGTTTCTTTTATGTGTGATCATGGCTCTTCTCAACTTCCTTTCTTTTGTAGCTTTTAGTAAGTTTTATCTTTTTACTATCTCTCCTAATCATTGTTCTTTTTTTTAATCATTTCACTCCCAAGCAAGGCAATAAAGTCACTCAGATGCAAAGGGTTAAAGAATATGAGAAAAAAAAACACTATTAAGGAGAAAGAACAATAAAAGAACACAAATTAAGAAGACAGTAGATAATGATTGATATTGCACTTAAATTTAGAAAATCAATGTTGACTGGAAAGCAAGAAGCCAGAAGAGAGTCTCACAAGCAAGAAGTGCAACAGAAGAAACTATTTACATAGAACTTACGGTTACAGCTAGCCATTTCAACTTTAAAATGATGGGACCTTATTGTCAATCTAGTACTGCACTTAAATTCATAATGCCTAGGTACCATAGAGAAAAATTCATCAGAATAATTACAATGAAAGTATTTATAGAAAAGGCACAGGGAAGCTACATTACATCAGTGTGAAAGTGATTGAAGCCAAGATGCCAGGTCAGGACCAATAACATTGCATTTTATCAAGAATCACTAAATATATAGCAGGAGCACTAGACTGGATGCTGCTACAATATTCAAAGCAAGGACAAATGGTAAACTTATAAAATAAAAAATTGTCTCACACGACACAGGGAAGTAACTTTCGTAGCTATTGATTCATTATTATCTTTCCACTTCATCTCAATGGAAAATATTAATCTGGGAAGGTACAATGAGTCACTCTTCTGGAGGTTAGCATCACCCATGCTTTTCTTTTATCCCTCTTGCCATTGATATGTCCTGTAAGGTATCGAATTTTGTAAGTCCTCTTTTCTCATTATGCTTCCTAGAAATCTCTGATTTCAAACATAAGTTTCCTTTTCATTTCCATTTTCTCTAAAACTTTGTTGTTGCTCACATGTTCCATCCACTATATTCTCAGCATCCTTCTGTAGAACCAGATCTTTCTTGTGACAAGTTTACTATTCATCTGCAAGGAGATCGTCCAACATTCACTACCATAGAGAACAACTGATATTGCATAACATTTCAGTACTATTTTCTTTGTTTCTAATGAAATTTTCCTGTTTCTTAATACTTTGTTTAACTTTTGAAAGGCATCTTTTATTCTCCATGTGTATCTTTGGATTTTGGGGTGCATTTTCCATCCTCTGTTAAAGCAATTCCTTGATATTTAAATTTTTCCTGTCTAAAGAAAGTTGAAGAACACATTGGCTTAAATATTTTGACTATAATTATCAAGCTAAGAATACTAGTCTGAATAGATTAATGTATACTTGTTTGTATGTTACAATTTCTGACCAAGAATCTGCTCAGTTAGGAGTCATTGGTGTTGGGAGTTGGGGATGTGAAGGAATGTTCCATTCCTCCCTCACCTCTGGAAAAGGTTAGGCCTGATAAGAATATAGGGAAAACTGATTTTTACAAAGAATTAGATAAAGGAGAGGAAGAAGGCAGCAGAGGAGAAACGGAGGAAGAAAAATAGGAGGACATAAAAAATATGAAAGAAGCATGTAGGGAGAGTAGAAAAAGTAGAAAGAGAGAAATGAAGATGGTGATGATGGTTAAGAAGAAGAAATATGAAAGGGATGTATAGGAAGAGGAGGATAGAAATGTAAGAGGTGGATAGGGAGAGGATAGAAAGAAGAGGAGGAGGAGGAGAGAAAAATATGAAATATATGGTGTATAGGCAGAGTGGGAAAAGAAGAAGTATCATCATCATCATTATCATAATATAGGGTGAGGAGAAAAAGAAAGAATAAGAGAAGGACAGAAAAAATATGAAAAAGATGTAGAGGAGGAAGAGGAGAGAAAAGAAGATGGTGATGATGATGGTGGTGGTGGTGGTGGTGGTGGTGAAGAAGAAGAAATATGAAAGGGATGTATAGGAAGAGGAGAAAAAGGAGGAACAAGAAAGAGAAGGGTAGAAAATATATAAGAGGTGGATAGGGAGAGGATAGAAAGAAGAGGAGGAGGAGAGAAAAATACGAAATATATGGTGTATAGGCAGAGTGGGGAAAGAAGAAGTAATCATCATCATCATTATCATAATATAGGATGAGGAGAAAATATGTAGTGGAGGAGGATGAGGAGAAGATTTATAGGGAGAGGATAAAAAGGAGGATGAGAGAAAGGAAGAAGAAAAAGAAGGACAGAAAAAATATGTAACAGGTGTATAGGGAGAGAAGAGAAAGAAGAGGAGGAAGAGAAGGATAAGGACAGAAAAATATGAAAGATGTGTATAAGCAGAGGGGAAAAGTAGAAAGAGGAAGAAGGAAGCAGAGGAGAAGAAGAAGAAAGAAAGAAAAGAACAAAGATATATAGGGAGAGAAGAAAAGTAGAAGGCAGAAGAGATGAACAACAACAACAAAATATCAGAGTTTGTGTAATTTCCACAGGTTCATCCAGTTAAAAAAATATTCCTTTACTATTTTTCAATCTTTCACTGCTCCTGTTTTCCACAATTTCTTGGTTTGAGGGGAAAAAAGAATAAAGTTATTTATAAGTTCTGACAACTAAAAGGTAATGAAGTTGCCTTTAAGAAGCTAAGAAAAATATTAAGAAACAGGAAATTTTCATTAGAAACGGTAAGAGTCCTAAACTGCTATATAATATCAGTCCTCATATGGCAGTGAATGCTGAACATCTTCTTTGTATATGAAGAGGTTACTTGAAGCAATAGAGACATGATTCTAGAGAAAAATTCTGAGAATGCCATGCACAGATTATGTGAGCAACAAAGAAATTTTAAGGAAAAATAGAAATAAAATGGATACTTAGAATCAGGAAAAGATAGTTGAAAATTGTCACAAACCCAAGGTGGAAAGAGAAATTGCAGAATTTGACACTTAAAGGAGAGATTGCAGGCAAGAGTCCTTATGGGTCAATGCCAAAATTTAATTTTCTTGGGAGCATTAGTAATTTCTTTACAAAAATATATTGCTGGTAATTCTTATTTTTTACAAAAATGTACTGCTGGTAATTTTTTTTAATGTGAAATCATATTGCTGTTATTTTTACGATAAAAATGTATTTTTATACTTTCATAGTGTTTTGACTCCAATTTGGGGGGTTCACTATTTACGCAAAAGCTAGGACCCTAACAGGTGCTACCACCCCAGGTCAGGGGGAACCTGGGAACAACAGCAATTGTGAGGTGGTTCCTGCTCCTCAAAATCTCCTGCAGAATTTAGTTTGTCATACCCAGGATATGAAGGTAACAGCAGCAGAGGGAAACAGTAATTTACCTAATGACCTTGTGTAATTGGCTGGCAGAACAGGGACTGGAGGAAGAAAAAAAATGAGGAGGACAACAGAAAAATCTGTCTATATTTCTGAGATGTGGTACTGTAACTATTTACACTACTTACATTGTTCAGATTATTGTCCTCATCTTTATTGTTATATTCACAAGGTTTCAACTGTTGTACACACTGGCCTTCTTCAAATGAAGATAACAATATCTATAATCAAGATGAGACACCTGAAAAAAGCCAAAGACTACTTGGCTGAAACATTGTGTCTATATTAACATCTATAATAATCAAGATGAGAACAATTGATAGATACCTGAATGTGGCTACAGGGTACTTGGTTGAAACTTTATTTCTATATCAATATCTATAATGAAGATGAGACCAACAGATGGACACCTGAAGATGGCCATGGGTGCTTATCTGAAATGTTGTGTCTATAAGAACATCAGTAATAAAGATGAGAGCAATTGATGTATGTTGATTATTATGTTATTTTGTTCTGATAATGCCATTTCCTGCTTGTTTATGCAGAATCAGAGTATATTATTCTGCTACCTGATCCATTTTTAGCTGATATGGGATATCAGCCAAAAATGTTTTCTGTCTTGGAAATAAAATCTTCATTTACATTCTTCTGACTTCTTCCTAGCCATCTTTATTTTGAAATGTTTGGATAAATATCTACCTTTGACAGCCATATACTACCAAGGCTATCCACATATAAATGGCAAAACACCAGTTTTTGTAGAAGGCTACATTAATTAAATACCCAAAGAGAATTGGGCACACAAGTAGTGGCTCCCCTGAAATAACCACCACTCTACACCAAGCATTCATGTATAAGTCTAATAACTGCAAAATCTTGTATCTGATATAATACCTGTGCTTATTACTCAAATGGACTTCCATACCTGTTACTATTATTAAACAGGCAACTTGCAACCCTTTCCCCATAGTAACCTTTATCTAATTGACGTCAAACAGCCAGATAGCTCAGTTAAAAAACGTGGGATGATTTTTATATTACTATCAGCACTTACACACATGTTCAAGTGTCTATATGAATCTTTGTGTTTGTGTGTTTATATATATATATATATATATATATATATATATATATATATATATAAAGTCAAAAGAAGAACTTTTCATTAACAATGCATTTTCTTCTCTGATGGACTTTATCAAGGCAAATGTTAGGATTTTATTTTGCAACAAGTATTTATAAACAGAAGTAAAATTGTCATTAGTTTTTCAAAATTTTTAACCTTAAGAACACTCATAAATATTCTTCAGGTTAACTGTGAAAGTCAAGGTAAACTATGGACAAAGTTCATAATTTAATGCCTAATAAACAAAAGTGAGTAAATGTTATTGTTGAATTTTTTATGTTCATAATGTATTTATTATTTATTATTTAATTTGATAAATTATTTATGCATTAATTTATTTTAAATAATGGAAGGTCTTAAATTAAACCATTTTCTTTTAATGTTTTTAAATTTTTCTGGTCATGTATGTTGGCTTGATAAAGGAGTATATATTTTTGGGAAGGAGATATTTGAGAACATATAGGGTGCAGATTTACATTTTTGTAAACTTCAATAGTGGCACTCTCAAAAATTTTTCCATCGAAGTTACTTTCTCTTAATAAGTGTGGTATTCTTTAGACCGAAGTTATGGTTGAACTTATTTCTGTGTATGACTAATGCATTTGATAAATTGTTATATGTAGGTAGGTACCTCCAAAGAAACCTGATACCTAAGGTTTAAAATGAATTTTTAAAAATGAAAAATCATTTTTGAGGTGTTTATTTTAGTTTTAATTTCAAGCTAATACATTAAATTTAGTATTCCCAATAAGCCAAATACTTTGCTGTATTTCAAAAATAATTTAAGTTAACTGGAAGGACTTCATTTTTTTTAAATCACTAGCCATTTTCCATCGCAATGTAATTCTCTTTATTAAAAAATCTTCCAAAAGTAAATATACTTTTCTTAAACTTCATTTGATGCATATGAGCTGATTTAAAGTTTAATTAATCTGATTTTAAACAAATATTACTTATTTTTAGTTTAAAATATTGCAGAAATGCAGTTTTTAACATTGAGGTATTTATTTAAAGTGTTGACAGGTTGACAGCTTGATTGACAGCTGGAAGTTTATATAATGTTTTTCTACAGGTGAGGGGACATATCTGTAAAAATGACTTGACAAATATAATGTGAGTGTCTTTTTTTATATAATTTTTAACTACCCAGTAATCTTAAAAATGTAGGAAAATATTCTCTGTAACCTAATGTTTATTGAAATTTAGGTACTTTGGCTTTAGATTTACTATAGTTACTTCTCTTATTTTCTGATAATGTCATGAATGGACATCCATATTTACAAAAACCTGCATGTTTATACACACAAAGAATTCAAAATCTTTTTAAAAATATTGTGTCACTGAATTGTAGTAATCTTTTCTATTTATGATTAGTAAATAATGGTTTTACTTAATAACAATATCACCTAACAGGTACAAATTAATAAAGAAATTTAAAAGATTTAAAACTTTATAAATTATGCTAATCAAATTTTTTTAAAAATGAAAATTCTTGTAAAAATTCATTATTCATATAAAAAAAATTTTTTCTTAGGACAATAGGGTTCATAATATATCTTATTCATAAAACAATTAAAAGCTTTTCTAATTAAATAATGTTTTTTATTTTATTATTTAGAGCAGATTTTCAGTAACTGGGGGATCCTGATTTACAAAAAGAAATTGATGATTTCAATTTTACAAGGAGTTTTGCGTATAACTAATATAGACATTAAGTGGTACAAGAATTAATTTCTCAAAATTTCATAGAATTAAATAACTGGGGAGTAAGAGATGTAAAACAAAAATGTTTTTATCAAGATTTTCTAAAAAAGAAACATTCACAAATGAATGAAATTACATTAGCAATAAATCCTGAAAGTTTCATTAAAATATGACAATATTTTTTTTACAAGAATTTCCAAATCAATTTGTTTCCACTATAAAAAATGCTAAAATTTCCTATACCAATCTTCAGTAACACCACTGGTGCAAGAAAAACAAGATTTGTAACCAAAATTGAGAAAATTCTAAAAAGAATCAAAAAATATGATTTAAAAGAATTCTTTGGTCTTTCCTCTTTATAATAATATAAAGATTATGATGATAAAACTTTGTGATTATTTGAGGCATTTTTTCATCATGGTATGGATGAATTTTCAGAAAGCACTAAATGGCTGTTTTGTCCTATTTTGGTGACTCATCAGCAGTGCACATCCACTACCAAGAATCGAACCTGCACTGTTACAATATGATGCAAGCATCATACCCACGAGACCAATGGGTTTCAGTGATGATGAGGTAACATACTAGACTTGATATAGCACCAACCCTTCACAAATTCCGTTGTTTGACTCATCCAAGTCTACTTAGACCAATGGAGTGTGATCCCTGAGACATATCTTCTATCCCCAAGTCGCTCCATCTGGAATTTGTGAAAAGCTGGCACTATATCGAGCCTAGTATGTTACCTCTTCATCACTGAGACCCATTGGTCTAGTAGGTATGACACTTGTGTCATATCGTAACAGTCCAGGTTTGAGTCTCAGTAGTGGATACACACTGCAGATAAGTCCCAAAAATAGGACGAAATGACCATCCAGTGCTTTCTGCATTCTGTTGAGGATTCTTCTAGACTCAATGAATTAATTAGGATTATTCAAATCCTCCTAATAATTTATATATATATATATATATATATATATATATATATATCTCATCAGTAAAATGAATCACACACACAGACATGGATACTATCACACATGTATTCAGACACATTAATGTATATGAAAATCTACACCCAGCAGAGAAATTAAGTCTCCAGCACCCAGTTAGGGCAGAGTTGGGAAATAAAAAAAAAATGACCTTACATCCCCCACATAGGTTAAAATAATATAGACTTACTAAAATAAGCCCCAATATCATCTATTCAAGGGTCAACCTTTCACAACCTCTTCATATGAAAGAAAAAAAAAATTAAAAATCTTCACATGCATAAAAACAATATTTTCTTTAAAGTAAGTATAACTATATATTATTTTTTGTGATTTAAAGGCACAGGTGTGTCTGAAAATTCTGACTTTTAACATTTTTCTTATGCACCTGTTTTGTCTAATGGTCAAATAATATATTCTGCCTATTAGAATTTTATTCATCAGCCTACTATACCTACATACATACATACATATATATATATATATATATATATATATATATATATATATATATATATATATATATATATGTTATTATTATTATTAACATTAAATGTTATTTTTAGTGGATACTCGTATTTAAGTAGATAGTCCATTTGTTTATTAAATCCTATATTTATTTATTTTCATCTACCAGCATCAATATTTAAGAAGTCTTATTAAAGAAAAATACATGCCCACTTACATATATCTGCACATACATACACACACACATTATAGAGCCTTTTTTATGCATAATTATAGTACAC
Organism: Acanthosepion lycidas; assembly: GCA_963932145.1. NCBI lineage: Eukaryota > Metazoa > Mollusca > Cephalopoda > Sepiida > Sepiidae > Acanthosepion > Acanthosepion lycidas. Next base: position 34,251,271 of record OZ010615.1, on the reverse strand, counting down.
ATGTATACATACAGATAACTATTTCTTATATGTATAGGTGTGTACAAGTATATACATATAAGAAATAGTTGAATGTATATATGTGTATTACTATACATAAAAAAATTTTTAAAGATGTGTACATATATATATGTTATAAGAATGACAATTGGAAAAACTCTTAGTTTTTACTGATGCATAATACCAATATACCTATATGTCATATCACAGAATTATTCTGGGAATTTTGACTATATAGTCAACATGGAAAACAAAAAACAAACTGTTAGTATAAAAGAAGTTACCATTAGCCAGAAAGAGGCTTGCACAGGAGCATCTTTCTTTTTTAAATTTTGGATCTAATGTAACTATGACAACAAAAACATTTCGCTTTCATTGTTTGCCTTGATAAAAACTAAGATTTTTTCTAATTGTCATTGTTATACTAATTTCTCTTATCCACAGAATTATTCTGGAAAATTTTACTATATATATATATATATATATATATATATATATATATATATATATATATTAACACATTGTTAATAAACTTTCCATTTTGTCTCATCATCCATTTTGTTTCAGATATGACTATCCTACATACACATACATTCACATACACATATATATGTGTGTGTTTACACACACATATTTAAAAGATAAAATAAATAGGTACATATTTTCTGTGGGAAATCATGTGTATTCATATTGTACAAGCATCTCCATATAGGTAAGTATTAGCTTGTGCTCATAGATAAATATCCCCTGAAATTTTGGTCCAAATATGGATGCTGATGTTCTCTTAGTCAGATTTTGGGAAGTGAGTCAAGCCAAGGACTTTTCAGTATCTCTCTCTCTCTCTCTCTCTCTATATATATATATATATATATATATATATATATATAATTCAGTATCTCTCTCTCTCTCTATATATATATATATATAATATTCAGTATCTCTCTCTCTCTCTCTCTCTCTATATATATATATATATATATATATATATATATATATATACGGATATGATTTTATGACCTGCATCTGCTATTCCAAAACCGTTATCATCACATAGCAATTTTCTATGTCAACATAACAGGATATCATCTTTGATGGTGAATATCTTTGTTTAAATGTCCATATAACCACTCTGAAGTTGAATCATGTGATCCAAAAGCTTAGATCAAGAACCAGCTTAATAAAATAAATCCAAATGTTATACAATTTTTGTCTTTATTTTAACTAGAAATTAAAGCAACTCTACAAAGCTTTAAAATGGCTCATGATTAAACATAATAGACATACATTGTCTGTTATATTTAACAATATATGCTTAAATATATATATATATATATATATATCCCAACTATGTGTAAATAGTTAACCCCCAAAATGGGGTCAAAACACTATGAAAGTTTAAAAATAGGTTTTAATACCAGCAATATGTTTTTGTAAAAAAAGAAAAATTATGACCAGCTATGACCAGCTATACATTTTTGAAAAAAAATATTACCAGCAATATATATTTTAAGAAAAAAATATTACCAGAAATAGACTTTTCATAGGTAAAATATTACCAGAAATAGATTTTTTTGAAGGCGAAGATATTACCAGAAAAAGATTTTTGGAAAAAATATTACCAACAATAAAAATTTTGTCAGCATTAAATAACCCATTGAGGTTGATAAAACAGACCAAACCAAACCAAACACCTTCCTTGTATGCACTAACAACAACCTCATTTAGTAAACCCTGACTAGTTTTGGGGCCTTGTCTTATGTGAACCACTGTATTAAAACAAAAATCATTAGTAAAAGTCATCAGTCAAAAAATGCACATGATCTGAAGGAACAATGTTGAGTTGCTGCTTAGAAATTCCCAAAGGATATTCTTGTAGAAACGTTTATGAACATCTGATGAAAATCACATCCTGTAATTTGGATAGATAATACAATCAATCTAAGATTACAAAGGCTTGGCTGTTGGAATAAATAAATGAAAGCTTTGCATCAAATAGCCAATCTAATGTAGAAATATAAAAGAGATATATATATATAAATAGCTTTTTTTTTCACTTTTATTTTTGTTTTCTTTTTCTGTATACTATGAATAAACAGAAATTCCATCACATTCACAAACATTATTCCATCTGCTTACTAAGCTTGAGGAAAAGGGTGTCACTGTATGGAAGATCAAAAGAACAATTTTTTTCTTAATTTTTTCCAAGAGATGAATGTGTCAACTTTTCTCTTTTATCTTATTCCTAAGATGAAGATGTAAAATATATTAGGACACTAGTTAATTACAGGTAGCAATAATGACACATGGAGAAGTCAACAGTATGTGTATCCCATATAACTCAATTTATTCAACTGTAAAAAAAATGTTACAAAATTTCATTCCAGAATGCTTTGCAAACCAAAAATGAACAACAACAGTAACAACCTAATCTGATCTAACATTTTCAATTTTTTTGTTGTTATTGTTCACCCTATACAAGGCTCAAGAGAAACTCAATGTAGAGGGTTACAGAGTAAGAGGCACAGTTTACGAAGAAAAATAATGGTTAACCCTCAACTTGGACAGATTAAGATTGTAGTGATCAGGAAATCATCCTCTTTGGAGTCAATTCCACAAAGCAACAGTTTGTGGGGAAAATCTGCTTGAGTGGAACTTACATCTCACCAATGGAATATCAAGGGATTGAGGGTGGTTTGTTACAATGTGTGTGTCATGGTGGGTCTTAGCTGTGAAGGTTAGAACTGGTGGAACTAAGGAATGTAGCTCATCTGAACACTTTCCATGGAAATAACAATAGAGTAGCAAGTGACCTGCAACATTTCAGCTGTGGGAAAGTGGTTGTAGGGTGGAAAACAATTCATCGCCTACAAGGTCTCATAGATGTGTTTACACTCTATTGAAACCAGAATATAAAGACTGGTTATCTCTAGCCTAGATATGGCAACAAAAGTCCATTTTCAGCCTCATTTGGTTCTTGTAACGATAGAGAATAGCAAGAGTACTTACTGAAGCAGTACAGGGTAACAACTATTTTTCCAGTATCTTTAGTAATGGAGTGTATATACAAGTTCCACTTAAGATCTAGGGTGACTTTAAATCTTAATAAGCATTCAAAGTAAAGATCCTCCTTGAGAAAACACCTATTCATTGTAACAGATGAAAATTCAGGGGCTGTTCAGTAATGATGGAACATGACAAGTTTGGCTAGAGTATTCAAAAGTATAATTACAATTCAACCATATCCTGGGTAAGATGATAAACTACATCTGGCAGAGCGGCCTCTTGATCAGGAGATTTGAAGTTTTGAGGAATGTGAAACCATCTCTTAATAGTTGTTGTTCCCAGGTCCACCCTGAACTGAAGCAGTAACACCTGTTAGGATCCCAGCTATAGGCAAATAGTGAGCCCCCAAACAAAAATCAACAGTACATTTTTATAAAGATCAATAATACATTTTTATAGTAAAATGACCAATAATATATTTTATAGTATAATAACCAACAATACATTTTATAGGAAAATGACCAACAATAAATTTTATAGTAAAAATAGCCAGCAATACATTTTTATATAAAAAATTACCAACAATGCATTTTATGATCTACAAACTATATATCTAAAAAACATACCTTTACCTGAAAGCCCGTCTTGGATATGATGATAAACTAGATCCATGTCCTGGGTAAGACAATAAACTATGTCCAACAGCAAGGCCTCTGATCAGGAGGTTTTGAGGAGCATGAAACCACCTCTTAATTGCTGGTGTTCCCAGGTCCACCCTGACCCAGGGTGGTAGCACCTGTTAGGGTCCCAGCTATGATCAATTAGTGAACACCCAAACTTGTGTAAAAATAAGTTTTAATACCAGAAATACTTTGTAATAAAACAAATTATTACTAGCAATAATTTTTGAAGGAAAAATTATTATCAGTAATACTTTAAAAAAAAAGATACCAGTAATACAAACAGCTATACATTCTTAAGAAGTTGGATTGTACTCAAAATATGAGTAATTGAAAAATGGTTCAAATATATATACATACATACACACCTTTTTTACCAAATTATCGCTATGAATCTATTTCAAAATTTTGTTGGAATTAAATGACCCACTGAGGTTTTGATATGCCATAAAACAAAACAACCAAACAAATTTACCTGAAAGCATAAAATTACATACACAATTTTTAGATTTTGGTATTAAATAACCCATATGCTGTTAAACAAATTCCACCAACAATTCAACTCACTTTTGCATATGATGAGCAATTAGATAATTAACGTTCTTTATAAACCAGTTCTTTCTTTCCTAAATGTGGAGAATTAAAATTTTACAAACTTTCTTTGCATCCATAAATTTAGGGGATTCCAAATTTTATTCAAATTTTTTAGGAAGCAATTCTGTTTCTTGATATCCTATAATGTGAAGGATTCAAAATTTTAACAGACTTGTTCTCTCTTTCTTTGCATCCATAGATTTAGGAATTCTAAATTTGAATAAATTTTTTTATAAATTTATTGTTTTAATTTTCATCTAAAAGTTTGAGGAATTTTTATAAATCAATTATCTTTACATTTATAATTTTTTGTTGATGTATGATTTTTATGAACAGGTTCTTTCTTTTGTAGTGATAAAGAAGTAAATAAATAAAAAGAAGACTAAAATTTCACCATCTCTAAAAATAGATGGATAATAAAAATTCCCAGGTGAGCAAAGCCATAGTTTGATCAACCAATCAGACAACTCACATAACCAGGATGTAAAAAAAAGAAATGAACAAATAATAACAATGCAGCCAAAATGTTACCATTTCTAAAAATAGATAGTTCAATCAATCTACTAGAAAGCGTTTACAACCAGGATATAGGATGTAAGTCAATAAGAGGCAGTGCACCCTTTTTGAAGTGGATCTATAAATGTGTATATAAACATACAAAAAATCAACTAAAATCAATCAATAAATTAATTTTGCCCATTCTCTGATGTTGAGGTCATTGTAACATATCCAGAAATATATGACATTTGCACGAGACTAAATTAAAAACAAGCATACCTTCCTTCACCACATTGTCAAGTGGCAGCTACTATATTTGAATACATACATACATATACAACTCTTTCTCTCTATCTGTCTTACAGAGTGTTGAAGTAGAAAATTATATTATGTAAAGGTGACAAGACTTTCGGACCACACTGTAGATTGATATGGAATATAATATTAGTTGTTTTGGGGTTACTGCACAGCTGAGTACCTGACAGTTCCATCCATATGTCTCAGTTGCATGCCAATTTCAGAGTCTCTGTGAATGATATTCCTGCCCACTCAGTGATGTTGTCAGACCATTTTTTTTCTATTGCCTAAAGGGGTAACTTATTGGATGGTAGTGGAAAGATTTTTGGCTCTTATGATGTGTCCATGCCTTTTCAACTTTCTCATTTTGACTCTGGTTATGAGATCTTCTATCAGCTTGTTTCTTGTTTAATGGCATCTTGCACATGGCTGGTGCATACTACCAATCAGTATGAGGAAAGCCTGATTGGGCAGTGCTTTGTAACTCTTAATATCTTATCAACATTTGCTTTTTTTCTACCTACATTTATGTACATGACAAATTAAACTAAGCTCAACTGACTATTAACGAGATGAAAAATTTTTGAGGATTTTAACGTCATTCTGTAGTCTTTTTTTTTTTGTTGTTCAAATCCGTGAATTTATTTTGCTCATCTTAAGTCTTGAAAAAAAGATTATATAAAATTTACTATTTTTTATCCATAATGTTGAATGCAAAAATTACTCACCTTTTTAACAAGAAAAATCTCAAGTTGATGTTAAAAATTGCCGCAAAACATTGTTGATTTGTTTAAGACAAAATGATCTATTATGATGTGTCTCTAATTTGTATTAAGATAAATTGTACTTATTTTCAATTTTTCTAGTTGAATTGTTCATTTACATTGCATCTGATCCATTATTGTACATAATTAGGTTACAATAAAATTTGTATTTTATATGAATAATAACTTATGAAAATTGAGATGTAGTAAAGTGGAGTAGGGCATATAGATTTGCTGGGTCATAAGACCCTTGCATCAGCCCTGTCTTGCATTGTATGAGAGGCCTAGGATGGTTATGCAGCATCTCGTTTCTTGTGCTTGGAATTTTTGCTGTAGTTCTTCTGTTGATGTTCAAGATTTGCAGGTATACACAAAGATTGGTAAAAGCCTAATGCATGCAACGTTTTGGTCTTTGACTTCAGGCAGAATGTTCTTGTCTTTCCAGATAATTTTGTGACAGTTAACATTGTATTGCTCTTGAAATTATTTCTATTCTGAAACCCTCTTTGCTTTGCTAATTAACTGAACCTAGATATTAGAATTGGCTCACTAAGTTCCTGAGCACTGATTTGATTGAAAGCCTCCTCTCATTGTTTGTTATGAGTTTGGCTTTTTCAACATTAATTTCAATGCTGTATCTGGAGAATGCTTCATTCAGTTTCTTCACCAGACTGAGGAGTTCCTCTTCTTTACTAGCTAGACTATCTATATCATTCATAAACCCCAGATGTGCTCTGGTGTTCCTCGTTTTTTCTACTGGGGATATTAGTCAATTTAGGATGATTTTCAGCATCATTTTACTTAGGTGGTTGATCAGACTGGTAGAATTTAACATTGTCTTTTTTTTTTTTTTTTTTTTTGGAAGAGTGATAAACATTGACTGGACCCATATTGTGGGTCGCTTGTCTGATTGCCAGATCTTGTAACTTCACAAGGAACCAGAAACCCAATTGTATAGTCAAGAGACAGGTTTGATTTGGTTTCTGTTCAACAGCCCATCAAACACTACAGGGTTATTTAAGGCCATGTTTTGAATCATGGTTGTTTTTGGTATAGCTTGATGTTCTAAATGGATCAGTGATAGTTTTGAGTACAGGTTAGATGTGGACATAAAGGCCTGTTTCCTGTCTGATGGTATCTTGCACTGTGTTGTGATGCAGTCAAAATAGGAGATGCTTAGAGTGGTCCTGCAGCATCCCATTTCTAGTGCTTGGATTATTTGCTGTAGTTCTGCTGTTGATGTCCAAGATTTGCAGGTATACACAAAGATTAGTAAATGCCTAATGCATGCAACGTTTTGATCTTTGACTTCAGGCAGAATGTTCTTGTCTTTCCAGATAATTTTGTGACAGTTAACATTGTATTGCTCTTGAAATTATTTCTATTTTGAAACCCTCTTTGCTTTGCGAATTAACTGAACCTAGATATTAGAAATGGCTCACTAAGTTCTTGAGCACTGACTTGATTGAAAGCCTCCTTTCATTGTTTGTTATGAGTTTGGCTTTTTCAACATTAATTTCAATGCTGTATCTGGAGAATGCTTCATTCAGTTTCTTCACCAGACTGAGGAGTTCCTCTTCTTTGCTAGCTAGACTATCTATATCATTCATAAACCCCAGAGGTTTCTGATGTTGCAACAACCAATTTTGACTGTGCTCTGGTGTTCCTCAAGGACATCACTCATGATGCACTCATTGAAAATGTTAAATAGTGTTAACATCAGAAGACAGCCTTAAACAGATATTAGATTGTATGGATCAGTTTCTTACACATGTTATATACTTTTTTTTTTATTATTATTACCTATAATACTTCATGAATGTCCCATTCTGTCAAATTTGTTTTAGGGTAATGAAGACATAGACATTTTGTGTAGAGTTCATAATGTGTTCAGGGAAAATGTTAAAGAGTGTTGACAACAGAAGACAGCCTTGGTGTACACTTATTTTATCTGCCCTGTCCCTTCAGGATGCAGGTGATCATGGCTCTCCACATCTTCCTTCCTCCTGTGGCTCTTAATAAGTTTTGTCTTTTTGTTATTTCTCCCAAACCCTGTTCTATCATCCATTTGCTCAAGCTCATCAAGTATGTTACTCTCTGCTTTCCTCTGTCTCTTTCTTTCAATCTGTCCTGTGAGTATCAGATTTTCCAAGCACTCTTTCCTTATTGCATGACCCAGAAATTTCATCTGCCTCTTTCTGGTGTTAAGAATAAATTTCCTTTTTGTTTCTATTTTCTCTAAAACCTTATCGTTGCTCACATACTCAGTCCATGGCATCCTCAGAAACTTTCTAGTATACACTACTTACCTTATTAAACAAATGATGAGATGGATCAGCTTCTAACCCATGTTATATTTTTTGAATCAACATATTTGAATTAATATTGAATTAATAATCACTTTCTTTAAATAAATCATAATTTGAAAACAGTGTAAAAAGAGTTTTTCTTTAAATAGCAAATTTTTTTTGTTCTTTTTTAAATTTGCACCAATCTGCATATGGTGAAATGAATCTGAAAATCATATATATAACTTTGAATCATGGTTATTCTTTTTAATGTACACCAGCATACCAATCTATTTTAGCCTGTCGCTCCAGCATTAAGACACCTGTTTATTTTTTTTTTGTTTAACCATATAATGCCAAAAAATTAATGCCAATACTTTAGTGTTAGACAGGCATGTGAGAATGCCAGTTTGTATAAAAAAAAAGTGTCACCCCCATCTTGGCAAACAAGAAACCCTCTTTTGATGAAACAATCTGAGAGTGAAAAATATGGTACTGTAAGGGTGTAAAAAGCAGTTATCTACTTTTGGCTGAGATGAAGTCACAAGGGTCACATGATGGGCAGTGAGTGACATCAGTTCATAAAGCATCAAATGACAGTTGCTATTTATCATTCTTGGAGGCAAGACATGTCAGGCCACACCAGTTGCTATGTAGTTTACAGAGAAAATGGATATCACATGTCCACAACAGTAGAGCATACAGACACACACATAGTTTCACCTGACACATAAAGGACACAATTGATCTGCCCTATTCCAAGTAAGTTTCTTTCTCTTTTCCTCCATTTCACACAGCTGTATACATATGTTATAATTTCTCTGTGTGGAAAAAACTAGTGATAAGTATGTACAATGTGGTGCAGATAAATCTGGAATTTTTATGTGGCACCGTAACATCAAAGTGTAGCAAGGTTTTGAGAGTACCATTAGAAAGTAGCTCAGTAGCTGCCTGGCCACTGATACATGAGGTGCTTAGTAATCGACATGGCTTCAGAATACAACCATCAATCTTTTATCTTGGTTCCTCCTAACACATGCACAATAAAACCTCCCCCTTTGTTCATATAAAAATAGTTTGTATTTCATTAGTGCTTCTGATGTGAATCAAGTAAAACATTGGCAGTATTTTAATTGGAGTTGCTTGCAAAAAAAAGAGAATGCAATGAAAAACCATTTAAATTTTATGAAGGCTTCTTGGTGAAAAAACAGTTTAAAAATATTGATATTATGTTCAATAGGTATTGCTATGAAAAAATGTTAGTTTTATAATGAGATGACCTTGAGGCTAGATTTTATGAAAGCTTCTTGTGAAAAATCAATTAAAATATAGGCATTGCTTTGAAAAATGTCAATTTTATGATAAAGGGAATTTGATGTTAGATTTCATGAAAGTTTCTTATGAAAAATCAACTAAAGCATACTGAGAGTACATTGATTTAGCATCATTTGCAAAAATGTCAAAATTATGATGAAATAGCCTTGAGGTATGAATTTTATGAAAATAACTTGTAAATATCAAGTAATTATTAATATTTCACAAATATCAATTTCATGCTAAAATAACTTTGAGGTTGGATTTTATGAAAGTTTCTTTTGTTTTTTTAATCATTTCACCCCAGGAAAAGCAATAAAGCCACTAAGATGCAAAGTGTTACTGAGTGTCAGAAAATAGGTGACAAAATATACTATTAAGGAGAGAGAATAAAAGAACAAGAATTATGAAGGCAGAAAATAATGAATGATACTACATTTAAATTTTTCTAGTTCTTTTATTCTCAGTATCCCATGTTTTATACTCTGAGTTTTCCAAAGAACTTTGATCGTCCATTGATTCCTCTGCCCAGGTTTCTTGTTCATTCAAACTAGCTCATAATTTTGGCCAGCTCTTAACTTGTCGTCTCATAACTTCTTTATTCTGGCATGTGCCTCAAAGCCAAATCTTTACTTTTTAAGGTTCTTCTGTGTTCAACAGAGCTCCGCAGGGTGACATCATTTTGTTATGATGAGCAAATTTTGTAGCCATAGATATTCTACATACTCAAAGTTGCCGGTGAGCTATAGTTATAGCTCTCTTTATGCTAATTACCCATTAGCTAAACTAATCCCATTACACTTGCTCTCTTTTGTTAATACACAAAGTAAACTCAAATTCAAACCAAAATTCAAAATGTCAGATACCTCAAAGAGCCTCTAAATAAATCCTGTTTCAGCATTTCAAGTTAAGTATCATCTTAGAATATCGTTCCAGATAACTTATCTTAAAAAATAAAGTGAAAGTTTGGCATGCCAGGATATATAGACAGCTAGCCTTGAGGTTGGATTTTACAAAATTATCTTATGGTAAATCATTTGAAATCTGTTGATAGGAGATTGATTTAGCATGACTTAAAAAATGTCAAAATTATGATGAGACTGCATTAATGGTGGATTTTATAAAAACTTGTAAATAAAAAAACAATTAAAACATAATGTTAGCACTTTGACATTGCTTGTAAAAATGTCAGTTTTACAATGATAGACTTGAGGTGGAATTTTATTAAAACTTCTCAGAAAAAAACATTTAAAACATATTAATAATACATTGATTTATCATTGCTTGCAAAAATGTCAGTTTTATGATGATAACCCTTTAACTTCTTCTATATGCCATGTCCCTTCATGATGTGGTGATCATGGCTCTCCACAATTTCCTGTCCTTTGTAACTCTTAATAAATTTTGTCTTTTTGTTACCTCTCCTAAACCTTGTTCTGCCATCCATTTACTCTAGCTCGCTAGGTAGGTTATGCCTTGTTTTCCTCTGTCCCTCTTGCCTTCAATATGTCCTGTGAGTACCAAGTTTTCCAAACCCTCTTTTCTCACTATGTGCCTAGAAATGTCAACTATCTCTTTCTGATCCCAAGTACAAGTGTTTTTTAGTTTCCTTTTTCTCTAAAACTTTGTTGTTGCTCACATGTTTGGTCAATGGTATTCTCAGCATCCTTCTGTAGAACCACATTTCTGTTGCCTCAAGTCTCCACTTCAGTTGTGAGGAGATTGTCCAGCATTCACTACCATTTAAGAGGACTGATATTGCAGAACAGTTCAGTATTCATTTTTTGTTTCTAATGAAATTTTTCTATTTTTTAATACTTTGCTTAACTTTTGGGAGGCATTTTTGCTATCCCAATGCACTTTCAGATTTTAGTGTCATACTCTCCATTCTCTATTAAAACACTTCCTACATATTTAAATTGTTGTACTTATTTAATTTTGCTGTCTCTAATTTGTAATTTGCATATTGAACTGTTCCTTTTACTAAAAAGCATGCATTCTATCTTCTTGCAATTGATATTTTGTCCTTTCTTCTCACTTACCTCCATTACCTTTTGTAGGGTTTTTTTTTTTTTAGTTTCCTTTCTATGTTTGTTATCAATTCTCTGTCATCTTCATGCCTTAAATTGTTTAGATTATGGGAGCCAATAAGGGATCCTGGTAGGACTTATTCTCTTAGAATCGCCTCACTGTATAGGTTGAATAAGTCTAATAAGAAAATACATCCTTGTCTGATATCCCTTTATATTATTTTACATTTCTTTCTTTGTAGGCAATCTATCCCTTACAGGTCTCAACAAGTTCCTTCCCTCTGCTTCTTCCCTCAGACTACATTCTGTCATCCACTTGCTTAAGCCCATCAGGTATGTCATGTGTTGTTTTCCTTTGTCTCTCTTTCCCTCTATTCAGCCTGTGAGTATCAGATTCTCCAGGCCCTCCTTCCTCATTATGTATCCCAGAAACTTCAGCTGCCTCTCCCTGATGTTAAGTATAAGCCTCCTCCTTGTTTGCAACCTCTCTTAGACCTCATTGTTGCTCACACGCTCGGTCCATGAAATCCTCGGCTTCTTTCTATAGAACTTTGTCAACTCGAGTCTCTTCTTCATATTTGAGGAAATCTTCCAACATTCACTGCTGTAAAGAAGGACAGATGTCACATAACAACTCAGTATTCTTTTCTTTATTACCAAAGAAATCCTCCTGTCATACAATACTCTGCCCAGCTTTTGGAATGTGTCCTTGGCCATCCCAATATGTCTACAGATCTCAGTGTTGCATTTACCGTCCTCTGTCTAAACACTTCCCAGATATTTAAACTTTCACATCTGTTTGATTTTAGTGTTCCCAACCTGTAAATTGCATTTCAGGCTCATTTTCTGTCCATATGTAGGCGGTTTGCAATTGTGAATAAAATGTCAAACTCTATCTGCTGCTTCCAGGGGCATGTTTTGTTCATCACACCTATTGGTATTTTGTTATTTAGGTTGTTCTTTTTTGTTTCACCTGTTCTTCCTTGTCTTATAGTTACATAGATTATATTTCAACTAGGTACTATATGTTTAGTTTTTTTTATCTTACCTGATGGGTTTCCAGTCTTCTAATATTTTCTCCACTCTTTTGTTTATTCGACACTTTCTTGCTATTGGTCTAAAAATAATTGTTATACCCAATTTTGGTTTATTGACGTAGATGTTATCTATTTGCTTTACCACTTGAGTACTGAACTGTGAATGCTGGTTGATATTTTGACCAATTCCTGGTTCATAACTGGAATGAGATATAATGCAAATTAATTGATATATGTTCAAAGAAAGAAAAAAAATCATAGTTGTTCAAATGGTTGAACTCATCCCTTGAATTGCTTATGGTGTTTTTACATTTTATTGTTGATGCAAGGCCTAATGGTTAGAGCATTAGCCTTCTGACCATGAGACTCATGTTTGAATCTCACCATAGTCTATTTATCAAATAAGTGATTCCTTAGTAATATTGGATGATTCCAACCTGCAGCATTATTGTGAAATTCCTGAAAACCATACTGTGGTAATAAAATAACCACATCCCATCTCCCCTCTTGTTTGTAACCATCCACTATAATAAAGCTTCATAATCTACTACTTGTTATATTACCCATGGTTGACTAAAGCCTTGTGAGTGAAATTAGGTAAATAGCTATTTGGAAGCCTTCAATGGTTGTGCTACATGAATAGTTATTATTGTAATCTGACATTTTTTTTAATCATTTTACCCCAAGTAAGGTGATAAAACCACTAAGACACAAAGGGTTACTGAGAGTGAAAGAATCTGATAAAAAAACATTATTGAAAAGAGAGAACAATGAAATAACAGAATTTAAGATTTAACAGAAGACATCAATTGATATTGTATTTAAATTTTTGAAGATCAAATTTGACTGGAAAGCAAAAAAACAGGAGAGTATTCCACAGTTGAGAAGTGCAAGAGAAGAAGTGTTTCAAAGTGAATCAAGTTTTGGCATTAAAATAACACACAAGATGTTGATATGCCGTTAAAAAGAAACCAAACTAAACAATATTTTATCTGATCCATTCTGTGATATTCTACAGGTGGACAAAGATACAATCGACAATCTGCATATAAGTTCTTAAAATTCTTCAGGTTTGCAAAGATAGCTTCTGGAATTTTGACATGAGACATTATAATTCAAAAAAATCAAAACATATTGTCATGACATTGAATATTGCTGTCTAAAAAGTCAGTTTTCTTGTGATGAATCAGTTAAAAATATTGATAGTTCTTTGAGCTGGTATTGCTTGCAAAACTGTCAATTTTATGATAAGAAGGCCTTGAGGTTGCATTTTCAGAAGGCATCTTGTGCAAAAGCAATTAAAACATATTGATAGTATAAGTATACTGATTTAGCCTTGCTAAGAAGAATGTAAGTTCTATGATGTAAAAAACTTGAGATTGAATTTTATAAAAAACATTTGTGAAGAATAAATTAAAATCTATTGATGACACAAAGATTTAGCTATGCTCACCAAAACAATTGTTGGCAAAACAATCTGACATATCTTTTACACTGGGTGCTCCATAAGTGTGTCCTTGTGCCAGACTAAACTCAGTTATGTACCATGCATGATACATGATTAGGCAATCATGTATCATGACTGACAAGGCAGATTTTTTCCTGCAGTAAATTGCTATTTCTTTCTGTAGTAGACCAGTTGCCATCTGGTCTGTCCTGCTATTTACCCATAGCTGGGGGGAGAAGAAGAGGATTCATACCTTTCCCAAGGGTATTAGCACATAAGTGAATGTAATGAATTTGACTGGAATTTGAACTCAGCTCTCTGATTCCTCAATCTGAGCTACTATTCATTACTCCACCATGCCTCCTCCAGACTAAACTAAGAGTAGTAAATATCTAAAAATGGATAAACTTGTCATAGAGCAATGGTTAGCAAGCCAGTCTCACATACCTTTTTTACTGAGTGCCCCATAATTGTGTCCTTGGCCAGACTAAACTAAGAGAAGTAAATATTTATAAATGAATAACCTTATAATAAAGTAATGGTTAGCGAGCCAGTCTGAGCTCAACAAAGCTAAGCTCAGAAAATACCTTACCATTAAACCCAAGATTGTAAATCACCTGTACAGATTTTGTTTCAGCAGGTCAGTTCTCTCATATGTTAGTACGCCTAAAAATGAAAAAATGATAGGCTTTGAGTAATATATATATATATATATATATATATATATATATATATATATATATATATATATATATATATATATATATATATATAAAACAGCAGCATGGTTCCCTACTACCAGTGAAGTTTCTACTAATTAGGAAGTAGCAGCACATTACCTTGGAAAAAATATGCAACTTTTTTTTACTTGGATATCAAGTTACCTGTATTTTGTAAGGTTATGCCAGCAGACAGATTAGCTATTTACCTATTGCTTTTTTGTTTTGATATGTGTGTTTGCAGGAGTATGTAGTTGAAGGGTATGAGTATTATAGTGAAAAGGGATAATTAAAATAATAAGTAATAAAAATAAAGAAAAGACTAAGGGATGTTATACATAAAGGGAATACCTGTCCTTTCTTTCTCCATTTGTAGTAGTAGAAGAAGAAGAATGATAAAGCTAAGAAGAAGAAATAGATGGAGAAATGGAAAAGAGAAAAAGAAGCAGCATCATCATAATAATAAGAAGAAATACATTAAAAAATGGAGAAGCCAAAGTAATAGAAAAAAGATGGAGAAGGAGAAGAAGAAATAGATGAAAAGATGGAGAAGAAAAAAAATAGATGAAAAATAGAAAAGGAGAAGAAATAGGTGAAAAAGGAAAAAGGGGAGAAATAGATGAAAAAGGAGAAGAAAAATAGATGGGAAAGGAGAAGAAATAGATGAAAAGATGTAAAAGAAGAAATAGATGAGTAAAAAGAAAAGGAGAAACAGATGCAAAAAAGGACAAGGAGAAAAAGAAATAGATGAAAAAATGGAAAAGAAGAAGAAATAGATGAAAAAATGGGAAAGAAGAAGAAATAGATGAGTAAAAAGAAAAGGAGAAACAGATGTAAAAAAGGACAAGGAGAAGAAGAAATAGATGAAAAAATGGAAAAGAAGAAGAAAGAGACGAAAAAATGGAAAAGAAGAAGAAATAGATGAAAAAATGGGAAAGAAGAAGAAATAGATAAAAAAAAATGGGAAAGAAGAAGAAATAGATGAAAAAATGGGAAAGAAGAAGAAATAGATGAAAAATGGAAAAGAAGAAAAAATAGATGAAAAAATGGTGAAGGAAAAACAGATGAAAAAAATGGAGAAACAAAAAAAATACATAAAAAATAGAGAAGAAGAAATAGATGGGAAAACTGAAAAAAAGAAAAAAATTGAAGAAAAAGAAGAGAAGAAGCAGCAGAAGAGATTAAATAATGGAGAAGAGAAAAAGAAACAGCATAATAATAATAATAATAATATGAAAAAATTGAGAAGAGAAAAAGAAATCCATAATAATAATAAGAAATTGGCAGTCAGACTTGAGTGCCACTGACTTTGGAATCTTCAAATAATTTATTATTTTCTTTCTTTTTCGGTTGTTCTTTAGTTATTTTTTGCTTTTATAAGGAATTTTTCACAGGTTACTTTCTTTACATCCATATGTTCTTGTCTCTCTCAATTTCTCTCTCACAAACACCCCACACATATTTCTGTACATCTTTATTTGGTTTCTCTCACTATCTTGATCTGTTCATATCTATCTATCTGTCTATCTACCTATCTATTTCAGTCTGTTCATATCTGTCTATCTATTTATATTTCTTGATCTGTTCATATCCATCTATCTATCTCAGTCTGTTTATATCTGTCTATCTATTTATCTATTTTGATCTCATCATATCTATCTATCTCAGTCTGTACATATCTGTCTGTATATCTATTTCAGTCTATTCACAACAATCTATTTCAGTCTGTTCATATCCACACACACACACACACACACACACATATCTCTCTCTCTCTCTCTCTCTCTCTCTCTATATATATATATATATATATATATATATATATATATATATATTATACATACTAGCAGTAGAGCCCGGCGTTGCCCGGGGATGTAACAGTAAGTATCGACCATCATAAAGACTGAAAAATAAAATTGACAAAGATTATTGTTTAAGGTTGACGGACACGCATGTCCTAATTAGTTTTATTTGTTTTTTTTGGGGGGGGGTACGAATTGGTCAAACTCAAACTCAAACAAAAACATTGTTTTCAATTGTTATGAGTCTACCGATTGAATAGAATTTTATTATAAATAATTGTCTTGTAAATGGAATTTTTAAAGCATTCTGAATGTAAAAATAAAGAAAAAACTGTGCAAGACAATAAGAAACACTACCTACCAAAAAAAAGTGAAGTTTTATTGAAATCAGTTGAAAAATGTAGGAAATCCGATCACATATATAAACGAACACACACACACACAAACAACCAACCTGGGTTTTATAATAAGTATAACTCGATATTAATAAGTATAACTCGATATGAGTTGTCCACCTTTCATTAATGCCTCTTAATCGTGTTTTCAAATTGATTTCGTGCAAAAACAATTGTGTTTTTCCAATTTTTGGTGCCGTCAGAACCACCGCAAGGTAATTTTACGTAGTCCTGTGAAGTTTTGTTGAAATCAGTTGAAAAATGTAGGAAATCCGATCCAATATATAAACGTACAACCCCCCACACACACACACAATCTGTGTTTTATAATAAGTAAGATATATATATATATATATAAAGTCTGTTCATATTTATCTATCTATATATATATATCTATTGATAAATATACACCTGTGGCTTTGATGCAGTCTTACACCAATTAGTCAACTTCACCCGACAATATTTTTATTTTCATCTATATTGATGTGAACAAAAACTGGGAAAGGACCAGTACATATTCAATAAATGAGTAGAAGCTAAAATAATGCTATGGCGAGAAAAGAAAATACAAGTACTGTTTGTAATTTATTTGTTTTTTAATCACAGATTCACCAGGTATGGTCTGGGAATGGGTAGGCAGGTGACTCTTGGCACATTTTCACTGCTACTTCTGTCTTCTCTCATGATAGACTAATGGACCAGATCTTCCCTATGGTCAGTGTGTATTCCAAATCTGATTGCAACTCTTTCCATAACACAAACATGGCTACCACTCCCTCCAACCACTCTGTCCATGATCCTACACTTGCCAACATGCTTGTAACTGACTGCCTATTCTAGAATGTGCCCTGACTCTATAGACCGACAACTAATATTATCTACCTTCCGGCCAAGTGACACTTGATCCCAAAAGTTTTCATTTATTTACTCTTTCTTTCCTATTTGTGGGCAGTGGATGGTTGCTTTGAAGTCCTCACTTATAGATTTTATTTTCTATGTAGTCAAAAACTTTAGGTCTAGATAAAATCATTTTAAGCTCACTCAACTGTGTATTCTAGCCAATCTAGTGTGGACCTGTTATGTCACATACCTATTGCCTGTCTCTGTTTACGTCTTTCTCTCTCTCTCTGTATTGCTAAAGATACTGGAACATGGATGACTCATTCTACTATTCTAGGAAGTAGCTGATTCCTTCTGTCATGCTTTATCTTTGCAAGAGTCAGATTTGACCAAAAATGAAATATTGCTGCTAGTGCTATATCTGGTTTGGAGCTGTACAATCCTCATTTTCAAATTGCTTACATTGTAAGGGATGACTGATTTTCCACTTTGCTGCCTTTTTATTACACATGTAACCTTGCAAGCTTATTTCAACTCTTTTGTAATTTCCATGGCATCGTTTATTCTATCACTTCAGGAAGCACCTGGCACCCCCTGCTTATTTATTTTTTTTAATCATTTCACCCCAAGCAAGGCAACAAAGCCACTAACACACAGGGGACTAATGACTGTAAAAGAATATAAGAAAACCTTATTAAAGAGAGAGAACAATAAAAAGCCAGGAATTAAGAACACAAAAATAACTATTGACATTGCATTTAAATTTTTGAAGATAAAGACTTGACTGGAAAGCAAGAAACCAGAAGAGAGTTCTACAAGTGAGAAGTGTGAAAAAAGAAAGTATTAACATAGAACTAACCATTTTAACTGTAAAATTATAAGATCTTGCTGCTAATCTCGTACTAAGCTTGAAATCATAGAGTCTAGGTACCATAAAGAAAAGTCATATTTATTTTGAATAAGATACAAAAATGGAACACAAGGCCAAAATGGAGGGATGAAGGAAGACTGGATTTCAATCAGTCTTATTAGCTAGCTATAAACACTGATTATAATATTTCTTGCACCAAAACAACACATTCTTACATACCATTCTTACTAAAACCACTATAATACTTTAGAGTCTTGATAAACTCCTAACTAGTCCCCATATGTACTATTTGTCTGTTGGGAGTAAGGAAAAAAAATACCATAAAGGGACGCTCATCTGAACATTTACCATAAAAATATTTATAGAAAAAGCACAGGGAATCTATGTTACAGCGATGAGAAAGTGACCGAAGCTGAGATGCCAGGCCAGAACCATTAACATTACAAATTCTACTTTGGATTTTATCATCTTTACAAGAATCAGATTAAAGCAAAAATGGAGTATGTTTACTATATCTGGGCTTGCAGCTACTCAATCCTCACTTTCCAGCCTTGACAGTTTTAAAATTGTTTACATTGTAGGAGATATTTTCCATTCTACAGTCTCTTTGTCACAGATGCAACATTGCAAGTCTATTGTCATTTCCATGAAAAATATTTAAAGGAGCTCCACTCATTCAGACTTTTATAGCTATGATTTGCCATGCTATGTCTACAGAGTCAAATCACCCACATTTCCTCTGTATTCCAATTATAAGGAAGAAGTTCCACCCAGTCAGTTTTTTTCCCTAGAACTACTACTTTGTGTAACATACTCCCACATTAATTTTAGTATGTCAAATTCATAAGTCACATCTTAGACTGCTCTTTTTGCTAATAACCATGCATTCTGTTTGGTTTGGTTTGGTTTGTTTTATGGCATATCAACCTCAATGGGTTATTTAATGCCGACAAAATTTTTTTTTTTTTTCAAAAATGTATTGCTGCTAATATTTATTTTCTTCAAAAATGTACTACTGGTATTAAAACACTTTCATAGTATTTTGACTCCAGTTTGGCGGGATTAATTATTTGCCCATAGTTGGGACCCTAACAGGTGCTACCACCCTGGGTCAGGGTGGCCCTGAGAACACCAGCAATTAAGAGTTGGTTCCACACTCCTCAAAACCTCCTGATCAGAGGATTTGCTGTTGGATGTAGTTTATCGTCATACCCAGGACGGCATGCATTTTGTCTATTTACAAGTTGTATCACCCACTTTTATTGAATTCCTTCTTAAAAAAACTAATGTATGTTTATCTAAAACAAACAGTATGTATATGAAATCATTCCTCTTGCAACATGCAAAAAATTAACAAATATAATATCTACTAGACATACACATACACATTTACAAATAGTCATTATCATTTGAATCCCATATAGGCAAACTAGAATTATTATACACTTACATACATATAGAAATATATATCCATTAATTTCTTGAAACTTTGAATGAATGTGCTATCTCTCCTTAAATTCAGAATGCCACAAATTATACTAACAGTGGTCAAAAAGTCAAATGCAAGTGAAACATGATTAACCAATGAAAATCAAACAACACAAAAAAAAAATACCAGAATGTCTTTCTTTTTTTATTCCATATCTCATTCTGTTGTGGCGACACCCTCTGCTAACACAAATGAACTGGGCAAGATGCCTTAAATAAAGAGCTCAATGGCAAGCCTTACCAGTGAGCAACTCAAAGTACTATCGATTGGCTTGAAAACTCTCCTAATTTAAATTTTTCTTTTACAGTCTCAAGTATACATAGTGCCAAGAGACATGACAATCTTAACAAAATAAGATATGTGGATGACACAGAGTTAATAGCAGACATGGAAAGGAAACTACAGGAACTTTTACAGAACGTAATAAAGAAAAGTGAGAAGAAAGGATGAAGCATCAATTGTAAGAATCCTCTACCTTTATAAGAACTAGATCAGGGCAAAAATGGATTAGTTGGAAAGGAGCTGCCCAGTCCTCACTTTTCAGTCTTGATAGAGTTCAAAAGCATCTCCAAGTCCTTATTAGGAGAAGAATTATATTTCATTCTCCAAACTCTCTTTCACAGGTGGGATTTGGCAAGTCTCTCACTGCTTTGATCCATTCATGATAAGTAGTCCTGGGTAATTGTCTCAAAAAGTAAAGAAGATAATACTATTGGATTAAACATCAATTGCAAGAAGACAGAATGCATGGTTGTCAACAAAAGGAAAAACCCAACATGTAAATTACAAATTGGAGAAACCAAAATAAACAACTACATTATATTTGCTTTTATTTTAGAACGAGCAGTATAACTTGTCTTTGAACAGGTGTTTAAATACTGGGAATTTTT
The DNA here is from genome assembly GCA_963932145.1 of Acanthosepion lycidas. Lineage (NCBI taxonomy): Eukaryota > Metazoa > Mollusca > Cephalopoda > Sepiida > Sepiidae > Acanthosepion > Acanthosepion lycidas. Next base: position 34,230,313 of record OZ010615.1, on the reverse strand, counting down.
GTCGTTCATTTGGAGCAGTTTAAGTTTAAAGTCAGCCCACCTGAAAATCAATATTTAAATAGGGGTAGTCCTGAAAAGGGCCGTTTTTGCATTCTCAATCTTGCAGGGAAAGAACCTCTTCCATGTACCATGATAATAATAATATACAACAATTTTTATTTATAATATAATTTTTTTTATAATTTAATAATCTTTTGTGTTAGATTTCAACTCTCTAAATTGATTGTACACTGTTTTTTACAGACATTAATTTTTGCCTGATTTTTGCACAAAGTGTGAAAAAATCAATTTTTTCTATTTTTCACCTTCAAGGTTGTAATTTTTTCCAGACAATTTGGAGTCAAAACCAGCACTTATCTATCAAACAAAAAAATTTCATTGTAATCAGATGAAAACTGTGGAAACACATAAACAACACCCGATCACACACATACATACACACACATTTTGAGAATTATAGATATAGATATTTCTTATATGCACATCTTGTTGATCCTCTTCATGGATATATTTTTTAATTTTCTAGGAAGGAATGTAAGACATGTTTTCTCACTGGATATGTAATGAGGCAGTCCTGAGAGAATTAGAAGTTCTACCAGGATTCATTTTTGATGGTCACAATCTTAGATATGCAGTGTTGATAGCAGATATAGAAAGGAAACAACATGAACTCCTATAAAAATGTAGTAAAGGACAGTGAGAAGAAAAGACTAAACACCAATTGTTGCATGGTTGTTAGCAAAAAGAACAGGCCAAGATGTGAATTATGAATACCAAAATCAAGCAAGTACAAAAATTTAAATATCTAGAAAGTGTTTTAACAGAAATTGTTGCACTGAAATCCTAAAGCACATTGGAATAGTGAAAAATGCATTCCAAAAGCTAAGCAAAGTATTAAGAAACAAGAAAATTCCTTTAGAAACTAAGAAAAGAGTTCTGAACTCTTATGTAATATCAGTCCTCCTCTATGACAGCGAATGCTGAACAATCTCCTCACAGATGAAAAAGATACTTGAAGCAAGGAATGTGTGGTTCTACAGAAGGATGGTGGGAATACTATGGATTGAACATGAATAACAAGTAAGTTTTAAGAATAATAGAAACAAAAAGAATGTTTATCCTTAGAATCAGGAAGAGAGTTGAAATGTCTAGAGCATGTAATGAGGAAAGAGGGCTTAGAAAATTTGACACTCACAAGACATATTGAAGGCACTGAGTATCATACCTAACAGGCTTGTGCAAATAGATGGCAGAAAAAAGAGTGTGAGAGATATTGAAAAGGTAAATCTTACTAAGAGTTACATAGGACAGGAAGTTGTGGAGAGCCATGATCATGCACATTCTGAAAGTACACAGCAAATCAAAGACCATATTAATCTAAAAAACTTTCTAGATATCTTGAATACATAATAGGTTAGAGAGAATAATGGTGCATGTGTATTGTAACAGTTTGGCATGTCAAAGTTCAAATTCCAATACCATTGCATTCACTTTCACATAAATTACCCTTGGAAAGATATGAGTGCATCTATGCTCCTTCCAGCAAGGCATATTGAGTTTTCTAGCTTTGGTTGGTAAACAGTCTAAGAAAATGGCAGTCACTATTTCTATGTCTCTCTGTATAAACAGTGTATTTCCAATTTGAGCATGCTCCCCTATAAATATAGCAGATTTTGCATCATATGTATGTGTGTGTGTGTGTATGTGATTGTTTGAGGGGTGATACCTTTGGTAATTTTGAGAAGAGTCATTATCATTCCACAAATTTCATTCACTAATGAACTCATTCTTTTAGCTTTTCTTTTACCTCAACATTAAAGCAGTTCCATTCATCTGAAAAAAGTCCATCAAATAAATTGACATAATAAGTGATATTAATGTAAATGACACATACACACACACACATATACATATACATATATATAGATAGATAGATACGAAAAGACTGAGATAGATACATGCATACACACATACATACATATATACAAATAGCCTGAGAAAGATATTAGGTTGGTGCAAAAATAATGACGTAATAATGTTGTTTTTTGACGTTAAAAAATACATCAAAAAACGACATTATTACGTCATTATTTTTGCACCAACCTAATAAATAGATGGGTAGATAGATATAAATACCCTGACAAAGATAAATACATAGATATGAATAGCCTGAGATCGATACATATATACATACATACATACATACATAGCCTGAGATAGATAGAAAAATGATAGAGAGTGAGAATGTGGACTTTGGAATCAACACTGCATGATGACTGCCAGTTTCATTCTTTCATAGCCTGAAGATCACATTGAGACATGAAACTGGCAATCACTATGCAATGTTGATTCCTATATCCACACTCATTCTATCCATTTAAATACTTTCTTTCCATTATTGAATTGAGTATTCTTCCCCTTTAAATATTGCTCAGTCTATATATGTGTGTGTGTGTGTGAGAGAGAAAGAGAGAGGCTGTGACTGTATGTTGATACCTTCAGAAGAGTTATTAACATTCCAAGAATTATTTTGACTAATGATCTCATTCTTTTTGCTTTTCTTTTTATCTCAACATTACACCAAGTTCAATTCACTTGAAAGAGGACATAAAATGTATTGACCAAAATGTAGTAACAATGAGAGTAACACACACACACACATATAGAAAGAGAGAGTGAGAGAAACAGACAGACAAATATAGATAGATAGATTGAGAAAGAAAGAGACAGAGACAGATATAGATACAGATAGAAAGTGTCAACACAGGAATCAACACTTCATGATGACTGTCAGTTTCATTACTTCATGGCCTAAAGATTACATTGAGACATGTAACTGACAGTCACTATGCAGTGATGATTCCTATGTACACACTTTCTATATCTATATAAATACTCCCTCTCCAATATTGAACATTGTTCCCCAATAAATATAGCAAATATTTCACAATGTGTTTGTGTGATAGTTTGTATGTGTGTATGTATGTCAACACTTTCTGTAATTTTAAGAAGAGATATTATCATTCCAAGAATTGTTTTGACTAAGGAATTCATTCTTTTTGTATTTATTTTTACCTCAACATTACAGCAGTTCCATTCACCTGAAGAAGGCCAAAGAATGAATTGACCAAAGTGTGGTAACAATGAATGTGGTGTAAATAATAAGATGAGCAGGCTGAATAACTCTGGAATCTGTGTGTGGGTGGGTAGGTGTTTGTGTGTGTTTACATGTGTGTCTGTGAGAGAGAGAGAGAAAAAAAGAGATGTAAGATGCCTACTGTAAAATAATGGGTTAGTCTTGAATACAGTTGCTTGCTAGTATAGTTGTCGACTTCATAAGAATATCCTATTATAATTGTGCTTCTTCTTCCCTTCGTTAGTCTGCACGACCATTATGCCCTGTCAATGCCTCATAAATAATGAAATATTCTGTTTTGGTGATGTGGAAAGAAGGGAAAGACACTACTTGGTTTCAGTGAAAAAATAAAAGAAAGAAAGAAGCGAAAAGAGAGAATTAGATTAAGCTGATAAAAACAGATACTACACTTTGATCTTAACCAAAAAGCTGAGTTATGATGACAATCGTAATAAAAATGACATTTTTCAGAAGCGCAGTATCTAACAACAGAAACTGAGTACAATGATCTCCAAAAATCCAGTTACCATAAATAAAATATCATTGACTGCTGAGTTATTTTAAATTATTATTATTAGGTTGGTGCAAAAATAATGTCGGTTTTTGACGTATTTTTAACGTCAAAAACCGACATTATTTTTGCACCAACCTAATAAAAGAAATGTTCGTAAGACAGGGATTTCGCAAATATATATATAAATAATATATAAAATATATATATATATATATATATATATATATATATATAATAAAACTACATTGAATCAATAGCTGCATCTGCTGCAAGTAAGGTTGGCTCACTGTGTCGTACTAGAAGGTTTTTCTTGTCAGAGTCCATTTTACATATCTACAAATCTACCATCCATCTGTCCATTGAGTACTGTGGCCATATCTGTTTCTCAACAAAAGGTTCTCAACAAAATCCAAAGAAGGATCTGCAATGTAATCAATCCTGACTTGGCATCTCGACTCCAGTCACTTTCTCACAGACATGATGTGGCTACCCTCTGTCTTTTCTACTAATATTTTCATGGCAACTGTACTGTCAAACTTTTTTCCCTGGTGCTCTAACTACATAAATTTAAGTGTGCTACTAGACTAACATCTGTCGCCCACCCTTTTACCATTGAAATAGCTGAATGTAGCCATCACTTCTACTCCAACAGCTTCTTTTCTTGTACTTCTCGCCTGTGGAATTCCCTTCCATTTACTTGCTTCCCTGATAACTACAATCTTCAAAATTTTAAATACAATGTCAATCGCCATCTTCTGATGTCTTGAACCCCATTCATCTTTTATCCTTTCCTCATTTCCACTATACGCAGTTTTTTCTCTCACTTTCACTCTATGCATTCCCCAGCAAACCAGTGGCACTCCCAATTTGCTTGGGGTGAAATGCTTAAAAAAAATGTGATATCACATTTATTCTCTCTATATATATATGTATAAAATATATAGAATAAATAATAAATGTAATATCTGTTAATAAATTCAGTAGATCTATTTTATTATAATGAGTGTGGGAGCAGCACTGTGAAACTTCAAGTTGGATGATAAGTCATTTGAACTTTTATTTATCTATTCACTAAAGAACTACACATACATTGTACATTTGTTGAATTATATATATATTTTTATTACTTTAAACATTATTTTTTTATTTCAGATTTGTTGAAATGCATATCTTCTCATTTTCATATCCAAAATGTAAACAAAGCAATTTCTAAAGAATTAATGGATTTTTATTTTCAATCCAACAAATTTTTATTGCTTCAAACATTATTTTTAGTGGATACCCATATTTGAGTAAATGCTCTGCTTTATTTTAAACAGTGTTTATTTCATTTACCAGGCTGCATACATGAGAAAATGTGCCCTCTGGCAGGATTTGAACCTGTGCCCCACTTTACAGGAGGAAACATTATGTGATCCAGTATACTTTTACCACTTGGTTGAGAAAAAGGAGGAAAAAAAGAAGGAAGAGAAAAAAGAAATGTAGGAGAACAAGGGAAAGGAAAAGGAGAAGGAGCTGAAAGACGAGGAGGAGGACGAAGAGAAGAAGAAATTTTTAGTGGATACCCATATTTGAGTAGATGCTCTGTTTATTGTAAACAGTATTTATTTTGCCTACCAGCCTGTGTACATGGGAAAATTCAATAAAGAAAATGTACCCTCCAGCAAGATTCAAACCTGTGTCTTCCTATCAACATTATCATCAACCATTGCAAACCCACCACTGAGTGTGAGACTTTCACAACTCCTTCCATGACAACCATTAAGAAAATTCTTTTATTACCTGTTATTTCTAGACACTGACATATTGTAACCCATAATGCTTCACTTCTGACCCCTTTAGTTTTTTTTTTTTTTTTTTTTCGTGTTTGTCATCCTCATTGTCTACTTGCTGTCATCTTTGAATTATTACCAACTGAAAACTTTTAAAAAAAAAACATTTTTTGAAGGGTGAGGCTTTACCTTTGCCAAATGTTGAACATAATCTGCAGGCAGATTCTGCTGTGCTTATTTCGACTCAAATGTTTTACAACCATGCTTGTTGCACTCATTACTATTGTAGGTATACTCTTCTAACCGTCCTGGGTAAGACGTTAAACTACATCTGCACCCTGGATAAGACAATAAACTACGTCCAACAGCAAAGCCTCTGATCAGGAGGTTTTGAGGAGCGTGGAACCACCTCTTAATTGCTGGTGTTCCCAGGTCCACCCTGACATGGGTGGTAGCACCTGTTAGGATCCCAGCTATGAGCAAATAGTTAACTATTACCAGCAATACTTTTTTGAAAAAAATTATTACCAGCAATACAATTTTGAAGGAAAAATATTACCAGAAACAGATTTTTGACAAAGCAAAATATTACCAGCAATAAAAAATTTTGTTGGCATTAAATAACCCATTGAGGTTGATATGCCATAAAACAAAATAAACCAAACCAATCTAAACCAGAGAATACATATTCTATTCATACGAATCTATCCTAAAAATGTTGTCGGCATTAAATAACCCATTGAGGTTGATATGCCGTAAAACAAAATAAACCAAACCAAACCATACTCTTCTAAAGTTTTTCTGGTAGCAAATGATATATGTAAATTCCATGTGGATACATCAGGGGTGTAATGATGTCCTTAAAGCATACTGACTTGTTCAGATTTCCTGAGACACATATCTGCTCAGTTTCATATCCAAATGTAAACAAAGCAATTTCTAAATGATTAATGAATTTTTATTTTTTGTTCATTTTTTTGTCACCTGATATTTCCAGACATTGACATCTTGTATTCACTAAGGTTTAATTTCTGAACCCCATTAGTGTTTTTTTTTTCTTGTTCATCATCCTAATTATCTACTGGCTGTCATCTTTGAATTATTACCAACTGAAAACTTTTTAAAAATCATTTTTTGGAGAAGAGCAATCACTAACTTCCAAATAGTGAATATAATCTACAAGTTGTTTCTTCTGCATGTATTCCAACTTCAAATTTATATAATTGATTTTTTACAACTATGCTGGTTTCACTCATTACCATTGTAGGTATACTTTTCTAAAGGTTATTTGGTATCATTAGCACATATGCAAGGCTATGGGGACCTCTTTAGTAGACCTAGTGTAGAAATAAATACATGGGAGCTGCTAATAAAGAAAGAAAGACAAATGACAGCAGGTCTTCAGCAGCAGCTGTAACAAAAGAGAAGCTTCAAAGAAGTGCAGTCAAGCATGACAACCAGCAGCTGCACTAATCAGCAGGTAGGTTAGGTTTAATGCTCCAAGATCTTCACAGAAAATTGTCTTATAGGAAAATAATGGTCTAGTGGATTAAAGTGAAAAATTATTATTATAATATTATTTATTACAATAGTTTTCATATTGATGAAAATGCTTACAGATTGGAGATGTTATTTAAACCTAATAAAAACAAACATGCGCAAGATTTTAGCTCACTTGATATTTCTAGGCACTAAAATCATACATTCTCTAATATTTCATTCTCATGTCTTTTTTGACATGCATCCTTGAGTGAATCATCATTACTGTTAACTATACTAACTCTTGTGGTCCTACCAAGAATTGAACTTGTCATCATTAGCTAAAAAATTTCTGAAGATACTAGACACCCACTCATCAGCTTAATGGATGTGTTCTAAGCAGTGGCAGTAGCAGGCTTGTCTCCCTTCCTGCCAAAGAGGTTTTAACCTTTAGGCATTAATTGAGTTTACTGAAATGTCTCCTCAGGGAATATCTTTCTATTCTCTGGTGAACTGCTGACATTCAGTTTATTGAAAAAGATCATATCATAATTTATCAATTACTAATTGAAAAATTTCTTAAAAAGAATGTCATTTTGGGACAATACAATCACTAATTTCATCTTCACCAAATGTTGAAGATTTTTGTTTTAAGTATTTCACCCCAAGCAAGGCAGGAGTGCCACTAGCATGCAGGGAGTTATAGAGAGTGAAAGTGAGAGAAAAGAGTGGGTGTAGGAGGGATTGAGAAAAGGAAAAAAGGACAGGAATCAAGGCAACAGAAATGGTGATTGACATTGCATTTAAATTTTTGAAGATTGTAGTTATAAGAGAAGCAAGTGAGTGGAAGGGAGTTCCAATGTCGGGAAGTGCAAAGAAAGAAATTGTTGGAGTAAAAGTGGCGGTTACATTCAGCTATTTCAACAGTAAACAGGTGGGACCTAGATGCCAATCTAGTAGCCTGCTTAAATTCATGTAGTTGGGGCACCAGAGGAAAAAAGCTCTTCAGAGCAGTAGCCATAAAAATATTTGTAGAAAAGACAGAGGGAAGCTACATCACACCTGAAAAAGTGTCTGAAGACAAAAAGAAAATTCAGGACTGATTACATTACAGATCCTTCTTTGAGATTTTATCCAGAACCTCAAGATGAACAGCAGGGGCACCAGATCAGATATGGCAACAGTATTCAATGCAAGGAAGAATGGTAAATTTGTAGATGTGTAAAATGGATGAGAAATACCTTCTGGCCATATTCTATTAGGTTGGTACAAAAATAATGACGTAATAATGTGGTTTTTTGACGTTAAAAAATACGTCAAAAAACGACATTATTACGTCATTATTTTTGCACCAACCTAATACAAGCTGTTTCGGCTGCACTTGTTCTAATTTGTACAATCTTTGGTCCACTGTGCTAGTTTCACTCATTACTACTGTAAGTATACTCTTCTAAGAGTTATCTGATCACTTTCATATTTTGCTTTCTGTTAGCTCCGCCAGAATACTGTGGGAGTGTTATCCAGTTCTTGTTTCATGTAGTAAAAGATGATACGACTTACCCAATGCCTAGTAAATGTTCCAGAAAGAAAGATAAGATGGCATAGCAACTCAGTCAGCTACTGATTAACATGTGCTCTTTCTTAGCTATTTTTCTTCTGGCTTAAGCCTGCATTTTCAAAGAAGAAGTTCACTTTCTACCTTCTCTCCCTTCAGGTTGCATATTTGCTTAAACGGCTGCTAGATAAACATACCTGCCCACAACAGAAAGTAATCTGAACTATGTAGATTGTATAGGCCTACGTGTTAGAATATTCATCTGTTTCTTTTTGCACATAGGTGTGTATTTAAAGAAGTCATAAATAGAATACAGACATATACGAGGTCTGATCAAAAATTTTATATATATATATATACATATACACACACACATACACACATATATATATATATATATATATATATATATATATATATATATATAGTAAAACTTCAACTTAACGGTCTTGGAACCAATGGATTCTGGAGTTATCATTAAAACTTTTACAACTTTATTTAAAGGTATATAGTAACTTAAAAATAAAATATGCATACATATATACTACATTTACATTTATTTACAATAATTTTGTACTTTACTGGGTGTTTTTAGGCCACAAAAATGTGCGTCAAAATAATGAACACATGCCTTCAACGGAAGATTCTCCCAACTATCAGTCTGTTAAATTGAGTTTCCACTATATATATATATATATATATATATATATATATATATGCACACATATGCACACAGAGACGAGTGCCTTGTCTCACTATAACAATTACAACTAAGTAGTGAGATCAATCATCACTGAGTGCCCCATATTTTCTGCCTTGTGCCACATCTAAGCTCCACTTAGAAAATCACCATATATGTGTGCATGTATGTGTGCCTATATGTGTATAATGTGTGTGTGTGTGTGTGTGTGTACTGCTACTTACCTTGAGATTTTTGACATAATCCAAAGAAGGATCTGCAATGATCCTGACTTGACATCTCGATTTCAGTCACTTTCGCACTGATGTGACGTGGCTTCCCTCTGTCTTTTCTGCAAATATTTTCATGACTACTGCTTTGACAAGCTTTTTTTTCCTGGGTTCCAGGCTACATGAATTTAAGCATGCTACTAGAATGGCATCTAGGTCCCACCCTTTTACTGGTGAATTAGTTAAATGTAACTGCCACTTATACTCCAACAATTTCTTTTCTAGCACTTCTCACCTGTGGAACTCCTTTCTGTTTACTTGCTTCACTGATAACTACAATCTTCAAAAATTTAAATGCAACAACAATCAGCATCTTCTTTCACTCCCTATAATCCCCTGTGTAATAATGGCATTCCCGCCTTGCTTGGGGGGGGGGAATGATTAAAAAAAATCATTATATCACATACACTTCTCTATTCAAGAAAATATACTCTTAGGCAGATTTGAGTTACTTTTTGAGTGAGTGATTTGTTTTCTGTGGCTTATCGATCCTTTACAGGTTATTGAAATCCAGAAATACTTTTAGATTGTAAGAATTTCTTTTTTAGAGATAATGATTTAGTAATACAAGTCTTACTATTTAATCCATATCTGAGGCTAGAAGGTATTTACGTATAAGTGCATATAACAAAACCAGAATTGGAACTCGGATCTCCGATTAACAATTCCGAGCCATTCATTATCCATTACTACCGATACATCCAATCTTACAGAACCTGGTATTCCAAAGTGGCCACCCATCAAAGTAGTAACCAAGGTTGACATTGCTTAACTTCAGTGATCATATGGGATCAGTATTTCAGTGTGATCTGGGCATAAACCTGAGTTACTTTTTGAAAGCCTAACAATATTAAATTTTGATTTTTGCTACTCGTGGCTTTTGGGGATACTTTTTAAATAAGTTCATTGCTAATGATTTTACTATAGGAATGCATTGAAAATCAGGAAGAAAGGGATTGTCAGTGGTCAGGAATGAATGCAAGCATTACTGATAGAATAGGGCTATTATATGTATAATGTAAATGCATTGCTAATGATTTTACTATAGGAATGCATTGAAAATCAGGAAGAAAGGGATTGTCAGTGGTCAGGAATGAATGCAAGCATTACTGACAGAATAGAGTTATTATTTGTATGTTGTAAATGCATTGCTAATGATTTTATTATAGGAATGCATTGAAAATCAGAAAGAAAGGGATTGTCAGTGATCAGGAATGAATGCAAGCATTACTGATAGAATAGGGCTATTATATGTATAATGTAAATGCATTGCTAATGATTTTATTATAGGAATGCATTGAAAATGAGGAAGAAAGGGATTGTCAGTGGTCATGAATGAATGCAAGCATTACTGATAGAATAAGGCTATTATATGTATAATGTAAATGCATTGCTAATGAATTTACTATAGGAATGAATTGAAAATAAGGAAGAAAGGGATTGTCAGTGGTCATGAATGAATGCAAGCATTACTGATAAAATAGGGTTATTATATGTATAATGTAAATGCATTACTAATGATTTTACTATACGAATGCATAGAAAATGAAGAAGAAAGGGATTGTCTGTGGTCAGGAATGAATGCAAGTATTACTGATAGAATAGAGCTATTATATGTATAATGGAAATGCATTGCTAATGATTTTACTATAGGAATGCATTGAAAATGAAGAAGAAAGGGATTGTCAGTGGTAAGGAATGAATGCAAGCATTACTGATAAAATAGGGCTATTATATGTATAATGTAAATGCATTGCTAATGATTTTACTATAGGAATGCATTGAAAATGAAGAAGAAAGGGATTGTCAGTGGTCAGGAATGAATGCATGCATTACTGATAGAATAGGGCTATTATATGTATAATGTAAATGCATTGCTAATCATTTTACTATAGGAATGCATTGAAAATGAGGAAGAAAGGGATTGTCAGTGGTCAGGAATGAATGCATGCATTACTGATAGAATAGGGCTATTATATGTATAATGTAAATGCATTGCTAATGATTTTACTATAGGAATGCATTGAAAATCAGGAAGAAAGGGATTGTCAGTGGTCAGGAATGAATGCAAGCATTACTGATAGAATAGGGCTATTATATGTATAATGGAAATGCATTGCTAGTGATTTTACTATAAGAATGCATTGAAAATAAGGAAGAAAGGGATTGTCAGTGGTAAGGAATGAATGCAAGCATTACTGATAGAATAGGGCTATTATATGTATAATGTAAATGCATTGCTAATCATTTTACTATAGGAATGCATTGAAAATGAGGAAGAAAGGGATTGTCAGTGGTAAGGAATGAATGCAAGCATTACTGATAGAATAGGGCTATTATATGTATAATGGAAATGCATTGCTAATGATTTTACTATAGGAATGCATTGAAAATGAGGAAGAAAGGGATTGTCAGTGGTCAGGAATGAATGCATGCATTACTGATAGAATAGGGCTATTATATGTATAATGGAAATGCATTGCTAATCATTTTACTATAGGAATGCATTGAAAATCAGGAAGAAAGGGATTGTCAGTGGTCAGGAATGAATGCAAGCATTACTGATAGAATAGGGCTATTATATGTATAATGGAAATGCATTGCTAATGATTTTACTATAGGAATGCATTGAAAATCAGGAAGAAAGGGATTGTCAGTGGTCAGGAATGAATGCAAGCATTACTGATAGAATAGGGCTATTATATGTATAATGGAAATGCATTGCTAATGATTTTACTATAGGAATGCATTGAAAATCAGGAAGAAAGGGATTGTCAGTGGTCAGGAATGAATGCAAGCATTACTGATAGAATAGGGCTATTATATGTATAATAGAAATGCATTGCTAATGATTTTACTATAGGAATGCATTGAAAATCAGGAAGAAAGGGATTGTCAGTGGTCAGGAATGAATGCAAGCATTACTGATAGAATAGGGCTATTATATGTATAATGGAAATGCATTGCTAATGATTTTACTATAGGAATGCATTGAAAATCAGGAAGAAAGGGATTGTCAGTGGTCAGGAATGAATGCAAGCATTACTGATAGAATAGGGCTATTATATGTATAATGGAAATGCATTGCTAATGATTTTACTATAGGAATGCATTGAAAATCAGGAAGAAAGGGATTGTCAGTGGTCAGGAATTAATGCAAGCATTACTGAAAGATTAGGGCTATTATATGTATAATGGAAATGCATTGCTAATGATTTCACTATAGGAATGCATTGAAAATCAGGAAGAAAGGGATTGTCAGTGGTCAGGAATGAATGCAAGCATTACTGATAGAATAGGGCTATTATATGTATAATGGAAATGCATTGCTAATGATTTTACTATAGGAATGCATTGAAAATGAAGAAGAAAGGGATTGTCAGTGGTAAGGAATGAATGCAAGCATTACTGACAAAATAGGGCTATTATATGTATAATGTAAATGCATTGCTAATCATTTTACTATCGGAATGCATTGAAAATGAGGAAGAAAGGGATTGTCAGTGGTCAGGAATGAATGCATGCATTACTGATAGAATAGGGCTATTATATGTATAATGTAAATGCATTGCTAATGATTTTACTATAGGAATGCATTGAAAATAAGGAAGAAAGGGATTGTCAGTGGTCAGGAATGAATGCAAGCATTACTGATAGAATAGGGCTATTATATGTATAATGTAAATGTGTTGCTAATGATTTTACTATAGGAATGCATTGAAAATAAGGAAGAAAGGGATTGTCGGTGGTCAGGAATGAATGCAAGCATTGCTGATAGAATAGGGCTATTATATGTATAATGGAAATGCATTGCTAATGATTTTACTGTAGGAATGCATTGAAAATAAGGAAGAAAGGGATTGTCAGTGGTCAGGAATGAATGCAAGCATTACTGATAGAATAGGGCTATTATATGTATAATGTAAATGCATTGCTAATGATTTTACTATAGGAAAGCATTGAAAATAAGGAAAAAAGGGATTGTCAGTGGTCAAGAATGAATGCAAGCATTACTGATAGAATAGGGCTATTATATGTATAATGTAAATGCGTTGCTAATGATTTTACTATAGGAATGCATTGAAAATAAGGAAGAAAGGGATTGTCAGTGGTCAGGAATGAATGCAAGCATTACTGATAGAATAGGGCTATTATATGTATAATGTAAATGCGTTGCTAATGATTTTACTATAGGAATGCATTGAAAATAAGGAAGAAAGGGATTGTCAGTGGTCAGGAATGAATGCAAGCATTACTGATAGAATAGGGCTATTATATGTATAATGTAAATGCATTGCTAATGATTTTACTATAGGAATGCATTGAAAATAAGGAAGAAAGGGATTGTCGGTGGTCAGGAATGAATGCAAGCATTACTGATAGAATAGGGCTATTATATGTATAATGTAAATGCATTGCTAATCATTTTACTATAGGAATGCATTGAAAATAAGGAAAAAAGGGATTGTCAGTGGTCAGGAATGAATGCAAGCATTACTGATAGAATAGGGCTATTATATGTATAATGGAAATGCATTGCTAATGATTTTACTATAGGAATGCATTGAAAATAAGGAAGAAAGGGATTGTCAGTGGTCAGGAATGAATGCAAGCATTACTGATAGAATAGGGCTATTATATGTATAATGTAAATGCATTGCTAATCATTTTACTATAGGAATGCATTGAAAATAAGGAAAAAAGGGATTGTCAGTGGTCAGGAATGAATGCAAGCATTACTGATAGAATAGGGCTATTATATGTATAATGGAAATGCATTGCTAATGATTTTACTATAGGAATGCATTGAAAATAAGGAAGAAAGGGATTGTCAGTGGTCAGGAATGAATGCAAGCATTACTGATAGAATAGGGCTATTATATGTATAATGTAAATGTGTTGCTAATGATTTTACTATAGGAATGCATTGAAAATAAGGAAGAAAGGGATTGTCGGTGGTCAGGAATGAATGCAAGCATTGCTGATAGAATAGGGCTATTATATGTATAATGGAAATGCATTGCTAATGATTTTACTGTAGGAATGCATTGAAAATAAGGAAGAAAGGGATTGTCAGTGGTCAGGAATGAATGCAAGCATTACTGATAGAATAGGGCTATTATATGTATAATGTAAATGCATTGCTAATGATTTTACTATAGGAAAGCATTGAAAATAAGGAAAAAAGGGATTGTCAGTGGTCAGGAATGAATGCAAGCATTACTGATAGAATAGGGCTATTATATGTATAATGTAAATGCGTTGCTAATGATTTTACTATAGGAATGCATTGAAAATAAGGAAGAAAGGGATTGTCAGTGGTCAGGAATGAATGCAAGCATTACTGATAGAATAGGGCTATTATATGTATAATGTAAATGCATTGCTAATGATTTTACTATAGGAATGCATTGAAAATGAGGAAGAAAGGGATTGTCAGTTGTCAGGAATTAATGCAAGCATTACTGATAGAATAGGGCTATTATATGTATAATGTAAATGCATTGCTAATGATTTTACTATAGGAATGCATTGAAAATCAGGAAGAAAGGGATTGTCAGTGGTCAGGAATTAATGCAAGCATTACTGATAGAATAGGGCTATTATATGTATAATGTAAATGTGTTGCTAATGATTTTACTATAGGAATGCATTGAAAATAAGGAAGAAAGGGATTGTCGGTGGTCAGGAATGAATGCAAGCATTACTGATAGAATAGGGCTATTATATGTATAATGTAAATGCATTGCTAATCATTTTACTATAGGAATGCATTGAAAATAAGGAAAAAAGGGATTGTCAGTGGTCAGGAATGAATGCAAGCATTACTGATAGAATAGGGCTATTATATGTATAATGTAAATGCATTGCTAATGATTTTACTATAGGAATGCATTGAAAATAAGGAAGAAAGGGATTGTCAGTGGTCAGGAATGAATGCAAGCATTACTGATAGAATAGGGCTATTATTTGTATAATGTAAATGTGTTGCTAATGATTTTACTATAGGAATGCATTGAAAATAAGGAAGAAAGGGATTGTCGGTGGTCAGGAATGAATGCAAGCATTACTGATAGAATAGGGCTATTATATGTATAATGTAAATGCATTGCTAATCATTTTACTATAGGAATGCATTGAAAATAAGGAAAAAAGGGATTGTCAGTGGTCAGGAATGAATGCAAGCATTACTGATAGAATAGGGCTATTATATGTATAATGTAAATGCATTGCTAATCATTTTACTATAGGAATGGATTGCAAATCGGGAAGAAAGGTGTTGTCAGTGATCAGGAATGAATGTAAGTATTACTGATAGAATAGGGCTATTATATGTATAATGTAAATGCATTGCTAATGATTTTACTATAGGAATGCATTGAAAATAAGGAAGAAAGGGATTGTCAGTGGTCAGGAATGAATGCAAGCATTACTGATAGAATAGGGCTATTATATGTATAATGTAAATGCGTTGCTAATGATTTTACTATAGGAATGCATTGAAAATCAGGAAGAAAGGGATTGTCAGTGGTCAGGAATTAATGCAAGCATTACTGATAGAATAGGGCTATTATATGTATAATGTAAATGCATTGCTAATCATTTTACTATAGGAATGCATTGAAAATAAGGAAGAAAGGGATTGTCAGTGGTCAGGAATGAATGCAAGCATTACTGATAGAATAGGGCTATTATATGTATAATGTAAATGCATTGCTAATGATTTTATTATAGGTATGCATTGAAAATCAGGAAGAAAGGGATTGTCAGTGGTTATGAATTAATACAAGTGTATCCAATAGAATATATTATTATATGAATAATTCTTGTGGGCCAGCTTATACTTAAGCAGTATAGACTGCAGCCTAGGGCTGGCTTATCCTTTCGGTGAGTATTGGCAAACTTGTCTCACTAGGTTAATTACAACTGAATAGTGAGTTCAGTCCTCACTGGGTGCTTCTTACTTTCTTACTTGTGGCACATCTAATCTATGCTTAGAAAATAATTTTCGGTACTTCAATGTTGTGTAATGGTGAGCAAACTTGTCTTACTAAATCAGTTACAACTGAGTTCAATTCTCACTGGTCACTCCACACTTTCAGCCTTGTGATGCATCATTTTGGGCACCTCGATGTAATGTAATGGTTAACAAGCTAGTCTTGTTAGAACAATTATGACTGAGCAGTGAGTTCAATCTTCAATGGGTGTGCCAAACTTTTTGCCATATCTAAGCTATGCTTAGAAAATCATTTTGGGAACCTCGATGTGGTGTAGTGTTTAGCAAGTTTGTCTCACTAGAACTGAGTGATGAGTTTGATTATCACTGGGTGCCCCATATTTCCAACTTTGTGCCGCATCTAAGCTACATTTGAAAAATCACCATATTGCATTCAAGCATTGATTTTTTTTTTTATGAGCAAACCTAATTGATTACATCAATCAAATTACTTTTTATTTTCATATTTATTTTTTTTTTAATTGGCTTGTAGATTCTTTTTTTTTTAAGATTCATTTTGTTATTGTTACAACATTTCTGTTGATCTATTCTTTGGCTATTCTCAAGTAAACAAGAAAACATTAAAATGTTATTCCCTCCCAAATCTAAGTTCTTGTGCCAAACCCAAAAGCCGAGCTAGAAGAAATAGCAAGTTATAATAGGTGCAAAATAACAAAATAAAGCTCAACCACTGCATAAAATTTTAAAGGAAAAACGTTTATGATGCAGTTACAAAAATGTACAAATACAAAGTTAGCACAAAAATTAACTTTTTTGCACCTATTAAAGCAGGATAACAAATTTCTGATAAAAAGGATTACCATCAAAAAATGGAAAAAAATTACAGTTTGAGAAAAGACAAGGATTCCACGATAAAAAGAGAAAAAAGAAAGCAGTTGTTAAAAAAAAGGTGCAACCACATTTCAGAAAAAAAACAAATACACCTACTTTTAGTTGCCCTATAAGCGTCTCTGGGACATATAGTAATTTCAAAGAGTCCCTTTTAAATTCACAGTTCATGATTGGGAAAATTTATTTTAGTTTTTTGTTGTCCAACTTCAGAAGAATTTTTACTTGCACTTATAGAGGGTTAGCTAATCTGTATTGGTTATAAATAAAAATCAAACTGACCCTCTACTATTTTTACTATATCAAATGTCACAAAGACAACAAGAGAAATAATCAAGTAGAAGAAATTGTTCAACAATACACATATTCTTTTTATAAACACAACAAATACATAATATATTGTGCTAAAGTTGTTAAAACACTTTAGAGTTCTTTGGTGTATGATATTGAAAGAATTTAAATTGCTGAACTGATAGTACAAAAATGAGAAGGTGTAGTTAAGTTTATTTGTTGTTATAGGAAAATTAAAGTTATTTTTTTGTATTGAATAGAAAAAAAAATTTGTTCTTGACTCACTGATTTTTTTGTCTCTCTTTTACTGGAGATGCTTGTGGAGTAGAATATTTTGTGGGGGTGAGCATTCTTTCACAAGCTGTATTTATGTTAATTTTAGTAATTAAAGTTAAGCCTGGAATTGGTTGACAAGGTTCATTGTTGTGTTGAAGAATTTGGTTCATCTCCTTTGTTGTTGAGTTGATTTCTAATGAAGTCAAGTAAACAAGTTGAATATTTTAAAGGCCCACTGACCAAGTTGCATCAAAGTTTTGTTTTTATTAGTTCTCTTGGTCATGTGGGTGGATCGTGAACATGTTTACATTTTGTGGCGTCAACTAGAGGTCAAAATTTGGGTCAGTATTTGACAACACCTAATTAATATTTTTTGACCAATCAGAATGCATCAGTTGTTATACTTGGTTGGGAGCCTCTATGTGTTTAACTTGCACAAGATTTGAGATTTTAAAAAAATGTAGGAATCTGATTCTACAAACTTCAGAATTCTTTAGTCTCTTTCCAGCTGGCTTGTAACCTTGTGTCTTCTTGATGCTCTGTTTTTGATGTCAGATGCCTTCTGCTCCATGATGTTGATTTGCCTTGTCCCCTTGCTGTCAAAATGTCTTCTCCCTTTGTCCACTGACCTGAGTTCTATTTATTTGGAAAGGGGGGCTCACAGAAGACTTCATCCAAGTTTTCATAAGGATATTAGACCACAGCTCTCATTGGCCACAAAATACAAAGAAAAACAATTTTCCATAAACTTGAAATGGATCCTTCACAATTTTAGGTGGTTTTCAAACACTGAGCTGAAAAGATATACAAGTGTAAGAATTTTTTACACAAAATGTCTGGCCTTCATAAAAAATACACTTCTCTCAAAAGAATTTATACTAAAAACCCAAACTAGCCGATTGGACATTTATTCAAGGCTAACATTTTAAAAGTCGTAAAAATAAAATTTTTATAAACAATGAAAATAATTCCAAATAACTTTTAGAATATTAATGAGTCATGTTAGAGTTTCAGTTTAATTTCATCAGTTGATGATGGCAATAATTTGAATACTTTTTAATTTTTTTTTTCTTAATTACAAGGAAAAAAAAACCTTTCCCAAGTTTTCAAAAGCCAGTCAGTCAGTTAAGTGCCATGTGATACATGCTTGGGCATTCATGTCTCATTTTGATTCATAGATGACTAGCCAGATGTCCCTGCAGCAGGTTGTTTTTTTTTTTCTGCAGTTGACTGGTTGCCAACCAAGGCTATAGGACTTAGTCTGTTCTGCTATTCAGCCCATAGTTGGAAGAAGAGATAGATGCATGCCTTTCCCAAAGATATTTGCACATAAGTGAATATAACAAACCTGGTGAGAATTCGAACTCGGCTCCTCAAGTTCTTATTCCGAGCAGTTAACTATCCCAAGTCTCAAAAACCTTTTCTTTTTACTGTCTAAAAAGACAGTATAAAGGGGAAACAACATTTTTTTCTTTTATGTACCATGTCCTTTCAGGACATAGGTGATCATGACCCTCCCGATCCTTTGTAGCTCTCAACAGGTTTTGTGTTTCTGCCAACTCCCCAAGACCACGCTCCACCATCCACCTGCCCAAGCCCGCCACATAAGTCATGCACTGCTTTCCCCCGTCTCTTTTTTCCTCTATTCATCCTGTGAGTATCAGATTCTCCAGGCCCTCCTTTCCCATCACATGTCCCAGAAATTTCATCTGCCTCTTCCTTATGTTAAGCATAAGCTTCCTCCTTGTTTGCATCCTCTCCAAGACCTCATCGTTGCTCACATACTCGGTTCATGATATCCTCTCAGCATCCTTCTGTAGAACCACATCTCTGCCGCCTTGAGTCTTTTCTTCACCCTTGAGAATACCATCCAATATTCACTGCCATATAGGAGGACAGATGTCATGTAGTATTCTTTTCTTTGCCACCATAGAAATCCTCCTATTTCACAGTACTCTGCATCCTCGGCCCTCGCAATCCATCTTTGGATCTCAGCGTCACACCTACTGTCCTCTGTCAGAACACTTCCGAGATACTTAAACTTCCACACATGTTTGATTTTAGTGTCCCTGACCTGCAAATCACATTTTGGGTTCATCCTTTTACTGATGACCATGCATTCTGTCTTCTTGTAGTTTATGATTAGTCCTTTCTTCTCACTCTCCCTCACTACCTTCTGTAGGAGGTTTTGTAGTTTCTTTTCCATGTCTGCTATCAGTACTGTGTCATCTGTGTATCTTATTTTTGTAAGGTTGTGGCCGCTAATGATGAATCCTGGTAGGATCACCAATTCCCTCAGAATTGCCTCACTGTATAGGTTGAATAAGTCTGGTGAAAAGACTCATCCTTGCCTTATGCCTCTTTCTGTTTTTGTATATTCACTGAGCTCATTCTCGATGCAAATGCATGCCGTTTGCTGCCAGTATAGGTTCTTGATTATTCTGATATCTTTCCCAAATATATCAAGGTTGCTGAACAGTTCTAGCAGGTCCTTGTGGCATACTTTGCCAAATGCCTTTGCATAGGCTATAAAATATAGATACACATCCTTCTGCATCTGTATTGCTCTTTTTGATAACATTCTAAGCATGAATATTGCGTTCCTTGTTCCGGTGTCTTTGACGAACCCACACTGTTCTTGTCCTATATCTGGCCTGATTCTGCTGTGTGCTCTATTCATCAGAATACGGATGATGTGTTTTGTGGTGTGGCTCATTAGGCTGATTGTTTGGTGGAGCTCGCATTCATTTGCACCTGGTTTCTTAGCTAGTGCTATGAAAATAGATCTGCTGAGATCCTCCAGTACATCCCCACTGTTGTAGATTTCATTTATTATTTCTGTGATCTCGTCTATGCCAAATTCATCTAAGGCTGTCAGTATTTCCGTTACGATTCCATCTGGCCCTGCCACCTTGTTTCTGTTCAATTTGGCCAGTGCAACTTCTTATTCAGATTTTAGAATTTCAGGCCTGTCAATATTTCTTTGTATTGCTGGTTGTTTTCTTTCGTTGCGAAAGAGTTTACTAATATACTTGCTCCAGCATTAAAGAATTTTTTCCTTCTCTTCCATCTGATTTTAAGCAGCCTGTTGACAAGCATGGCTTCTCTCCTTCTAGTTTCCTTATTTGTTTCTGCATATCTCCTTTGTTGATGGTACTCAATCTCTATAATTCTGCACATTTTTTTTAGTCACTCTTCTTTAGCCTGCCTGCATTTGTTCCTTATTTCTTTGTGTAATTTTCTGTATTCTGTTCCGTGTTGAGTTTTCTGTCTCCGTTGCATCATGTTGAGAATCTCCTCAGTCATCCATTCATTTGTTCTTTTTTGTCTGTACTTCTTTGGGAAGACCTTATTTGCTGATGTCACTAATGCATCTCTTAGTGATTCCCATTTCGAGTTTCCATTGTGTCCCTCATATTTTCCGTATATTTTTCTTTCAGGTTCAAGTTGCTCAGGAGTTTGTTGTACTGCAGCTTGGGTATTGCGCTAGGCTTCTTCTGTTTCCATAGTTTCACTCTTAGCTTACATATTCTAGTGGACCATTATGTTGACTATTGGCTTTTCTTCGCAAAATCACATCGGCAGTCACCATTATATAGAGGACTGGGGGTGGCGAAGATGCAAAGAAAACGTGCGCTTATATTTCCTGCTAGAAGGTCCAACTACAATAAAATGTTGGATTTGGATTATGCCCAATTGAAAATAAGGAAGACAAACAAACAAGACCGATATGTATTAAACAAAACATTTACAAAGCACATAGTTAACACAGTGTTTGTGTGTGAACATTTGGATTTTGGTGAATGTTTGTAAGAGTTTGTATTGTGGTGAATGTTCGTACGTACGTATGTTGGTAAGAGTTCACAAATATACTTGCTCCAGCATTAAAGAATTTTTTCCTTCTCTGATATGAGTGTTCCGTCTGATTTTAAGAATTTTTTCCTTCTCTGATATGAGTGTTCCGTCTGATTTTAAGCAGCCTGTTGAGCTAAGATCTTGTTTAATGTCTGACTGCAAGGTCAAGACGATAATTCTCTGGGACTACATATTGCAGCAAGAATAGAGGAGAAAGAAAGAAAGAGGTAAACTCGTGTTTGTTTTTATAGAAAGTGTAATCATGTGACAGGATCAGAGCGCCTTGGCGGGAAATTTGACTTAGTCACGCGCTGGAAAAATATATTGTGCGTGGGTGGATTGCAACACCCACTTGTGTGTTTATTGACCAATTAAAAGCTGATATTTCCTGAGAAATATTTACTAAGCTAAGAAGGCTCCCAAAAGTGCACAAAATCGACTATATGAAAATATAGCGATTATAAAATTGTCACATAGCTGTGATTTATAAATTGTCTATTACAAAGCAGTGTTGATTTATTATCCAATGAATGCTTGTTGTTGTATAATTTGAATTTGTCTAAGTATGTACGTATGTGTGTGATGATGATGATCATCATCACAATATAACAGGGTGATGATCACTCATGCAGTCAGCACTTAAGTAGGTTTTGCAGTGAACGATTGCATTTCTGAATCTTTTGTTGATAGTTATGTAGTCTATTTGGTATTCAGTGTTTCCTCCTGGGCTCCTCCATATCCATAAATCATTTTGGATGATCTTGGAACCATGTTAGCTATTACATTGGCCGTGCACCATTAAGAAATATATAGGATACAAATCCTATATCATTCCAACAAATAACTGAAAAACACAAAGTAGATTTACACAATCGGATCAAAAAGACTAAAAACAGATTTCGCAATAAGGTGTGAAATTAGTTTTCTGACCAATAAAAAGTCAGCTATAAATAGAGAGACTCAAGTCAATCACCAGTCAGAAGGGCGCAGAGATCATAGAGGACAGAAGACTGGCAGTCAGGTCCGTCACTGACTCAACTCGACACTAACAGCAGAAAGTGGTGTAGGAAAGGAAAAGAACAACAAGTTTACAACTGACTCCAAAACAATTTAACCCGATAAGTACATTTTCCTCTTATCTTTTATTTCTCATTCACACTCTCTTTTTCAACTCAAACTGATCGCCCCCTTTTTCCTTTCCACCTACTCGGCGGATACACAAAAACAAAAGAAACAGACATTACTCTACTACTCTGTTGAAAGACAGCGAACGCATAGACATTTTTTGGTTCAAATCTCATTTGCTTAAACAAACTAAAGCATTAATCTTTTTAAAAACTCTGTTCACAAGATATAAAAATATACAAATTTGTTTATACTGCATGAATACAAATAAAATATACAATGTTCTATTTTCTACAAACGTTCCTTATCGTGTTGTCTTTTCTTGAAATTTGCGTTGTATTTTGTGGGCAGGGTATCTCGTATTAGTCGTATTTTAAATTCTCCTTTTAATCCGGGTACGCTGTACCCCACAAATAAATTTTTTAAAAAATCATACATTTTAAGAAGAAAAAGAAATTGTTTTAAATAAGGGAGAAAAAAATACTTTTCTAATAGAAATATCAAGTTTCGTGAAAATAATCGTTTGTTTTTTACGGAAACTTTCTATGAAAGTGTAAAACGCCGTAAAA
Organism: Acanthosepion lycidas; assembly: GCA_963932145.1. Lineage (NCBI taxonomy): Eukaryota > Metazoa > Mollusca > Cephalopoda > Sepiida > Sepiidae > Acanthosepion > Acanthosepion lycidas. The sequence continues at coordinate 34,206,926 of OZ010615.1, read as the reverse complement.
AACGCTTATTTTCATGACAGTTGATTTTATTTTTTTTATAAAGAAAAATAAAATGATGTAGGTAAGTTTTTTTCTTCTTGCTTCCGAAAATAAAATATAATTTTATAATTCAGTTAAGTTTAATTTCATTTATAAACTTGCAAAGTTTTAAATAAGAAGTTTAAAGTTGGTAACTTCTTGAACGGTTGACAGCCGGAGAAGTCATTCATTACCCCCTCCGTCCCCCAAAAAATAAAAAAACTGCTTCAAATAAAATTTTGAAAAATAAAAAGTAATTTCAAAAGTCATTGACGGATGTGCATAGCCTTTTTCTAGAGTTAGGAAAACTATGTACACTTTAGTCATAGTTAATTTAAAATCAACAACTGTTAATCACTTTTTCAGATAATTCTCTACATTTATTTTCGATTTTCAAATTTTTAATTTTCTATTTTTCAGGACGGTTATCTTCGACTTGGACAATATTTTCTAGAGAACTTTTATTATCAAACACCGGTTCCGATTAACAGAAAGGTTTTCACGACTACTTCCGGTAATATGGATGCCTAGGTCACATTTGTTGAATATTAAGTAATTTTTACAATTGATATTTTAATTATGCCAGACGTTAATGTGAAAAACATATACTTTGTAAGTATTTGTTACGTATTGAAATTTCTATATGAGGTGAATTGCTTAATTATTATTGCTTTGTGCCATCGATTTTCGTTCTTGTTTACCGGCCACATGTCAATTATAAAGTTACCGCAACGGAACTCCTAAAAAAACATGAAAATGCATTTTAAGTAATTTAAATACCTTTTTTTGAAGTTAAATTTCGATGCTATTTGAAAGGTAATTGCCTAAAGATAATCCAAATTAAAATAAAAATTAATTTCCTCGTATAAATAAACTTTGTAGGCATTTTTTAAAACATTGGCACTTTTTTTTTGTCACCGAACCTACGGAATGTAAACAACAAATTTAAAATTCTCTTTAAATCTTTGTCCTAGAGATATGTTTCTAAGTCTATTAGTCAATTTAATTAATTAATTAATTCACTAGATCTTCGAAAAGTAATGCTTACATTTTACTTAAAACAGAATGAAAATAACGTTATTTACGCGTGTAGCCTGTGCGGTCGAAGGATGAAATAAAAATAATTCGACTCCTGTTCGAAAAAGCGCGCGAAAAAGTAAAAATAAAACATCAAGAAATACTGAAAACCAACAGTTCAATAATTTATTTATGTTTTAAAATAAAGGCAAATTACCGAAAAATAAATTTTCTTTAACCATAACCAATAGTTTTAATTTTTTTATTCTTGATACTTCCAAAAATTTTCTAAAAGAGCATGATGAAAAGAGTCTCCAAATTTGATAAAAACAAAGTTTTATCGTAAAAATGTTTGTCATTTTTAAGAAGAAAAAACTAATGTATTTTTTGAATTATTTTATTTTTTAATTCTTTCTGGCACGTTCAAAATTTTGGTTAAAAATCTTGTTTTTTTTTTGCGTCAGAAGGTGGGCCAAAGATTCACTAGGGATTTTTAGCGTCTTTTTGGGTTTTAAAAACACATTGTTTTGGAAATTCTTGCAAAAGTCAAATAATTGTCGGATTTTAATTAAATTTTCAGAACTTATTCACAAATGAGTGAAAGGATTTTTTTCTTAAGAAAAACTGTTCCCCACTTAATTTTATGAAATTTCGAGAAATTAAAATTTCAGCCTCTTCATATGAGATTATGTATGAGAACTCTTTGGAGAATTCAAATTAGGTGCCTCCTTGAGATTGCAAAATAAAGGCACAGCATGACAAAAATAACGCCAAACTTGACGAAAACAAAACTTTATTGTATAAATGTTTGTTATTATTAAGAGAAAAAAGATCTAAGTATTTTTTTGGGGGTATTTTTTTTTTTTTTTTACATTTTTTTTAATCATTCCTAGCACGTCCAAAATTTTCGTTAAAAAGTCAGCAAAATTGAAAGATAATGAATCATGTCAACCATTTTTTTACATTTTATAAAAAAAAAATGAAAATCTTTGTTTGAAATTCTTTTAAAAATTTTATAATTTTTTAAAAAATTATTTTAAGAAAATCAGAAATTATAATGTTTATTTAAAATATTTTGAAACAAGCATTACTTAGTTTCTGTGCTGAAAAAATGTAGTTTGAAAATAAAACAAAGCAGGTCATAAAATTTTGTGTCACTTGACAGGTGATGAATGACAATTTCATCACATATTGACAGCTTACATGAAGATAAGTTATTCTACAGAAGGAGAGAAGTGAAACTATTTAGATTTAAGTGAACAAATTATTTACCTTGTTATTTTTAAGGAAAACTTTCAGCGCTATAATTTTTTTTTTTTTTTTATACTTAGCTTTCACCTTTACATTTACAATGCTTTATGGAAAATATATTATAAAGAAATTAAAATAAGACTGCTGAGAGTGAGAGTAAATTTCATAAGAAAGGTATCTACTTATGAAATTTTATCAGAAGTGTACATAAAATACTATAATTTTATGTACATTTATTACATTTTACTGTGTTATTTGTATTTCCATTCATTTTATTAATAATTTTGATATTTCATTTATGGAAAACTGTCATAACTGAGATTAATATAAAAATAAGATCATATAAATTTCATAAGATAATACTGATACTTGTAGGTACCCTTCTCAGTTGAAATGGAAAAATCAAATTAACTTCTTCACACGTTTCGCAAAAATAAAGACCTTAACAGTGGAGAACAATGTTTAAATCAAATAACGCAACTTAATTGTATTCTTGCTGGTCTTCTGTACTTTATAATTACAGCCGTATTATAAACACAAAATTACATTTCTTAATTATTGTAGGTCTTCTGATTGGTCAAAACAATACAATTTACAATGCACTAAAAAATATCTATCGCATGAGGACATTTATGAAACTGAATGTGGCTTTTAACTAATTTTATAATTTTTAAAAAATTTAAAGGTAAAAATCTGTTAAAGAAATAACAAATAATTGTATTAAAAATTCATTTTTTCATCAAAAAAACTTTTGCTTTCAGAAAATATTGTCCATATTCATAAAAACGAATAAAGCAAATAAAAGCATTTGAAATTAAATAATATCTTTGTTTTATTGAGCTTTGTATGTTACAATTCAGAGCTGATTCTCAAGTGGAGGGGATCCAATTAAAAAAATACATGATTTGCTTTCCTCAAAGCCTTGTGCTCTTAACTAATATAATCACTAAGCTGAATGCGATTGAATTTCTAGAGTTTTTATAAAATTAGTCATAGGGGGTAATAAATATAAAAAAATATTTTTTCCATGACTTTAAAAAAAGAAAACAGGTTTGTGTTAATTTCCATCATTTGTGAATAGTTTATGAAAGTTTCATTAACATCCGACAATTATTTTTATTTTTCCATGATTTTCCAAATTAATGTTTGTCATACCAAAAAAAAAAAAAAAAAAATGCTAAAAATTTGTTATTTTACTACTTCCGGTAATATAAAGAGAAACAAGGTTTTTTAATCAAAATTTAGAATGTTCTAAAAAGAAGGAAAAAATTTTTAAATAATTAAAAAAATACTTTGGTCTTTCCTATTAATAATAACATGAACATTTAAACGATAAAATTTTGTTTTCATCAAGTTTGGCGTCTTTTTCATCAGACTATGCTCTTTTATTTTAGCAATCTCATGAAGGTACCTAATTTAAATCATTAATTTGCTTTTGGCAAACAGAAACACCATTTACCGAAAATCTGCTCTGTATCATAAAATAAAAAATACAATAAAACTATGACATTATTTAATTAGAAATACTTTCAATTGCTTTTATAAATATATATTATGGACGCTATTGTCTTAAGAAAAACAAATTTTTTGATGAATAATGAATTTTTACAAGAATTTTTATTTTTTTAAAATTTTAATTAGAAAAGTTTAAATTTTTATTCTTTTAAAATTCTGTATTAATTTTTGCCTTTTAGATGATATATTATTAAGTGAATACTATATTTATATATCATAAATGGAAAAGCTTATTACATATCAAACACCAATATTTTGAAAAGAATTTTGTATTTTATAACATAACCATTTTTAAAATGAAAAATCTTATTGAAGCTTTTATTTTAGTTTTAATTTCAAGCTAATAGATTAAATTTAATGTTTCCAATAAGCAAATACTTTCCTACTTTTCAAAACTAATTTAAATTGACTGAAATTTCTGATTTTAGTCCTTCTGTCAGCACAATGTCATTTTCTTTAAATTTAATTAATTTGCTTTGAAACAAATATTACTTTCAGTTTAAAATACCACAGAAATGCATATTTTCACACAGAGGTATGTGTTGACAGATTTATTGACAATTTATATAATTTTAAACTAACCATTAATCTTTAAAATTTAAGCAAATATTCTCTGTAATCTAATGTTTTATTGAATTGGGTCACCTATTTAAAGTTTATTGGAAATTTTATAACAGTTTCTCAAATAGCATCTTTGTAAGTCAAGACTATAATGCCAAAATAACTAACATTCAATAAAATATTAAAATGCTTAAAATATTTCAAATTTTTAAGATTACTGGATAGATAAAAAAAATGATATAGTTATTGTCCCTCTTAGTTGGCTGTCAATAAATCACTGGGTTTATGGCCATAACACATTGAAACACTGATTCGCATGATCACCTGAATTAAACGACAATGTGCAGGTGATGTATGGGATAACATCTCGGAATTGGAAATCAGAGATACAATTTCCAATTCCAGTATCGTTTATTTTCTTTCACTTGTGAGCAACTACCATTGGGAAATTATGAATCCACCTCTTCTCCCCCAAGCTATGTGTTAATTTTTATGACCTGTATGAGTAAATCATTATCTCTAAAAGCATTCTTATAATCTAAAAATATTTTCTGGCTTTGGATAACCTGCAAAAGATTGATAAGCTATAAAGAAAAAGAATAAATCACTCAACATGTCAAAAAACACCCACTTTGTCTTAAAAAAAGATGCTTTTCTGCAATATATTAAACTGAAAGTAAATATTTTTTTATCATTTCAAGGAAGTATATTTTATTTTTAAAAAAATTTTTTAATAAAGACAATTGTGTTCATATGGACAAATTTATCAATTTTACTGATAAATAAGAAAAAATACTCCAATCATTTGAAATTTGTTTTAAATTCCACCAAAGTGTTTTGCTTATTGGGAAAATTAAATTTAATCTATTAGCTTGGAATTCAAACTAAAAGTTAAAAATAATTTTTTTTTAATTTAAAATAAATTTGTTTTTTTTTTTTTAGTAAAGCATAATTTCCCAAAATGTCTCACTATATCAATTATGACTGAATAGTGGGTTTGATCCTCACTGGGTGTTTCATGCTTGTGCCACATCTAAGTTATGCTTAGAAACCCAAAATAATTTCCTAATAGTTGTGGGTAAGCATAATGACTGACTTGTGTTTTTAAAATTTTCAGTGTCTTATTTTTGGTAAAATGAGTATTTCTATTTCTCACTCTTTTCCTTTTAAAAAAAAAAGATATTCCTTCAGTGCATAGACAATCATAAATCCCTCTTTATTTGTGAAATGCTATGCCTTCATGGGAAAGATTGTGGCACTACTTAAATAGACTGGTCCACTCATAAAAAATAGGAAAAAAGTTTTTGGGAAAGGAGAGTTCTGTTTATAATATCAATGCAATGTCGATTGATCCATGACTTTTACATATAAAACTTTTTTTGAGGTGAGGTTACAAAAAAATCTCTTAAATAACAAATGAATATGTTCATTTTTTAAGTAAAGAACTAAAATTTACATAAATTTTAATATATCTTACTTATTATAAAACACAGATTGTGTGTGTGTGTGTGTCTTTACGTTTATATATTGGATCGGATTTCCTACTTTTTTCAACCGATTTCAACAAAACTTCACAGGACTGTGTAAAATTACCTTGTGGTGGTTCTGACAGTGCCAAAAATTGGAAAAACACAATTGTTTTTGCATGAAATCAGTTTTAAAACACGATTCTGTCACCAGAATGAAAGAGGGACAACTCATATCGAGTTATACTTATTATAAAACCCAGGTTGTTTGTGTGTGCGTTCGTTTATATATGGGATCAGATTTCCTACATTTTTCAACCGATTTCAACAAAACTTCACTTTTTTTTTGGCAGGTAGTGTTTCTTATTGTCTTGCACACTTTTTTATTTATTTTTACATTCAGAATGCTTTAAAAATTCCATTTACAAGACAATTGTTTATAATAAAATTCTATTCAATCGATAGACTCATAACGATTGAAAACAATGTTTTTGTTTGAGTTTGGGTTTGACCAATTCGTAAAAAAAAAAAAAAAAAAAACTTAGACATGTGTGTCCGTCAACCTTAAACAATAATCTTTGTTAATTTTATTTTTCAGTCTTTATAATGGTCGATACTTAATCTATCTCTTACTGTTACATCCCCAGGCAATGCCGAGCTCTACTGCTAGTTAAAAATAAATGGATACCTAAATTAAGATAAATAATTGTGAACCTCAAATTTTTGTGTTTGTGTTTCCACAAAACCTTTATGGAAAAAAAGTTTTTTAAAAAAAAGACTAAAGATTCTAAAAATTTAAAATAATATGCAAATATCAATGATGCTAGCAAATTTTATAAACTAAAAAATTTGTAAATATCATCTAACTTCATCAAAGGGTAATAACTCTTTAAAATCAGGAATCAAATTGACTCTGTATCAATATCATAAACAGAACTCCCCTTTTGAAATATTTTTCAATTTTCACAAAGAAGAGTCTAAAGAATGCTAATCGGCAAAAATTATTTCCTAAAAAAACATTTTTCCTTGCATTTTGATGGATGGACCAGTCTAATAAAATCAGTGTTTTCCAAACTTTTTTTTCTCTGGGCCACATTTTCAGATTGAAAGTTTGCTCACGTCTCACCAAAAGGGAACTTCTGGTAAAAAGGTGTAAGCAACTCTATGTCAAAGAAGATCCAGAGAGAGAGGGTTAAAGGGAGATAACTGCAGATTTAAAGTCAGAACATTATCATTGATGACACTCTCCTCCAATTTGCATACCCTAGTTACTATATTTTTAGTACTTGATATAATGCAAAAATATCAGTGTTAAAATCAGTCATCAATAATTATTTATACTTGAACTCCTGCATGCAGCTACAATTAATCCATAATAATATTGATTTTTTTTGGCATATGAACTTTCTAGAACTTTCAATCATTCCATCTCATCTGCTATTCTTTTCTGCTGAAACATTTGGGAGCTACCAATTTAAGTAGTGCCAAGATTGTAGAGTGGTTTCCTATAACTTTCTCTATGGTTTTGGAACTTAGAGTTTTCCTTCTCTGGTCGCTACCCAAATTAAGAGAGCCCATTCTACTCCGCTATTTGACCCATAGAAAAGATTTGTATTTTTCCCAAGTGCATTTGAGTGAAAGTGAATGCAACAAGCTTCGAATTTGAACTCAAAAACAATTCCTTGAACAAATCTGTTATCTTATTTTCTGTTTGCCAAGCACAGTTTATTGTGGGGGTTTTTTAACATTGATTTATATCATAAACTTTTTTTATGTATAATTATTAATTTTAGTCACAGTTTATAAGACAAACACTTATAAATCTACACAGACAGAAAATGCTATTTGAAAAATACATTTTCATTTCAATGGGGCTTTCTTTTTTTTATTTCAGGAGGAGAGTGATCTCCCTTATGAAGAAGACATCCTTCGAAATCCATATTCTGTTAAGTGCTGGCTTCGGTACATCGAACACAAAAAGGATGCACCTAAAAATATCATCAATATGATTTATGAAAGGGCTATTAAAGAAATGCCTGGAAGGTTAGTGCTTGCTTTTATTTTACTTCACTTCATAAACTGAAACAAAATGACAGCACTATTTGATATATATATATATATTTTCATTAATAACAACATTTTATATGTCTACAAGGCTGGATTAATCATTAAATAAAATATGCATGTGTTTAGTTAAGGCCATATAAAGATGAAGTGCCTCAGGATTTTTCTTTTTTTTTTTTTTTTTGCCTTATTATAGGCAGATCATATGTATGATAAAAATATACTAATCAGGGTACTATGCAAGAAAGAGTATTTCCAGTTTGCATTTCCACATTATAGGCATTAATATATCAGTGATATAGTAACACCTTAATACATAGGTGGAAAAATAATACCTGAAAGGAATGAAAAACATGCATTGTTCTCGGATATATTTTATACTGATATATACATACTTGTTACTAACTTGTGACACACAAAGAAACTATAACATATGTATGCAAATAGAAATGGGAAAGTGGCAAAAAGAAAGACAATCTTACTTGTAATAATTGGGAAAAACTGGTGGATTCATACCTTTCTCAAGGGTGTTTGTGCATAAGTGAATAAAACGAACGTGTTTTCTGATTAACAATTCCTAACTATTATCCATTACATCACTTGCACATTCCAGCTTACTGTATTTGGTATTCTCAGTTACCCATCTAGGTACTGACCAGGCTTGATGTTGCTTAACTTTGGTGATTGTACAGGAACCATTGTTTCAACGTGATGTGACTGTAAGCCTTTGTTTCTGATGAAACCATGTAGGTTACTCTGTCCACCCTACTGCTATGGGCTTGTGACCTCTGTCTTCTTTGCACCCTACATAGCAACTGGTGTGGACAGGCATGATTTTTCCTCCAAGCATGATAAATAGCAACTGGCATGAGCTTGTCACTCATTGGTCATCTCAACCAAAGGGAGATAATCGCCTTTTTCATCCTAACATGGTTGCTAAAAAATATTACTGAAAAATATTTATCCAATTTTCCTTATTAACTCTTTGCCTGTTCTGCACATCATATGTGATACACAGGACATGTAATTTCCGCATATGTGGTGCACACAAGACATGATTTTAATAGAGTGGTAGAACTGAGAACACTTAAGTAGAGTCTACTATTAAGAAGGATGTCTAAGGAAAGGCCTAATCTAATATTTTGTGCATCATATATGACCCCAAGACACTTACCTGTTTTCAGATTTAAAACTACTGCAAGGCAAGTCAGCTTTTTTGGCAAATAGAATATGCTGATATACAGTGTTTTACATAAAAACGTCTGCATCACATGTGATGCACGGAGTGTAGTGTAATAAACTTATGATTTGTATGTTCTGTGCATTACACGGGATGCACAGGTTTTTATTATATGAAACACTGTATCTCGGCACATTCTATTTGCTAAATTAGCCAAGTTGCCTTGCAATAGTTATAAATCTGAAAACAAGCATGAACATTTTGGATAGTACACACAAAAATGCCCTGGACAGGCAAAGGTTTTAACTATTATTTATGGGAGTTTTAGACCCAGAAAACTTTGGTTTCCCCTCTGAGAACAGCTATACTGCGCAAAGTACATGACTCCCACCAAGAACTCTTTAGAAAATAAATATATAAATATGTTTCATCATTTGGCCAGATTTTTAAGAGTGGGTCATGCTGAGAAGTTTTGAGTACTTTTTAATATGACAGGTAAGAAAAGAGAAAGGGAAGCCATGTCACAATGCTGGGAAAGTGACTGTAGTCAAGATGCCAGGTCAGGACCAATAACATTACAGACCCTTCTCTGGATATATTTTTATTATGTTGGCCACATAATCTCAGAGGTGGATGTTAGAGGAACTTGGATACTGAATATATAATGTTACGTTTTTTTTTTTTTCTTCTTCTTCTTCCAGCTACAAATTATGGTACAATTATCTGAGGTTACGTCGTAAACAGATCCGTGGTCGTTGTATCAGTGATCCTGCCCATGGAGATCTTGTCAATGCCTATGAACGGTCCTTGGTCTTTATGCACAAGGTTTGTATAATGCAGACTCTTATCTTTATTTTTTTTTTTTTTTTTTTACTTTGTTCTCATATTTTCCCAATATATAGGCATGCAAAGGAATAATCTCTTACTCTTCTATGTGCCATTTCCCTTCAGAAAGTGGGTGATCTTGGCTCTCCATAACTTCCTATCTTTTTTAGCTCTTAGTAAGGTTTGTCTTTTCACCATCTCTCTCAGTCACCATTCTGCTATTCATTTACATAAACTCAGTAGGTAGGTTACTTATTGCTTCCCTCTGTCTCAGTATGTTCTTTGAGTGCTAAATTCTCCGAGCCCTCTTTCCTCATCAGGCAACTTAGAAATTTCAGCTGTCTATTTCTGATTGTGAGTATGCTTTTTGTTTCTGTTTTCTTTAAAATTTGCTTGTTACTCACGTGTTAAATCCATGGTATTCTCAGTATCCTTTAGAACCACATTTCTGTTGCTTCAAGACTCTTCTCTTAGGAGTTTGTCCAACATTCACTGTTATAGAGAAGGATTGATATTACATAAAGGTTCAAAACAGTTTTCTTTATTTCTAACAATTTTGCTTAGCTTCTGGAAGGCATTTTTCACTATTCCGATGTGCATTATGATTTTAGTGTCACATTTTCCATCATCCGTTAAAACACTTTTCAGGTATTTAAATTTTTGTACTTGCTTTGATTTTATACACTCTGTCTATTTATAATTGGTGTTTAGTACTTTCTTCTCACTTTCCTTTACTACATTCTGTAGGAGTTCCTCCAGTTACCTGTCTGTATCTGCTATCTACACTGTCATCTGCATATCTTACATTATTAAGATGGTATCCACCAGTAATAAATCCTGGTAGGATATCTAGTTCTCTCAGGATCATCTCACAGTAATGGTTGATTAAATCCTGGTAGGATTTTGAGTTCTCTCAGGATCATCTCACTGTAAAGGTTGATTAAATCCTGGTAGGACTTCTAGTTTTCTCAGGATCGTTTCACTGTAATGGTTGATTAAATCCAGTAAGAAGACATATCCTTGTCTTATGTTTCTTTCTATTTTTGAAATTTTAGTCCTTTTTTTTCTCGCTTTTCTTTACTTCCTTGTGTCCTGTTGTTTTCTTTCTGTGCCTGCCATCAACATACTGTCTTCGTCATATGTTAAGATTGTGTCTGCCAATAATAAATCTTGGTAGGACTTCTAGTTCTCTCGGGATCGCCTCGCTGTAAAGGTTGAATAAGTCTGGTGTGAAGACACATCCTTGTCTTATGTCCTTTTCTAATTTTGTAGGATACAAAGGAATCACATTTAATGATTTTTATTGTTTCAAGTAAAAGATGATTATTATACCAAGTTTGATTTGGTAATTTTATTGTTAACTTAATTTATATAGTCCTTGGTATGACAATAAACTACATCTGGCAGCAAGGCCTCTGATCAGGAGATTGGAGGTTTCGAGGAGCCTGGAATCACCTTTTAATTGCTATTGTTCCCATGTCCACCCTGACCCAGAGTGGTAACACCTGTTAAAGTCCCAGCAATGGGCAAATAGTGAACCCCCAAACAAAACACTATGAAAGTATAATCATACATAATTATAGTAAAATTAACAATAATACATAATTATAGTAAAATTAACAATAATACATAATTATAGTAAAATTAACAATAATACATAATTATAGTAAAGTTAGCAATAATACATAATTATAGTAAAGTTAGCAATAATACATAATTATAGTAAAATTAACAATAATACATAATTATAGTAAAATTACCAACAATGCATATTTATAGTAAAAGGAGGACACATGGTACAGTAGATAAAGGCGTTAGTTAGATCCAGTGACAGGACCCAAAGAGTGTGAGTACAATACCTGGATAAGGTGGTGGAGAACTTGGAGAGGGGAATTAATAGGAGATAACTGATAACTGACATCCATTAAACATGGCAGGTGGAACAGTCTACCCCAGCGAGCAAAATAAAGAGTTCAGTTCAACATTCCAACCACCTGAAGAAGGCTGGAGTGTACAATGGCTGAAACGTTGTGATAAATATCGCAACAATGTACATAATAACTGACCCCTGACTTTTCAGTAAAATTGACAGACCCTCGACAGTCCCGTTTTGATTTGTCATGTTTTAGTCATCCTATTTTCATTATTTGTTCCTATCTGATTCCTCACGTATGTTATTTTTGTCTATGTTTAGTCTGCTGATCAAATTATTTCACCACAGTATGTGCGCAGATACTTTCAACCTTCTTCTCAACTGCTGTTCACTGTCTTTTAACAGATGCCTCGAATTTGGCTTGACTATTGCCAGCTTTTAATGGATCAGTGTAAGATAACATCCACACGAAACACATTTGACCGTGCATTGCGAGCTCTGCCCATCACACAACACCACAGAATCTGGCCACTTTATCTGAAACTGGTGACCATGTATCCACTTCCAGAAACAGCAGTGAGGGTCTATCGACGGTACTTGAAGGTAAATCATAAGTTCCTAGTTATTTTGCTTTTTGACAAAATGTTGTCGGTCTGTGATTTTTTCTTTTTCTTTTTTTCTTTTTATTTTTTCCTTTTTCTTTTTTCCTTTTTCTTTTTTCCTTTTTCTTTTTTCCTTTTTCTTTTTTCCTTTTTCTTTTTTCCTTTTTCTTTTTTCCTTTTTCTTTTTTCCTTTTTCTTTTTTCCTTTTTCTTTTTCCCTTTTCTCCTTTTTCTTTTTCCCTTTTCTCCTTTTTCTTTTTCCCTTTTCTCCTTTTTCTTTTTCCCTTTTCCTTTTTCTTTTTCCCTTTTCCTTTTTCTTTTTCCCTTTTCCTTTTCCTTTTTCTTTTTCCCTTTTCCTTTTTCTTTTTCCCTTTTCCTTTTTCTTTTTCCCTTTTTCTTTTTTCTTTTTCTTCTTTTTTCTTTTCTTTTTTCTTTTCTTTTTTCTTTTCTTTTTTCTTTTTCTTTTTTCTTTTCTTTTTTCTTTTTCTTTTTTCTTTTTCTTTTTTCTTTTTCTTTCTTCTTTTTCTTTTTTTTTTTTTTTATAAAAAAAGAACCTGAACCTTTAATATGCAGGTAGATAGAAACTCAAAATGAAAAATCAATGTTGAGTTCAAATTCCACTTATATGAGCAAATACCCTCAGGAAATATATGAAGTCATATCTTCCCCCTCAGCTATGGATTAAGCAGTAACACAGATTGGGCTCTTTTGTCAAATTCTAAGTTGGTAAATTTCTGATAAAAAAAAAAAAAGAAAGGAACACACATTTGTTTTTCTTTCTTCCTCTGCTGCTTCCTAGTACTGCAAGAAAAAAAAAATTTTAAGCTTTGTCATCTCATCTACTGAGAGATCCAATGACATCACTAGCAATGAAACTACAAGCAGCTTAAAACAATTTCATTATATGTATTATTTTCATTTCATGACATTATATGTATTATGTCCTCTGTGTGTTTTTTTTTTCTTTTCAGTCCTAATTATATTAGAATGTCATAGAAATGTAATTATATCCTAGATTATTATTTTACTATTACATTAGCTTAGGTAAGTGACATAAGTTTTTTTTCACAGAAAATTGTCAGTACATTCTGATTTACATGGGAAATTGCATTATGACACATCATAGGGATGGATCTCTGTTGTAAGTCAAAGACCTTCCCTGTACCTTAATATAGTTCTTTCAACAGCTGACCTGATACGGAATAAATATATTGAATCAATAGCTTCATCTACCACAAGGAAGTTTGGTTCTATGTGTTGCACCAGAAAGTTTTTCTCACCTGAGTCCATCCTTCAAATCTATAAATCAACAATTCGTCCTTGCATGGAATACTACTGCCATATCTGATCTGGAGCCCCCGCTGTACGTCTCAAGGTCCTCTACAAAATTCAGTGACAGATATGCAATATGATTGGTCCTGATCTGGCATCTCATCTATAGTCACTTTCTCACAGACATGCTGTGGCTTCCCTCTGTCTTTCATACTTTCATGGTAACTGCTCTGACGAGCTACTTTCGCTGGTTTCCAAGGTGCATGAATTTAAGTGTGCTACTATGTTGGCATATCGGTCCCACCTTTTCACTGTTGAAACTGTTAAATGTAGCCATCTCTTCCTACTCCAATATCTTCATGTCTCATACTTCCTGTGTGTGGAACTCTCTTCTTACTTGCTTCCCTGATAGCTATAATCTTCAATTATTCAAATGCAATGTCAATCGACATCTTCAGATGCCTTGATCTAATTCCCCATCCTTTTCTTCATCTTTTCCTCTATCACTCCTCTTTACTCTTGCTCCCACTCTCTGTAACCCCTTGCATGTTAGTGGCACTTCCACCTTGCTTGGGGTGAAATGCTTTAAAAAGAAAAAAAACTGTCAGTTGATTAAGTCATTTTTAATTCTCATCCAAAAACAAAAACATTTCTTTTATAAAACTCTAGCTCTAGAAAGATTGAAGTATCAAAGTCAACTCATTATATTTTCAGAGTAATACTTTAATACAGTTCTTTCAACAGCAACTAAGTCTTCTTTAAATCTGAAAACAAAAATTATATAGTGCAACCTCGGTTCTCAAACATCACACATGTTGAACAAATCGATTTTCAAACAGAAAATTTGAGATGAAAATACCTTGGTTATTGAACAAAATTTCAGTTCTCGAACAACATTGCCAAACCCAATTAACCCGAACAGAATAATTTTTGAGTTGACCACTGTGTTGTAAACATTTGTGTATTGTGCCCATATTTTTCTTTTCTAATTTTATTGTACTGCGACTTTTTTTTCTCTACATTGCATTGATTTCTTTTGGAAAAATAGTTTCAGTTTACATACATTTTGGGTTACAAACGGCCTTCAGCAATGAATTAAATTCGTGTACCGAGATTCCACTGTACTATTTTAATGTTTTTTTTTTTTTTAATTAATTAAAATTGCATTTTTTGCCTTATCTCTATAATTATTTGTTCATATCTAAATTTGGTGCTGCTTTAGTGTGTATTCTACTACTAGATTTGTATCCTACATTATTAAGGCATTGTCCCGACTTTTTTCTCGATAAGTTAAGACATTCAAAATGTTTTTATTTAAAGGATTCAGATATCTTGTTTCATAACTTTTTAGTCAAATTTCTTATTCATAATTTTTTTGATTTTAAATTTTGTAATGCAACAATAAATGACACTCCTCCTTCCGTTTTTGCTTTTCCCCTTATGTTAGATAATGTAGGATACAAATATGGTGGGACACATGCTAAAGCAGCACCAACATATCTTTTATAAAACTCTAGAAAAATTGAAGTATCAAAGTCAACTCATTTTTTTTGAAGTAATAATATAGTTCTTTCAAAAGCAACTAAGTTTTCTTTAAATCAAAAAACAAAAATTATATTGAGATATTTTAATGTTTTTTGTAATTAAAATTGCAATTTTTTGCCTTATCTTTACAATTATTTTTTCATATCTAAATTCTCTTTTTTTTTTTCTTTTTTTTTTTTCTTTTTTTTTTTTTATTTCTATTGAGAAATAATTTTGTTTACTGTTTCCTCTTCACAGCTCCGCAAAGAAGACACAGAGGATTATATAGATTACCTTATATCGATTGGTTGGCTGAATGATGCTGCTATTCGTTTGGCTACCATCATCAATGATGAACAATTTGTGTCCAAAAAAGGAAAATCTAAACATCAAGTAAGGCCATATTCATATTTTGAAGCATTTATATAATAACTAGCAGTAGAGCCTGGCGTTGCCCAGGGATGTAACAGTAAGAGATAGATCAAGTATCGATCATCATAAAGACTGAAAAATAAAATTGACAAAGATTATTGTTTAAGGTTGACAGACATGCATGTCTTAATTAGTTTTTTTTTGGGTTTTTTACGAATTGGTCAAACCCAAACTCAAACAAAAACATTGTTTTCAATTGTTATGAGTCTACCGATTGAATAGAATTTTATTATAAACAATTATCTTGTAAATGGAATTTTTAAAGCATTCTGAATGTAAAAATAAAGAAGTGTGCAAGAGAATAAGAAACACAACCTGCCAAAAAAAAAAAGTGATGTTTTGTTGAAATCGGTTGAAAAATGTTGGAAACCCGATCCCATATATAAACGAACACACACACACGCAAACAACCTGGGTTTTATAATAAGTATAACTCGATATGAGTTATCCCCCTTTCATTCTCGCGATGCCTCTTAATCGTATTTTCAAATTGATTTTGTGCAAAAACAATTGTTTTTCCAATTTTTGGCACTGTCAGAACCACCACAAGGTAATTTTATGTAGTCCTGTGAAGTTCTGTTGAAATCGGTTGAAAAATGTAGGAAATCCGATCCAATATATAAACGTACAGACACACACACACACAACCTGGGTTTTATAATAAGTATGATTATGCTTGTCCCTCCCTTATTACTTTTTTAGTTCACACTACTATTACACCATACCAATACCTGATAAATAATGGACTATACCATTTTGATGGCGTGAAAAGAGGGGTAAATATGTTACTTGGTTTCAGTGAGAAAATGAATGAATGAAAGGAAGGAAGATAGAAGTGGAGAAATAGAATCAGGTTAAGCTGAAAACAAATACTACACTTTGATCTTAGCCAAAAGGCCAAGAAGTTATGTCAACTGCAATAAAAGCACCATTTTTCAGAGGCACCGTATCGAATGATGGAAACCGAGTAAGGAAATCACCAAAAATCAAGTTACCATAAATAAAATAACATCTTCTGCTAAATTATTTTAAAATTATTATTAAGAGAAATGTTTGTAAGACAGGGATTTGTCTGGGAAGATAAAAGTGTTTTACATCTCCTGCCAATACCTCATGAATAATGGACTATTCCATTTTTATTAGGGGGGGGGGGCATGACTTGGTTTCAGTGAGAAAATAAATGAAGGAAAGAAAGATAGCAGTGTTTATTAACATGTGTTTCGGTGAAATGGAAAAAGTTGTCAATATCAAACCTTTTTCATTTGTACCCACTTACTTCTTAAAATAATGACCAGAATTCATTTCGTCATTGCAATATTTTGTTAAAGTTGTTAAGTTCAATTATTTAACGATGCAATCAGGGAATTTCTATGGATATCTTATTTTTATATAACTTGCCATGAACTTATCCAATCATTAACTTAAGAATTAAGATTCATCAGAAAATTCATATATGTAAACAGTGAAATTTTCACACACATTTCTCGTATCATTAAGTATTTGTGATTGTATTCTTATTCCTTTGAGGAAATTCCAGTTCATTTTAATAGCAGAGTAGTTTAAAGGGGAGACAACTATAGTTGCCTTCAACACACTACCTATAACCAATTAATGCTATTATGTTGGTGCAAAAATAATGTCGTTTTTTGACGATTTTTTTTGATTATCATTCACGCATTTATCCAACTTTTTTGACTTCCCTATTTGCTTTAAATGGCGAACGACTGTTGAGTGGTCGACCTCGAGTTCAACAGCAACTTCTCATGTGGTTTTGCGAGGATCGGCTTCAGTTAAGGCTTTCAAATGTTCGTTATCAAGCGCAGTCGGCCGGCCGCGACCATCTTCATCTTCGAGGCTCTCGTCACCATTGCGAAATTTCTTGAACCACCGTTGTGCCACACATTCGTTAGTGGTTCCTGGGCCAAACGCATCATTGATATCACGAGCTGTCTCGGCAGCTTTTCGGCCTAGTTTGAACTGGAAGAAGAAAATCGTGCGGATTTGAATTTTGTCCTTACTGTCAAAAAGCCTGCAAAAAAATGAATGAAGAGATTGAGAACGGTAACAAATAACACGATTCGATAGAGCGAAAAACGCTCTTCAAAATGATATATAACATGGCTATATATATCAATGAATTAATTCAGAAATCATATATAAAAGTAACATATGTGAGAAAACGACATTATTTTTGCACCAACCTAATAATATACTTTATATAATTAATTAATCTATACATTAACTCTTTTCTCAGATCAATGATTAAAAATGGCTGCACACACAGATACTTGGTGTACACAACGTTGAGATCATGAAAACTTTAAACTTGTAAAAATATTCAACTCATCCACAAAGGAAGAGAGGAAAAGCAGATAAAATTTAAATCCCAAAATTTTTATCTTCCAGAAATTGTTGAAGTATTTATCAGGATTTGTACAGGTCCTGGAAACCTTGAAAATTGACAGGGCCTTTTTCAGGGCTTTGAAAAGTCCTGGAAAAATAGCAGTAGCCCAAAAGCTCCTTGAAAAGTCCGGGAATTTTCTAAATTGGGCTGCCCATGCATCCCTTTTCTCAATGCATGAAAATCAAAATGCCAAATCCCACAAACCTGGCTTTTTTTCTTTTTTTTTTTACAAGTTAAAATTCTCCTTTAAGAAAAATTACTTTTTTCTTCATCAGTAATATTTGGCAATTATTGCAAACAGTGGTTTGTTTTCTTGATTAGAATGAGTTCATGACCTCATAGTTATTTCTGTATTTTCTCGTCTAGGTGACTAGAAAAAAGGGAGAAAGAATGTGAAGGCATGTTTTCTCCTAGCTGCTACCCTTACTCAACAAGAAAAGAGGAAAAGCAAAGATAAAAAGCATCAGAGACAAGTAAACATCTCTGTCAAAATTAATTCACACTCATTGAATTTGTAGTTGAAAATAAGATAAAATAAGAACGATCACAATAATAAATTTAAGGTCAATTTTTAATTAAAGCTGTCTGGGCACTTTTCTACTTTTTCTAGCAACAAAGAATATCAAAAACTGGAATGTTATTTGCAAATTTCTTGTACTCTCTCATGGATAGGACTCAGTAGAGAGAGGTTTCTCAGTCAATAAGGAAATTTCTATTGATAATATGAAACAGCAAACCCTGGTTGCACAGCAAATTATCCCAGACTATTTGGTTATAGTTGGCGATGCTGGGAATGTTCCTATGACTAAGGCTCTTCTCTGCAGTGCTTCCAATGACAGAATAATATAGAACAAATACCTTGAGGCTCAGAGGGAAAAAAAAAAGGCAGAAGCAGCTGAACAAAAATGGAAATCCATGCTTGTGGAAATTGAAGAACACAAGCTTGAAAGTTGCACGCAAGATTTTCTCAAGGCAGCTAAAAGCTATGCAAAGAAAGCTGAGCAAACTGAGAACTTCACACTTATTGCAAAGCCCAATGCCATATGAAGATCTGCAAAGGACAAATCCATATGAATGGTAAAGTAGATGAACTGAAAAAATGGTAACATCATTGTGTTCTGTGCCATGTGCAACAAAATCTATGAGTAGTAGGGATAGCTAAAATGTATAGTCTTTTTGGGAAAATTTCTGTTCATTAAAGCCATTATACTTAAGTTCACAGGAAAAGTGCAGCAGTCAAGAATTTTTGTGACATTCACAAACCATGAGTAGTATAGATAGCTGAAATGTGTAGCTTTATGAATTAAAGTGTGTAATTAAAAATGTTCAAGTGTAGTACAACTCCAAATTCTATAATGCTACACAAAATGTGTAACATAACCAGGTCTGCTTTCAGTTAGGTTTTAGCCTATCAACACTTGGATTTCTTCACTGCTTCCAACGGATCCATGTGACATGAATTATTGGAACCAACTGTCGCTTTTTTTTTTTTTTTTTTTTTTTTTAACATCTCATCTGTCAAACAAAAGATTAATCACAAAGTTTTTTTTTTTTTTTTTGTTTTTTTTTTAATTGATGACCACTCACTTTGTGTGTGTGTGTGCGCACACACCAGTTTGAATCTTTAAAACTTCTCAACATACCCCTGGAAAAGTCTTTGAAAAATCCTGGAATTTTTTTTACACATTTCTGTGGGAACCCTGTATCATACAAAAATTATTTTTACAGGAAAGCCACAAGAAAATTTCTTACTGACTTTGACTCGAATTGTTACATCCAGCTGCTACTTAGATTATCATGTACTATCACGTCATAGTAGACACAAAAAGCATGCAAATCTGTTAAAATTTTCAAAGGAATGAAGAAATTCAGAACGGTAACGAATAACACTAAAAAGATAATTACCTTTACCAAACTGAATGAATTTGTAAGAATTTCGTCAAAATCAAACAGGAAAATGCCCAGCTCAATTTTAAGGTGTGATACTTTATTTCTAATAACTTAATAACTATACATGCTTAAAACCTGAAACTTTGCAGATTAATTTTTTTATCTTAATTATGAGTTTATTGTACATTATTTTAAGTTGGTATCCTCTCAGAAGGGATATCATATGTTATAAATAATTTTCAATAAAAAAATGTACTTGTTGAAGAATGAAAATCAGCTAACATGTACAACATGCCAAGCTGCACTCACAGTGAAACACATTTTAGATAACATTCAGTCACTGTCCAGAGACTATGGAGAATCAAACTCAGAACTCTTGGTTAGAAAGCAAACATTCTTAGCACATGTAAGACACAAATACTACAAGGAAAATATAAGAAAACTATGTGGAAATACTGAAACTGTCAACATAATGTCCTTTCTTAAAGAAAGAGGTTTATACTAAAACATATAACACCTACAGTAGATCATCTACAAACTATATATCTATGAAATATACGTTTACCCTAAAAGTATAAAATTATGTACAAAATATCCACAGTTAAAAGTGTGTACCAAATATTTAGATTTCAGCATTAAATAACCCATAGGGGTTGATATGCTGCAAAAAAAAACAAAAAAAAAACAACCAATAAAAAAATGTTTTTATTTTGTCTGAAATTGATTAATGAACAGAATATGTTCTAATAATGTGTCCGCTATAATTTGAATATTTCTAATTTATTCATTCACCAAATCTTAGTTTATAAAGATTTTTTAAGATTTCTTCACAATCACTACATGTGTATTGTTATTTAAGTTTAGCTCAGTTTGGCATAAGACTACAAGTCTGAAGTAATCTAGGAAGGATCAAATTCACTTTCTAGATGTAAATGTAAGTTCTATGATAAGTTTCTTTTCTTGCACTTCTCACTCATGGAACTCCCTTGCCGCTTCTTGCTTCTGGAACTCCCTTGCCGCTTCTTGCTTCTGGAACTCCCTTGCCGCTTCTTGCTTCTGGAACTCCCTTGCCGCTTCTTGCTTCTGGAACTCCCTTGCCGCTTCTTGCTTCTGGAACTCCCTTGCCGCTTCTTGCTTTCTAGTCAAGTTTGATCTTCAAAAATTTAAATCCAATGTCAATCATTATCTTCTGTCTTAATTCCTGTTCATTCAATCTAGCATCAAGACTTCTAATTGGGAGATTGGAGGTTTTGAGGACTGTGGGATCACCTCTTAATTGCTGCTGCTTCAGACTCTGGGTTGGTAGCACCTGTTAGGGTCCCAGCTATGAGCAAATAGTGATCCACTCCAAACAAAAACAAGACACTATGAAAGTATAAAAATATATTTATAGTAAATTGACAAGCAATACATTTTATTTGTAGTTGAAGGCATGGAATTGTGTTCAAAATATTTAAATTTCAGCATTAAATAACCCATAGAGATGTTGATATGCCGCTAAACAAAATGACCAACAATACATTTTATCTGTAGTTGAAGGCATACAATTGCATTCCAAATATATTTAGTTGAAACCATAAGATTGTGTTCAAAATATTTAAATTTCAGCATTAAATAACCCATAGAGATGTTGATATGCCGCTAAACAAAATGACCAACAATACATTTTATCTGTAGTTGAAGGCATACAATTGCATTCCAAATATATTTAGTTGAAGCCATAAAATTGTGTTCAAAATATTTAGATTTCGACATTAAATAACCGATAGACATTGATTTCTACTCTGGCACTTCTTGCTTCTGGAACTCTCTTCCAGCTTCTTGCTTTCTAGTCAAGTTTGATCTTCAAAAATTTAAATCTAATGTCAATTGTTATCTTCTGTCTTAATTCCTTTTCTTTCAATCTGGCATCAAGACATGATTGGGAGATTGAAGGTTTTGAGGAGTGTCGAATCACCTCTTAATTGCTGACGTTTCCATGTCCTTCCTTTTACTCTTTCTATGATTCTTAAAGTTCCCTCAATAAATATTTCTAAAATATTTTTTTAGGAGTAAACAGAATATTAGTCAATAACAACAATGAAAAATCTTAACCCTCCCCTTCATAAAGACAAACAAAAATCATTTTTAGCAATATTCACTTTCGGCTTCTTGATTTCTGGTCAAGTTTTATCTTCAAAAATTTAAATGCAATATCAATCGTCATCTGCTGTCTTCTTAATTCCTGCTCTTTAAATTTTCTCACTCCTTAGTAATGTTTTTCCTTTTCTTATATTCTTTTACAGTCATTAATACCCTGCTTCTTAGTGGTGTTATTACCTTGCTTGGGATGAAATGATAAAAAACAATAAAGCAGTCTAAGTGAATGGCTTGTGAACCATTACATCACTTCATGATTATCAATTAATATTTTTATTCTCATTTTTAGTTATGGAATGAACTTTGTGACCTGATTGCCAAACATCCAGACAAGGTGACTTCTTTGAAGATCGAACCTATTATCCGACAAGGTCTCAAATTGTACACTGACCAAATTGGAGTTCTATGGAATTCTATGGCTGATTACTATATTCGAGGAGGACATTTTGAAAGAGTAAATACTTCACCATTTTCAACAATTAAAAAAGAAAACTGATTTTCTTTATCAAATGATTAAATAAATCACAAAATAGATAAATTCTATGCAACATGTTTCATCCTTCACAAGGATTTCTTCAGATTAAATACTGCTTTTTATTGATGAGATAACATATATGTATACAGAGAGAACAAAATGACTAAAAAATGTCACTTATAATTATACACTGAAGGAAATGCTTAAGTTTAAATTCATGGCATCCGATGTGTTGAGATGCACAACCTAGCTGACCTCATATTTATTAATTATTTTATTAAATTTTAGATTTATCTTATTAATTATTAAATTTTAGATTTATCGTATTAATTATTAAATTTTAGATTTATCTTATTAATTATTAAATTTTAGATTTATCTTATTAATTATTAAATTTTAGATTTATCGTATTAATTATTAAATTTTAGATTTATCTTATTAATTATTAAATTTTAGATTTATCTTATTAATTATTAAATTTTAGATTTATCGTATTAATTATTAAATTTTAGATTTATTTCATTAATTTATTATTAAATTTTAAATATTAATTACCTTCTGTCAATTTTACCAAAGAATTTACCAAAATTTTGCAAGTTTTTCTCTTAAATACTTAATCATAATTATCAAGAAAGTAATTATCCTATTTTTAATATTTATTTTATCACTTGTTTTCCCAATAAAGTAATAATTTACATAAGTATTTAATATTTTTTCTGTTATTATCAGCTTCTCATTCAAAAGAAATAACTTTATTAATTTTTCATTAGAAAATAATTACCAAAATGGCTTCAATTTTAACTACCAATTACTCAAGATAGTAATTAGCCAATTTGTAGCAATAATTTTCTTCGTTTGTAGTTGATGATTTTTCAAAGTCAATAAGATTTTTTTTCTGTTATCACTGATTTTAACTGAGAATATAATTAGCAAAATCTGAATTATTTTTCTGATCTTCAACCATGCCAAGTCCAAATAATTACCCAATGTTTTAAAGATTTTGTTAATTATCAATTATTTCTCTGATAAGTTAATAATTTCCCCTGTGAATTATTTTACATTCCTAAGAAAATCATTTTAAAATTATTATTATTATTATTATTATTATTAACAATTCTCTTAGAAAATACCTAATGGAAAAGAGTTCTATCATCACTCATTTTAAAGGAAATAATTTCCAGAATTTTAAAAAATCTCTCAAAGATTTGAGCATAATTACCAACTTGACAAAATTTAACTATTGTTGTTGATTTACTTTTTATTTTATTTTTATTAAACTATTATTTGTTTACTGGGAAAATAATCCATAATTATTTATTTTTTTTCTCTGAATGTATTTCTGCTTATTCAAATGTTGATCACAATTTTTAGTGTAAATTTTGACTTTTTTCTCATTCTTACTCTTTATCTTTTGTTCTCTCTCCTTTTTATCTTTTGTACTCTCTCCTTTTTATCTTTTGTAACTCTCTCCTTTTTATCTTTTGTAACTCTCTCCTTTTTATCTTTTGTACTCTCTCCTTTTTATCTTTTGTACTCTCTCCTTTTTATCTTTGTTCTTGTTCTCTCTCTCCTTTTTACCTCTTGTTCTCTCTCCTTATCTTTTCAGTTTCTTTTCTAAACACCTGATTGATTATAATTAAATTTCTTTTACAAACTACAATGGTTTTCATTGTTTCCACCAATATATTTTCTCTTTTAATTTATTCATTTTTAAACAACATCCAGGCTCGTGATATTTACGAGGAAGCTATCCAGACTGTAATCACTGTCAGAGATTTCACACAGGTGTTTGATGCCTATGCCCAGTTTGAGAAAAATTTAGTTAGTGCCAAAATGGAAACAATGACTGAAGCTGGTGCTTCTGAAGAAGGTATTACCAATTCCTTTATATTCTACAATGACTAATTCTGCCAACTTTTAACTTTGACAGATTTATAATGTAAATCTTTCATAGTAATGTATTTTGTTCCTTTGATTTTCATTAATATTAATTTTTAATAAGGATATTCAATAATCCTGATATTTTCATAGTCATCACGTATTTAATACATTGTTAGAGTTATCAAGTGACATAAGCAACAATTGTCAGCAGAGGTTGATGATGGTGGCATTTGTCTGCAGATGGTGACAGAGGAGGCATTTGTCCGCAGAGGTTGCCGACGGCATCATTTGTCCACAGAGGATGACAGGGACAGTATTTGTCCGCAGCGGTTGGTGACAACGACGGCATTTGTCCACAAAGACTGATGGGGCGGCATTTGTCTGCAAAGGGTGATGGGACGGCATTTGTCTGCAGAGGGTGATAGTCTTAGAATAGCACTACAGCCTCCCTACAACAGGTGATACTGTGGTTTCTGTAGCAAGTAGGTTTTTACAGGATGAAATTGCCAACCATATGCTCAACTGGTTTTGGATTCAAAGTTCTTCTTTTCCTAGACTTGTTGCCAAACAAAGTTCAAGAGAATGGATTCTTACCTTTCCAAGGGTATTTGTGCAAAAGTGATTTCAACAGCTTCGGCTGGAATTTGAACCCAACACACCAATTACATTATGCTATGTGAGCATCTACATGAAACATGTTGCTATTTAACAATATCAGCTTAACATTTATCTGTAAATGAATTAATATTGTCATGTATTTTATTTTCATCCCTTATAAATGTAAATAAAATATTAAAATTCCATTCTGAAAAAAGCATATTAACAAATTTTTTGTGTTTTTAGATGACCTTGATGTTGAATTACGTCTGGCTCGACTGGAACACTTAATGGATAGGCGGCCTCTTTTGCTCAACAGGTAATTATCTCTAATGTCTACTGTCCTGGGTATGACAATAAACTATATCCAACAGCAAGGGCTATATTGAAGCTGAAGAAAAATCTTTTTCTTGGTATTTATTATTGTATACCTCTAATGCCATAGCACATGGGATAATGTAGATATTTATTCTATTAACTCCAGTTACATAAGCAATAGCAGATGATCTTCTTTCAGGCTTATTTTCTCTCGGCAAAATATAACTATATGCCCAGCCTTAAGTCTCCATCTATTTGACTCTTCAATTCCTTACCTGCTTTTATGCTCTTTATAATCAGTTACTTTTTATTAAATTCTTTCACCATGATGTCATATATGACATACACCTGATTAAACAAACTGATGTAATGGAATAACCTGCCACCCCCATGAGTGACTACACTATAGGTAGTAACCACCTATAAGTATCTGTAAGTCAACCGACTACAGAGACTAGCTGGGATCTGTTTACTTACGCGAGAACTACCGACCTTCCAATAGTAGCACTCAATACTGGATTGACTTGCGACAACCTTGTGCATAACTGTTACATTTATTCTCATTGTACTGTTTTTTTTGTTTTTTTTTTACAATAAACCTTTACTTATTTTCAACTATATATTCCTATTAGCACAAAATATAACACAAACATTAAGATAGATGACACCAATGGAATAAATATCTGGGTGTTAGAATACATGGTGTCCTCAAAAAATGTACTCGCTCTTTAAATGACAATAAATGCAGTATTTATTTACTTGCAAGATTAATGGTTAAAATTAATGTTTACTAGCTTACAAAGAGGATTAACAGTTTAACTATTAAATGAAATTAAATGCAACAATGCATGAAGTCAAAAACAGAGTACATTTTTTGGGACACCCTGTATATTATAAAACTTTGTTACTTGGTAGAAGGTAAAGAGTTAATTTATTCTTAAAGTGTTTCTGGTCTTGAGGCGCGCTACTCACATAACTCCTTATACAAGAATCGCAACTTCATATATCGAAGAATCAATTTCCCTTATACAAGAATTGCAACTTCATATATTGAAGAATCAAAACCCCTTCTACAAGAATCAAAACTCCATCTATAGAAGAATCTATTAACTCCATATACAAAAATCAAAACACTATATACTGGATTCAAAACTCTATATGTAAGAATCAAATCAGTTTATCCTAGAATCAAAGCACCATGTGCAATAATCAAAACGTCATATACAAGAAGCAAAACTACAATAATAAAAAAAGCGGCTTTATTTTGCTCTATTTATTTTTGGCAAATCACCTGATTTTGTATTTTTCTTCTTGCAGTGTTTTGCTTCGACAAAATCCACACAATGTTCATGAATGGCACAAAAGAGTTAAACTGTTTGAAGGAAAACCACGAGAAGTAAGTACAATCTTTCTTGGAATCGTGTTATTTTTAACAAATTTATTATGAAAAGAAGAAAGACAAACTTTGGTCAGTGCTAACTTTAGTTGTAAATTAATCACAGTATTGTAGATCACAAGATACTTTGTGACACAGTAAGTACCCACTCAATTGCCTTAGGACACCCATAAAGTCAAGGACCTTAAGTAAATGTCTAGATGTGAGGACTTCAAAGCAACCACCAACTCCCCAGGAGTAAATGGAAATGAAATAAATAAAGGAAAATTTTCAGGATCAAGTGTCACTTGACTGGAATGTAGAGAATTCCGGTTATGTGTTTCTTTCTAGGTAAAGCCAATTACAAGCTGTCTGTTGAGATTTAGAAGTCAATCATTGATGAACAGTGACAAACTGTCCATAGAGAGGCAGTGAGTGACACTTGTAGTCAAAGATGGGCAGAGGGGCAATTGGAATTCTAACTGGCTAAAGGGAACTTCCAGTTTAGTTATTTCTGTCATGAGAGAAGACGACAGAAGTAGCAGCGAATATATCCAAAGTATCACCTACCCCGCCGCTCAAATAATGCCAAAGTCATGGTTAGAGAGAGGGGGAGCCATCTGCCCAACTAGTTACATTGAAAGCAGTCACTTGGTAAAAAGGTTAAAGTACTACATACCTTTTTTCTTTTTTCAATACTATTGTTCATCCAAAACAAAGCCCAAGAGCTACTCAAGGTAGAGTGTTACTGTGTGGCGTTGTATTAGTGTAAGAAAAAGAGATAAGTGAAGTTCTTGGGGTATGCAGGAAAGATAATGGCTATCTCCAGACTTGAAGTGGTCAGAATTTAATTAATGAATAACATTTCAGTGTTCAGTTGGAGATGTGAGACATATAGTGTGGAAATAAAACAGGTGTCGGGGGGTGGGGGGGTGGACCCATCCACATTATTGGATGCTTTTTTTTTTTTTTTTTTTTTTTTTTTAATGATATTCACTCTGTAAACATCAACCTTCAGTGTCAAAATTATGATGACACTTTTCAAAATTACCAAAATCTACAAGTCCTACTTTGCCTTGCATCTATTCACCAATTGTTTGAACTCCTTAATTTTTTTATTATTTTAATCTTTATCACTCTGTATGTGACTTCATTTGTTTCACAAAAGGTTTATCTGATCCCTGAATAATAATATGTTTAAAAATCCGTGTTGTCACATCCTGCTATGACAACAGAAAACATCTTTGAGTGAAATTAATAAGGGTATTGCAATCAAGAGGCCTTGAAAAAGAATGCAATAGAAAGTAATATTAATAATGCAGATTGCTAAAGTTTAAAATTAATTTTTATTTTTATTTTCAGGTGATCACTACATACACTGAAGCTGTTCAGACAGTTGATCCCAAATTAGCAACAGGAAAATTTTATACACTTTGGGTTGAATTTGCCAAATTCTATGAAAATGCCAAACAAGTTGAAGATGTAAGTTTGGGACATTGTCTTCATGACCATTTTATTTATTTATTTTATTTAATTTTACTTTATTTAATTTTACTTTATTTAATTTTACTTTATTTAATTTTACTTTATTTAATTTTACTTTATTTAATTTTACTTTATTTAATTTTACTTTATTTAATTTTACTTTATTTAATTAGTTTATTATTATTTCTTTATTTCATAATTTATTTCCCTCGTTAATTTTGAATTTTTATTTCTATTGTTGATTTTTAAAAAAAATTTTAATTTTTTTGTCTATATTTCTGTGGTATTGTAACTATTTACATTGTTCAGAGTGTTGTCCTCATCTTTATCATATTCACGACAGTTCAGCCAATGTACACTCCAGCCTTCTTCAGGTGATATATGTTGGAATTTTGAGCCAAACTCTTTATTTTGTCTATATTTCTGAGATGAGATATTGTAACTATTTACACTGTTCAAACTGAACCCCTTATTTAGTCCACATGATTGATTGTTCTAGTTCCACGTGCCATGCCTTTTTTGGATATCTCAGTTTTGTACAAGTTTTTTCGTTCGACTCTGCTGTGGCCAGGTATTGAACTCACAATTCTTTGGGTTGAGTTACTAATAAAGATGTGGACAACAATCCAGACAATGTAAATATTTCATTTTTTTTATTTTTCGTTTTGGTTCTTCATCTCAATTTATCCACCCTGTCTCATTCATGGCTTTTGAGATAATCACTCAGGTTAACCTTTCTTTTCATGTCTATAATAATAATAAAATATATATATATATATATATATATATATATATATATATATATATATATAATGATATTTTATATACAAGCATGTTTGGTTAAATAATTTAGACATATTATATCCTATTTTAGTTTTAATCTTTTCATGTCCACAATTTAATTTCTTGATAACTGTAAAAAATTGATTAAGAAAAATGCTCAAATTTTTTTTAAATAATTTTTATTTTCCCCAAGTACTTTCAATCTCATCTGAAACCATCTTAAGGGGTTGCATATCTATGGATGTGTTATGCTTTAATACTGTAAATTCAAAATATTTGTTCACCTTTATGCAAGGGAGGTAACTTATGTGATTTTTTTTTTTTTAAACATTTTTTTTTATTTTAAACACATTTTAATTTAATATTTTTTTATATAACATTTTGCTGCTAAAAACATTTAAGAACTTTGTTGCTATAGTTGACTTTATTTTTGGCCACAATTCTTTTATATAAAGGGCTTCCAAAATTTTAAGTTTTTGCTTATTATCTTCATGGTGCACTGATGTATTTTTGACTAATATTTGTCTAAACTGAATGTGGACTTGAGTGTTCCTTTAAATGTTCTGAGATTGAACTCTTATCATTCGTGTGAAACATAAGCCTTCTCATCATTGTTGTTGTAGTAAAAACATGTGTATAAACATTATCAGAGATGCAATCTCCCAAAGGACAATAAAATTGATATGTGATGTTGGTCTTTTGTAAGATGCTAGTTGACATGGAAGAGTTGTTATGGATGACTAAGTTGGTTGTATCAAATTTAGTATAGTATATAATTTTATTTTTTTTTACTTGGGTCAGTGGGGGATATATTAGTGTTTATTAGTCTTCTTAGAATTTTTCCTCCTGCTTATAGTTAGAATGTATTTGATTATGGTATAGTAGTTTAATATGTTTAGAATTATTTAAGGACTAATTACACCATATATACCCAATAAATACAGCATTAAATCAACATACAAAATACTCCAAATTCTAAAAACACAAAAACCTATTAATGAAAGCATAGCCTCACTTGACATTGAAAGTTTATTCACCAACTTCCCAGTTAGGGAAAACAATAGAAATCAAACTGTATTCCAAAATATAACTTCAACAAAACTACAACATAAAACCCACATATCACCATCTTTAGTAATTATGTCCACACAAATATGTATATACCTAAAAGTTGAGTATCATCTACCATGTACTCAATTGTAAAAGCAGAATAACATGTATCATATTTTTATTACCATAATTCCCCATGTATAATACACCTTCATCTATAATATGCATCCCTAAAACTGTGCTGAAAGTGTGGGGAAAATGCTTCTACTCATGCAAAATACACACTCTTTGTTTGGTAATCAAACCCTATAAGTTGTACCCCTTCAATTTTATTGTGACCAGCATTTCCTACTCTTATTAAAGAAAATGGTTTTAAACATAAAATAATATTCTAATTTAGTTTTATGGTAATTCTTATTTTTACATTTGTTAGATACATACGGTTGTATTTGAGATCCTTATGGGGTTGTAATCGCTGAATGTTAGTGTCAAATTGTTCTATGTTTGTGGTGAGTAATCATTTCGCAACTGAAATCAACCTATGAAATGGCAATTTTTAAAGTTTGTTTTTTTTTTCTTTTGTAGCTGTGCATAATACACATCCCGAATTTTGCTTATTTTTTTTAGAAATACATGGGAAATTACTTAATTCAAATTGTTTATATTCATTATTTTTATTGATCATTTTATTGTTGGGTTTCTATCTTTCAGGCTCGTATTATCTTTGAAAAGGCCATCAAAGTACCATTTAAGCATGTTGTGGACCTTGCTTCAGTCTGGTGTGAATGGGCCGAGATGGAAATTCGGCATGAGTAAGTAATATGTTGCTTTTAAGAAGATTGTTAAACAAACCTTTTTTAAGTTCAGTGTTTCCTTAAAATTATACAGTTTAACTTTGGTTTGTTTTTATAAGTTTGGAAATCACAAGCATAAAATAATATTTACTCTTGAATTAGTTAATAACTGTTGATTATAATTCATTTAAGACATAATATGAAAAGGGAAAATTATAATCAAATAATTTTATATATATATATATATATATTTTCCTAAAGTAAAATCATTAGCAATGCATTTATATTATACATATAATAGCGTTAGTCTATCAGTAATTCTGGCATTCATTCCTGACCACTGACAATCCCTGCTTTTAATACATTCCTACATTAAAATCATGAGCAATTACTGAATGAATAAGGTTGTTAGATATATAATTTATATTGTTTTCTATTTTTTTACATAAATATAAACCATTTTCATTTTTAATTCTAGGAATTACGAAGAATCTTTGAAGTTGATGCAAAGAGTAACAACCCCTCCTCCGCGTAAAATTTCCTACCATGATGAGGTAAACAGTTACACCATATTCTATGCACTTTTTTGTGAAAACATGAAGTATTATCTCAGTCTTAATGTATACAGGTTGAAAATCCTTTATCTGAAATTCTTGGAACTGATTCAATTTTCAAGTATTGGAATACAGGCTATTTGTAGCATCTATAAAATAGGGCGGCTTCGGAATGAAACCCAAGCATAAACATGATTATCCCTTTAGATTTCATAAAACAGCATCTACATATACCCTGAAGGTATTTTTATATAAAACTTAATAAATTTTGTGTACATACAGGTAATGACGCTCACATGGTTTTTTAAGTGTTGAAATTAAGATATCACGTAAAAATATTTTGTACTTTGTGTATGTGTACAGAATATTGATAAACATAAATTCTTTCTTTTTTTTTTTCTTTCTACCACATGGGTATCTGCAGGATTTTTTGACATTTGGAATAATATCTTGAGCACAAAACACTTAGTAAGTAATCCACAAACGAAGGTATTGCTGTAACAGTTGCTAACAAAATACAGGTGCCATTGTAGGCTTCATAGCTGGGCTAGGGAACATCGACACAGGACAGATGAGGTTACTTACAACAGCTGCACATTGGAACATTACCAGTACTTTCTAAAATTTTCCTTTTGTGACAAATCTTGATGTTGGCGCCTAAAAAAACTTTCAGATTTTGAATGTTTTCGGAGAAAGGAGAGTCAACTTGCAATATACCACGTGTTGTTTTTTTTTTTTTTGTTTTTTTTACATCTGTAAACCATAATTTTTTGCTGGTTCAGAGTTATCTCTCTTGTGCTGGTGATTATAGAAGGCAGTGTCTTTGTTATGATAATGGTAGACTATTTTAAGACATTTATGAAGCTAGGACACATTTTTATAAAAAAAAAATAAAATGTCAGCAGAAAGCAATAAGATCTGTCTGAATTTCTGAGAGTTATTATTTAAATTGGATTATTATCCTCATCTTTGTTGTTATTATTAGACTGTTTCTGCTTTTGTGCCTCTGGCCTTCATCATAAACTAACAACTAATGAACTTGAAGAGCTTATTTTCCTGGAAAACTGTTTCTCTCTTAAAGATAGATTTTATTGAGTTAAGTGTAATCGGCAAAATGCACAAGAAATGGAATTGACAAAGTAAATGAGAAAAGAGAAAAAGGAGAGGTTAAAATAATACTAAGGAAACAATATATATGGAAGTCAAAACTATACAAAGCAACAGTAATAAGGCAAAGAGTTCACACACAAAAAGGATACAGTCAAGTGGTTGTTGCATTCTGACTTCATGACAGGAAAGAACAAAAAAATATTTTTGATATTTAAAATATTTATCAATAATCATTTAAACCATTGATAATTCAATTGTACAATATTTGTGCATTTTCAGTTTTAAAATAGTAGTAGAACTGATTTTATTAACAATTTAAAAAAAAAAATGTAGAATAATTTGCCATGGTTAAGTGTAATATATACAATATCAGTGTGTCACACTTTTTCAACTTTACTCTTAGAGGCCGTAGCCCAACATATCATACCATTTTGGAATCAGGCTGATTCTGTGAGCAAATTAAAAACATTCCAGGCCAGATCCGGACACGCAATCCTCAAATTTTGGATTCCTAAGTTTTCATTACTGTGATTGTTTTTGTCGTTTTTTTTTTTTTTTTTTGTACAATAACAATTTTTATAACATGGAAAGAAATTGGAGAATAATTGAAATTGTGAAATCCAGCAAATGTCACCCATGAACTAAAAATAATTGTTTGTCTGGAAAATAAGGTCATATGTACATCAAATTATCTTTAAATTAAGTGGTGTTAAAAGAAGTATTTTCAAACTTTTAAGAGATAAGCTTAAATATTAATGCAATACTTAAATGCAGAAATCAGTCTTGAGTTCCTCTGTAGTTTATTGTTGCCTATCATATCTACTCCTCCCTGCCTATTGTGATAAAGGTTAACTTAAGAGCCCTCCACAGAAGCTAGCTTAAATGCCTCCCAGTAGGGCAGCTTTTAAGCTAGTTGGCAATAATGCTCATCAAATGGAATTGATAAAGTTTTCAATAAACAATAAAAAAAGGAGGAAAAAGAACAGGGCAAAATAATACTAAGCAAACAATATACATGCAAGTCAATGTGACTTGAAGCCAAGACCAATAATTTTACAATAGACAATAAAAGAAATAAAAAGAACAGGGCAAAATAATAAGTCTACACTATATATGCAAGACAAAACTCCGCAAAGCAATAGTAATAAGGCAAAAAGTTTGCAAAGTTAGAAAAAGTGATGACTTCAAGACAAATAAGAACAAATGTATGGTGGCTGAGACCAAAAAAGTGGTTCATTTTTATTGGTTACAAAGAAATCCCATTGGGATTTGTTTATAAGTTTTGGGAGGCAGGTGTTTTTAACAGTCATTTCTTTAGATTGAAACCAATAAATTTCAACAGGCACTTAACTTTAATTGTTTGATAAATAAATGCTAAGTGTTTACTGTGTGGAAATGTCTAATTTTCCGATTACCAAAGAATAAAAAAAAATGTAAGATATTTTGTTTTTATTTCTCAGGCTGAGACTGTTCAAGACCGTGTGCACAAATCTCTCAAAGTCTGGTCGTTTTACGCTGATCTTGAAGAGTCTTTTGGAACATTTAAGGTAAGACCAGATATGTCTGTGTCTCATAATGTTAGAGTGTTTAAGTATTTAAGTATTTGAATATTTTGAAATTGGTTGATTTGAAAGATAAACAAGAAATCTCTTTTATTTTAGATGTCCAAACTTTTCCTTTTTATTAGGTTGGTGCAAAAATAATGTCGTTTTCTCACATATGTTACTATGTGAGAAAACGACCTTATTTTTGCACCAACCTAATACATATAAAACAACACTAGTCTGTGCACCGGACATTCACTTTGCACTTGAAATACCAAATTTGTTATCTTACTATTATTAACTTTTTCTTCTTGCTTTCCTTTACAAAGGGCCAAAAAATCCGTTTTTTTTTTTTTGTTTGTTTTTTTTGTTTGTTTGTTTTTTTTTTGTTTGTTTTTTTTTGTTTGTTTTTTTTTTGTTTGTTTTTTTGTTATTTTTACACTATAATTCTATACAAGTATGATTTGGTTATGTGTTTAGAGGAGTATCTTTCTTAATCCTCTTGTTTGGATGGATATTTGTTTAGTGTTTCTTTTTATCCTTGACACATTGAATTCTCTCCCTTGGCTCAGTTGTTTAATGCTTAGAAGTTTACTGCAGGGGCTGACAACCTACACCATGCATGTCACACGTGGCACGCCAAGGAATTTCCAATGGCATGCAGCTGCAAATGACATCACAAAATCTGAACCAATAATTATTACAACACAAAGAATTTATTTAGCTGCTTCAATTTTAATATATACTAAAGTATATATACTATATATTACTATATAAAATATATTGTAGAGCAGGTACATTGACCTTGACTTGTATAAAAATATGTATGCTGTTGGCACACTGAATGATTTTAAAACCCTGTCAGCCTAAGAGTTAGCAAAAGGTTGCTGACTCCTGGTCTACTGAAATCTGAAGAAATGAACTGGTTATATGAAGAAGGTAAATATATCAATAAAAGCTGTATATTGACCTTTGACTTATATATATATATATATATATATATATATATATATATATTCAAACATATTGTTAAATATAACAGACAATGAATGTCTATTATGTTTGATCATGAGCCATTTTAAACTTTGTATGGTCGTTTTAATTTTAGGAGAAAATAAAGACAAAAACTTGTCCAACATTTGGATATATTTTTATTATGCTGTTCCTTGATCTAAGCTTTCAGCTCAAATAAGCCATCTTCATAGTGGTTACATGTCCATAGAACCACTCAAAAAATGACTCATGTTTTTGGATTTAAATGCAGTTATTTGTGAACTTTTTTACTCATTATTATTCATCTTGAAAATGAATCAGAGATAAAGATTTTAAATTTAATTATATAATTAAATTTAAGGTTTAGTTTCTGTTTTTGAAACGTGGTAATTCCTGTGTAGCGATGGAACCATATTTTTAAATTTAAATTTATAATGTTTAGGTTCTACTGAATTGTATTGAGCACTGTTTTTTAAAAATAAAAATAATAAGAACACCAGATTACTGTTCTTTCTCATTTTTTTATATATCTCAACAGAAGCTTTTATTTATTCTTTTTTCTTTCTGCTTTGTAGAGTTGTAAAGCCGTTTATGACCGAATCATTGATCTAAGAATTGCCACTCCACAAATAATCATCAATTATGGAATGTTCCTTGAAGAAAACAATTATTATGAAGAGGCCTTCAAGGTATGACCCATTTCATTATTCCCTCAGACTTGCTATCCGTACTGACATGAACAACCCACTAATCACCAAACTCCTGAATAGATTTAACTCAACACACAATCAAAAACACATGATACTGTGCTGGATCCCTATCCATATTGCGATCCCTTGGAATAACAGGGCTGATAAGGCAGCCAAGGAACCCCTCTTAATGAAAATATTAGGTTGGTGCAAAAATAATTTCGTTTTTCTTTTGAAGTTGAACGTCAAAAAATGACATTTTTTTTGCACCAACCTAATATCAAATTCAAAAATCCCTTTTACAGATTTGAAAGCCACAATTAACTCTTATGTCCTCAACCAATGCCAAAAATCATGGAATACACACACAAACAACAAACTATATCAAATAAAACCCATTATGACTATACAACATCAGAGTACCAGATTGTCAAAAAAAAACTGTCACATTTAGAAGAATCAAAATCGGAGAAACCCACATAACCCACTCCTTCCTCCTAAAAAATGAAGACCCTCCAAAATGCCCAAACTGCCAAAAAGTACTCACTGTCAAATATTTTTCAATTAACTGCAAAAGTCTGGCAACTATACAAAAATACTTGTACAATGTACTCAACCTTTAGGACCTTCTTTGAGAGTGTCGAACACAAAGCCATTCTAAAATTCTTAAAAAGTAACAAAATTCTACCCTAAAATATAAAAAGGAAACTGAATAAATACCCAGCTACAAAAATGCAACTAAAACTGAATTGCATTTACACCCTTAAATAATAACGCCTTATAAAGAATATGTCTGCAACATAAACAAAATAAAAACAAAACTTAAAACTACCAAAATCAGTGTAAAATGTCTGTTGGGGTTGTTGTTCCAGTAAAATAACCCATCTAAATCAAGGTATGACATTTTATATTTATTCCTTTGTCTCACTTAGACCAACGGTTGATCATTTTAAAAACAAACTTACATCAATTGGGGAAGAAGGCGATTCTAAACAAACAAAAGAAATAATTTTTTTTATGGCCATCATAAATTCAGGAATCAGTTTTCTTAATATTGATGCCTCAGACTGTTCAACTGGTTTTATAAAAATTGACATATGATTCTGTATTGTCAATATATCATAAAATTTAAAGAATTTATTGAGACTAATATCCTCATCTTTGACAGATTCAAACCAAAGAAATAGATTATTATCACCCAGTATTTATTGTGACAATATAGCATCAGTTCTAAAGAATTTATTGAGACTAATATCTTCATCTTTGACAGATCCAAACAAAAGAAAAAGATTGCTGCTGTTATAACTCTGTATTTTACCAACAATATAGTATTTTTTTTTTATTTTTTTTTATCAGTTCACTCCAAGCAAGGCAACAATGCCAGTACTGGAAGTGAACAAGAATGAGAAAACTCTAGATAGAGCTGGAAACTAGGGGAAAAAATTCTACTCCTGTTCAGACTGAGGAGGATTGTGAACCTGATGATAGAAAAAAGGTTGTAAAAAAAAAAAAAAAAATAATAATAGTGGTATTTGTCAGTCTTAAAAGAAACTGGATCTGCTCCTGGAAAGTTTCTTTTTGATTCAGCTGATGATGATGTTAGTTCAGTAGCTTTTTAACAATCAAATGTGTATTGATAAGCAGAAGACGCAACAGTAGATGCTCTGTCATTTTGGAATGTTGATGCTGGAGTGTCTTCTCCACGGTATAGGGGCCTGTGTGTGATTTTATTGGAGATTGATAGTTCTACATACAGCACATCTGTTCCCTCTATGCTACTAATGTTGTCCAAAGGGAGGGCAATGACTGATATTACTTGACATTGACATCATTACAGGAGTTGCCCAAAAGAGATTGGGTAAAAATCTGCTTTTGGGTCTCTGGCTCCAGATTTTATTCTCAGGGCTGATTTCCAAGAATTTTCCCAATGATTGGGTGTAGCCACAAGACAACAGAAATTTGAAATTAGAACTTTTCTTTTTCTTAGATTGACTACCCTCTTAGGCTAATGAGTTCCATCTACCCAATTAGAGTATGAGTATCAGTTTCAGATATTTTGAATATATCTCTTAAACAGTAATGTTTCTTTATTGTTTGAAATGTCTTTTGGGTGTACAATATGTATGAAAAAAGGGAATCACCACCCCCCCACACACACACCACCACCACCACTAAGATTGTGTCCATCAGTACTCTAAAACAAAAGAAAAGCATTAATCATAAAAACTAGATTGGATACAACGTCAATCTTTAGGACTCTAGATCTAAATTTAATCCACATGGTTTACTCCCAAGACTTTTCCTGTGATTATGCATGACACCAAGGTAGCAAGGATTTGAAATTATTTTTCCTTCTCTTGTGTAGACTGCCCTTTCAGGTTGGAATTAATATCTCTATTATTACTATGATAATTCAGTATAATTCCCCATAAACTAATTCAGTACCTGTTGCTTTACTGACAGTAAGATGATCAAATTTTAAATCTAAATTCTTTGTCCATTTTAAAATAGTACATTTATTAGAAAATATACTCAGTTTGAATACAAAAGTTATTTATTTGAACCGGCATTTATACTAGTTTGGTACATGTCACTTTGCTGAAGAAGGATTGGAGAGAGGAATATTGTCTATAATATGAACTTGTTTACATCATTGAGATACAGTGAAGAATGGTATAATGAATTGGTTCAATTTGTATATTTACTTGTGCTTTATATTAAGTTTAAACATAGAAGTCATTTATTTGAACCGGCATTTATGATCCTAGTTTGGTACATGTCACTTTGCTGATGGCAAAATGAGCAAATTTCAAATTTAAATTGTTTCTCCATTTTAAAATACTACATTTATTAGAATCCCAATAAAATGAAACCCTCTTTCCTGCTGTTAATTCTGTTTGTAATTACCACTCTTTTTTTCAGGCCTATGAAAAAGGAATTGCTCTCTTCAAGTGGCCCAATGTATATGACATCTGGAATACGTATCTGACAAAGTTCATTGACAGATATGTAAGTAGATAAATTGTATATGATTTCTAAAATGTTCATAATATTTAAAAAAAAAAAAAAATTCCAACTATTTTCAGAAATGTTTTCTATGATCGTACTTTTCATTTCTAAAAAGACAGGTTGAAGCACTTATACTTTTTTATGGAAAAGAATATCAGGAAGAAACCAATTATAATAATGTTAAACTTGAGGAACATCAAGATCAAGAGGAAGCAGAATCTCTGGTATGATGGTCAACACTGGGGAGAAAATGGCACACATTACCTTCTTTAGAATGACGTTCAAATACTTGACATGGAGCATCTCTGCAGGATGAAAACTAGAATGAACAGATGTTGGGCTTTCTGCTGGTGTAAGGCAAGGATATGTCTTCTCACCAGACTTATTCAACTTATACAGTGAGGCAATTCTGAGAGAACTGGAAATCCTACCAGGATTCATCACTGGTGGCCACAATCTTAACAACATAAGATACGGAGATGACACAGTGCTGATAGCGGACACGGAAAGAAAACTACAAAACCTCATACAGAATGTAATGAAGGAGAGCAAGAAGAAAGGAATAAGTGTAAAAGGCAAGAAGACAGAATGTATGGTCATCAGCAAAAAGATAAGCCCAAAATGCAATTTACAGGTTGGGGACGTCCTGGGTATGACGGTAAACTACATCCGCGTCCTGGGTATGGCGATAAACTGCATCCAACAGCAAGGTCTCAGATAATGTTTTCAGAAAAATAATGTTGCCAGCTCTAAGTTTTTGAAACAATAATGTTGCCAACTCTAAATTTTTGAAACAATAATGTTGCCAGCTCTAAGTTTTTTTTTTGTAAAGAAGTAATGTTGCCAGCTATACGTTTTTTTGTAAAAAAGTAATGTTGCCAGCTATACGTTTTTTTGTAAAAAAAGTAATGTTGCCAGCTATACGTTTTTTTGTAAAAAAGTAATGTTGCCAGCTATACGTTTTTTTGTAAAAAAGTAATGTTGCCAGCTATACGTTTTTTGTAAAAAAGTAATGTTGCCAGCTATACGTTTTTTTGTAAAAAAGTAATGTTGCCAGCTATACGTTTTTTTGTAAAAAAGTTATGTTGCCAGCTATACGTTTTTTTGTAAAAAAGTTATGTTGCCAGCTATACGTTTTTTTGTAAAAAAGTAGTGTAGCCAGCTATACGTTTTTTTGTAAAAAAGTAGTGTAGCCAGCTATACGTTTTTTTGTAAAAGTAATGTTGCCAGCTATACGTTTTTTTGTAAGAAGAGCGTTGCCAGCTATACGTTTTTTTGTAAAAAGAAAAATAATGTTGCCAGCTATGCGTTTTTTTGTAAAAGAAATGTTGCCAGCTATGGGTTTTTTTGTAAAAGAAATAATGTTGCCAGCTATATGTTTCTTTTTGTAGAAAGAAGTAATGTTGTCAGCTATACGTTTTTTTGTAAAGGAATAATGTAGCCAGCTATACGTTTTTTTTTTGTTTTTTTTTGAAACAATGTTGCCAGCTATACATTTTTTATTCCATACAAAATAGGCATTTAAAATTCATATAGACTGGATTTGGCATTAAATAACCCACAGTGGTTGATATGCCATAAACCCAAACAAACAAACATACAGGTTGGGGACACAAAAATCAAGCATGTGCAGAAATTTAAATATCTAGGAAGTGTTCTGACAGAGAAGTGTAAGTGTGACACCGAGATCGGAAGACATATTGAGATGGTCAAAGATGCATTCCAAAAGCTAGGCGGAGTATTATGAGACAGGAGGGTTTTGTTGGTAGCAAAGAAGAGCGTACTGAACTGATACATGATATCTGTCCTCCTTTACGGCAGGGAATGTTGGACAGTGTCCTCAAAGACGAAGAAGAAACTCAAGGGAACAGAACTATGGTTCTACAGAAGGATGTTAAGGATACCATGGGCCAGACATGTGAGCCACAACTGGGTTTTGGAGAGAATGGAAACAAAGAGGAAACTTATACTTAACATCAGAAAGAGGCAGCTGAAATTTCTAGGACACGTAACGAGAAAGGAGGGCTTAGAAAATCTGATACTCATAGAGCAGATAGAGGGACAAGGGAAAGCAATACTTGACATACTTAAGTAAGTGGATGGCAGAACAGGGTCGTGGAGAAATAACAAAAAGACAAAACTTAGTGAGAGCTACAAGGGATAAGAAGAAGTGGAGAGCCATGATCACCTACATCCTGAAGGGACACAGGACATAAAAGAAGATAGAATTCGCTCTGCTGTGGTTTCCTTTACTCAGCAAAAAAGAGGTTAGGGGTCATATCCGACCATTTTATAAATTGGAATTTGGGGAAAATGCTTTTGTGTAATGAATTTCATTCTTTAGGACTTATCTGTATATTAAAGTGATGTTGTTGTGATTACACATGCACATGAAGGAAAGGGGATGCAGTGAATTTTAAATTTAATTTTTTTCTTTTTTTAACTATATGTTTTGGGCATATCGTCTAGCCGATTGGTTTTGGGCATGTCGTCTAGCCGATTGGTTTTGGGCATGTCGTCTAGCCGATTGGTTTTGGGCATGTCGTCTAGCCGATTGGTTTTGGGCATGTCGTCTAGCCGATTGGTTTTGGGCATGTCGTCTAGCCGATTCGTTTTGGGCATGTCGTCTAGCCGATTCGTTTTGGGCATGTCGTCTAGCCGATTCGTTTTGGGCATGTCGTCTAGCCGATTCGTTTTGGGCATGTCGTCTAGCCGATTGGTTTTGGGCATGTCGTCTAGCCGATTGGTTTTGGGCATGTCGTCTAGCCGATTGGTTTTGGGCATGTCGTCTAGCCGATTCGTTTTGGGCATGTCGTCTAGCCGATTCGTTTTGGGCATGTCGTCTAGCCGATTCGTTTTGGGCATGTCGTCTAGCCGATTCGTTTTGGGCATGTCGTCTAGCCGATTCGTTTTGGGCATGTCGTCTAGCCGATTCGTTTTGGGCATGTCGTCTAGCCGATTCGTTTTGGGCATGTCGTCTAGCCGATTCGTTTTGGGCATGTCGTCTAGCCGATTCGTTTTGGGCATGTCGTCTAGCCGATTCGTTTTGGGCATGTCGTCTAGCCGATTCGTTTTGGGCATGTCGTCTAGCCGATTCGTTTTGGGCATGTCGTCTAGCCGATTCGTTTTGGGCATGTCGTCTAGCCGATTGGTTTTGGGCATGTCGTCTAGCCGATTGGTTTTGGGCATGTCGTCTAGCCGATTGGTTTTGGGCATGTCGTCTAGCCGATTCGTTTTGGGCATGTCGTCTAGCCGATTCGTTTTGGGCATGTCGTCTAGCCGATTCGTTTTGGGCATGTCGTCTAGCCGATTCGTTTTGGGCATGTCGTCTAGCCGATTCGTTTTGGGCATGTCGTCTAGCCGATTGGTTTTGGGCATGTCGTCTAGCCGATTGGTTTTGGGCATGTCGTCTAGCCGATTGGTTTTGGGCATGTCGTCTAGCCGATTCGTTTTGGGCATGTCGTCTAGCCGATTCGTTTTGGGCATGTCGTCTAGCCGATTCGTTTTGGGCATGTCGTCTAGCCGATTCGTTTTGGGCATGTCGTCTAGCCGATTCGTTTTGGGCATGTCGTCTAGCCGATTCGTTTTGGGCATGTCGTCTAGCCGATTCGTTTTGGGCATGTCGTCTAGCCGATTCGTTTTGGGCATGTCGTCTAGCCGATTGGTTTTGGGCATGTCGTCTAGCCGATTGGTTTTGGGCATGTCGTCTAGCCGATTCGTTTTGGGCATGTCGTCTAGCCGATTCGTTTTGGGCATGTCGTCTAGCCGATTCGTTTTGGGCATGTCGTCTAGCCGATTCGTTTTGGGCATGTCGTCTAGCCGATTCGTTTTGGGCATGTCGTCTAGCCGATTCGTTTTGGGCATGTCGTCTAGCCGATTCGTTTTGGGCATGTCGTCTAGCCGATTCGTTTTGGGCATGTCGTCTAGCCGATTCGTTTTGGGCATGTCGTCTAGCCGATTGGTTTTGGGCATGTCGTCTAGCCTATTGGTTTTGGGCATGTCGTCTAGCCGATTGGTTTTGGGCATGTCGTCTAGCCGATTGGTTTTGGGCATGTCGTCTAGCCGATTCGTTTTGGGCATGTCGTCTAGCCGATTCGTTTTGGGCATGTCGTCTAGCCGATTCGTTTTGGGCATGTCGTCTAGCCGATTCGTTTTGGGCATGTCGTCTAGCCGATTGGTTTTGGGCATGTCGTCTAGCCGATTGGTTTTGGGCATGTCGTCTAGCCGATTGGTTTTGGGCATGTCGTCTAGCCGATTCGTTTTGGGCATGTCGTCTAGCCGATTCGTTTTGGGCATGTCGTCTAGCCGATTCGTTTTGGGCATGTCGTCTAGCCGATTCGTTTTGGGCATGTCGTCTAGCCGATTCGTTTTGGGCATGTCGTCTAGCCGATTGGTTTTGGGCATGTCGTCTAGCCGATTGGTTTTGGGCATGTCGTCTAGCCGATTGGTTTTGGGCATGTCGTCTAGCCGATTCGTTTTGGGCATGTCGTCTAGCCGATTCGTTTTGGGCATGTCGTCTAGCCGATTGGTTTTGGGCATGTCGTCTAGCCGATTGGTTTTGGGCATGTCGTCTAGCCGATTGGTTTTGGGCATGTCGTCTAGCCGATTGGTTTTGGGCATGTCGTCTAGCCGATTGGTTTTGGGCATGTCGTCTAGCCGATTCGTTTTGGGCATGTCGTCTAGCCGATTCGTTTTGGGCATGTCGTCTAGCCGATTCGTTTTGGGCATGTCGTCTAGCCGATTCGTTTTGGGCATGTCGTCTAGCCGATTCGTTTTGGGCATGTCGTCTAGCCGATTCGTTTTGGGCATGTCGTCTAGCCGATTCGTTTTGGGCATGTCGTCTAGCCGATTCGTTTTGGGCATGTCGTCTAGCCGATTGGTTTTGGGCATGTCGTCTAGCCGATTCGTTTTGGGCATGTCGTCTAGCCGATTCGTTTTGGGCATGTCGTCTAGCCGATTCGTTTTGGGCATGTCGTCTAGCCGATTCGTTTTGGGCATGTCGTCTAGCCGATTGGTTTTGGGCATGTCGTCTAGCCGATTGGTTTTGGGCATGTCGTCTAGCCGATTCGTTTTGGGCATGTCGTCTAGCCGATTCGTTTTGGGCATGTCGTCTAGCCGATTCGTTTTGGGCATGTCGTCTAGCCGATTGGTTTTGGGCATGTCGTCTAGCCGATTGGTTTTGGGCATGTCGTCTAGCCGATTGGTTTTGGGCATGTCGTCTAGCCGATTGGTTTTGGGCATGTCGTCTAGCCGATTGGTTTTGGGCATGTCGTCTAGCCGATTGGTTTTGGGCATGTCGTCTAGCCGATTCGTTTTGGGCATGTCGTCTAGCCGATTCGTTTTGGGCATGTCGTCTAGCCGATTCGTTTTGGGCATGTCGTCTAGCCGATTCGTTTTGGGCATGTCGTCTAGCCGATTCGTTTTGGGCATGTCGTCTAGCCGATTCGTTTTGGGCATGTCGTCTAGCCGATTGGTTTTGGGCATGTCGTCTAGCCGATTGGTTTTGGGCATGTCGTCTAGCCGATTCGTTTTGGGCATGTCGTCTAGCCG
The DNA here is from genome assembly GCA_963932145.1 of Acanthosepion lycidas. Lineage (NCBI taxonomy): Eukaryota > Metazoa > Mollusca > Cephalopoda > Sepiida > Sepiidae > Acanthosepion > Acanthosepion lycidas. The sequence continues at coordinate 34,162,687 of OZ010615.1, read as the reverse complement.
ATTCGTTTTGGGCATGTCGTCTAGCCGATTTCATTTATCTTCTTTATTTTTTTTATTTATGTTTCCATCACTTTCATTATTAAATATCCCACATTATGAAAATAAGAAAAACAAAATTTAAATTTAAAATTCTCCAAGTCTCCTTTCTTTTGTCTGCATGTGTAGTTGCGTCAACCTCATATATAATTTAATATTTTAATATACTTTAGTCTGATGAACAATAAACAACATTTGGCAAAGCCTCTGATCGGGAGACTGGAAGTTTTGAGGGGGATGTAACCACCTCTTAATTGCTAGTCCTGGGTATGACGATATACTACGTTCGGCAGCAAGGCTTCTGATCGGGAGGTTTTGAGGAGGATGTAACCACCTCTTAATTGCTAGTCCAGGGTATAACGATATACTACATTCGGCAGCAAGGCCTCTGATCGGGAGATTGGAGATTTTGAGGAGGATGTAACCACCTCTTAATTGCTAGTCCAGGGTATGACGATATACTACATTCGGCAGCAAGGCCTCTGATTGGGAGGTTTTGAGGAGGATGTAACCACCTCTTCATTGCTGTTGTTCTCGGGTTCACCCTGCGCCTGAGTGGTAGCACTTGTTAAAGTACCAGCTATGAGCAAATAGTGATAAATAAAATACTATGACAGTATAAAAATACGTTGTTATGGTAAAAATACCAGCAATACTTTTTTTATATAAAAAAAAAATTGCCAACAATACGTACATACTAAAAATTGTAGTGGCTTCACCCAAATTTAACTTAAATACTACCAAACAACCAACATGAAAGAACTCTTTCATGATATTAGTCCATATAATATCCTGAAATTTCTTAAATCAAACTGTATTACAAAATATAACTTCAACAAAAAGCTACAACATAAAACACACCTTTATTAAAACATGCCTTTAATTTATCATGTCCACACAAACATATGTGCAAAAGCTGAGTATCATCTACCATGTAATCAATTGTGAAAGCAGAATAACATATATATTTTCCTACTTCAAGGCTCCCAAGAAAATTAAATTTCAGCATTAAGTGACCCATAAGAAGTTTATATGCTGTTAAACAAATCAAATTAATCTAATGAAGTTATAAAGGAAAATAAATGTCACACTTTCCACTTTGTCATAGTTTTTTCTCTAAAATTGTTTTTGATAGATAAAAATTTATATTTTGTTTTCCTATAAATCAGAATCACACTTTAATTGCATTTAACAGTATATAATGCAAATATAGAAAAATATACTGGAAAAACCAACTTAAAAAGCATGAGAAAGACATGTCTGAAATGGAGTAGAAAAGATGGTATGATATATTTAGTGAGGTTCAGATAATTGACAGGAAACACTGCTGGAAAGTGAGGAAATTAAAAGAAGCAGCAGATGTTGAATTGTCAACAAGTTATTTTAGATGGGCCAATATAAATATCAGCACGGTGTGGTCTAATTTGCTCAATTGGTAAGGAGCGAGCAGGGAATGCCCCATGCCACATTAATAAAATAGAATCACCGGGATTATCAAACTTGATAATAAATGAAAAAAAAAAATCTGGATAACTCTTTTAGAAGTCAGTGATCAATTTGACACTGTATTTATATTATAAACAAGATCCCCCGCACCTTCTAAAAAATGATAAGAAATCAAATTTTTTTTATTATTATTATTTCATGTCAAGCAAGGAAATAATTTCTCTGAAAAAAAGGTCTAATGAATGCTGCAAAAATTATTCTGAAACAATATTTTCCTCTTGTAATTTTTTTTTAATTTTTTATACAATTGTACCATTTAAGTAGTGCCCATGACAATTTTATTTTATTTTTTAAAGTCCTTCATTCTGCTTATCATTTCCTTTTTATATCTGTCTTATTTCAGGGTGGCAAGAAGCTTGAAAGAGCTCGAGATTTATTTGAACAATGCCTGGAAGGTTGCCCATCCAAATTTGCTAAGGGTAA